>CM053627.1:24595670-24611386 GCA_028646595.1 Phalanger gymnotis
TTTTGCTGCGGTGGGGCCTAAATAAATTTCTTGTTGTTTTCTCCTTAGAGAATCTCTCATACCTTGCGATTTCGGACCATTCAAACATATACATGATTATACTTGAGATCATAAATTCAGCCTTCCTACTACAGCATGTCCCATGAAAACACCCTGGTCTTGTTGCAAACACAGTGTCTTCTCATTTTTGTCTATTATTCTAATTTGATGTTTGTTCTAGCCACCTTATGATCTGATTTTGTTTGTATCACATACATTTATATACACATACAATATTTGTGTGTGTGTGTGTGTGTGTGTGTGTGTGTGTGTATGACAGGTGATACAGGAGATGGACTTGGGAGTCAGGAGTTTAGATCCTGCTTTAGACACATTTAAGTTGCATGGCCCTGGACAAATCACTTAGGCTCTCTCAGCCTTAATTTCCTCATCTGTAAAATGGGGATAACAATAAATAGCACTTACTTTATAGGGTTGTTGTGATAATCAAATTAGATAACATGTAATGAATGCACTTTACAAACTTCAAGGAGCTATGTAAATGCTAGCGATTATGTTATATACTTTTATGTACCACTATGTATATATTGTTATTATTATTTCAGCTTTCAGTAGCTGAGGAGAAGCAACAAAGAAGGCAGACTATTGGGTGGGGGGCAGGGCTGGAGATTATTGTTTGCGAGCACCTGAATGATGAGAAAGGAAAAGAAGACTAGCGAAACAGTGTTCTGCTGATCTAGTGAATTACCAGTACTGTGAAGGGAGGAAAGGAAACTCAGAATAGGTGTCATGAACTGGGAGGACAAAGTGGCACCGAGGTGTCAGAGAACACACTAAAGATAAAGAGCAGGTGTAGGAGGAATGATGAAGTGAGAGAAATGCAAGCACAGGAGATTGCAATCAGAGAGGAGAATGTTCAAGACCTCCGAGGTAGAAGGGCTTGAGGTGACAGAGAGGGCAAGGTGTGGTTGAGATAGAGTAGAAATGGATTCCTTGGGTGCTAAGAAGGTTGATGTAGGATCATAAGCTCAGAGCTTTAGAGTTATAATGTAAGGCAATGAGAGAAGCTCAGAGGCCAGTTAATCCAACACCTGCATTTTACAGAGGAAGAAGCTGAGGACCAATAAGGAGAAATCACTTTTTTCAAGATCACACATATAAAAGGAGTCAGTGATGTGAGGAGGCTTGGATGACTTGAGAGTTCTAAGAAGCATGTATGATTGAAAGAGGAATTGGACCCAAGAAGTACCTTCCAATTCAAATTTTAAGCTTTTAGAACCCAATTCTAGTGACTGGCAAACTATTCCTCCTTTTTAAATAACTTTTTGGTAAGAAAATCTGAATGGATTATGAAATAACCATTTGTGACAATTCTTGTATTCCTCTCTACAAAGGAATTAAACAATCGATAAGTTTTACCTCAGTGACAGACTAAAACCTCCCTGAGGACAGGAACCCTGTCTTGTTTTATCTTTGAATCTCCAGTGTCTAGAAGAGTAGATATACTACTGCATCTTAGGCACTTAGTAAATATTTATTAGATTGAACTAGATACCAAACTAACAAATTCACAAACACAATCCCTGGCCATTAGGAAGTTCCAGTTGAATTTGGGAGACAAGATCAAGATACAAAAAATTGGTAAATACAACAGTGGGTCATACAAAAAAGACTCGGCAGTTTGGACGTTTATCACAATTTCAATATGAGCCAGAAGAGCAATCACATGGCTGCTAAAAAAAATACTGCTACAATCAAGAGAAATATTAATAGAAATATAGCCTCCAGGCAACAGCACCCTTGCCTTCCATAACCTGCTACTCAGACCACATCTGGCGGGTTGTGTCCATTTCTAGCGAACACACTTCCAGAGAGATATTGACAAGTTGAAGGAACATACAAAAGATGTGATCAGGATATTGAAAGGTCCATCTTAAAGGAACAGCTGAGGAAAAGGAGAAAGGTATCTCATGGGGAAGCAAAAACAGAGATAACATGATAACCTGGCTTCAAAAATATGTTAGATGGTCATCAATAAGAGAGAATAGACCTTCTGCCTGGTTTTAGATGACAAAATTAAAACTGATGGGCAAAAAGGAGATTTCAATTTAATATTGGAAGAATTTTCCCTCAAAAAAGTTATTTTTATTGAAATCTTTTGTTTTTATATCACTTTCATTTCCAAATATGTCCTTCCCACTCTCCTCCCTAGAGAATCATCCCTTATAACAAAAATAAATAACAAATGAACAAACAAACAAAAAATAAATGGGGAGAAAAGCAGTTCAGTTAAACTAAACAACACATCAATCAAATTTGATGGTCTATGCAGCGTAAGGACGGACTTTCTGAAGTTAGAGTTAGTCAATAATAAAACAGGCTTCCCTGAAAAGTAGTGAGTTCCCTATCAGTGGAAGTGTTCAAGAAGAGGCTGAATGGTCATCCATGTGCAGTGTTGTAGGGAAGATTCCTGCATTTAGTGGAAGTTTGGGTTTGACAACCTCTGAGGTCCCTTCCAACTCCTAAGAGTATGACTCATTTCCCTATAACATTACATATTTATACAAAGAGTATTAGTTGAGTGGCACAAATATGTTTAAATAAGTTAAAGAAAGGAAGGAATAGATCACCATCATCTAGTAAGATCCTCCAAGGGCTGGCGCGCTCACCTCCAGAGTACCTACCAAAGCTCCCTCGGAAGACCCCATTACAAGAAATCTTCTAACCAAGAAATTTTTTCTCTGCCCACAGGAATTCTAACCTGGAATGGCATGGAGGAGGACATCAGGGTTTGACCCTCCATGGATTCCAGCTGCGTCATCTCACCCCAAGGCTCTTCTACCTTCCCCCTGTAAGTCTTTACTAATTATTTTAGCAAACACTCGTCACATTTGAGGAAATTAATTTCTCCATCAAGGACAATTTGATCCGTCAACCAAACCAACATAAATTAAAATGTCTGGGAAGGACAGGTGAAAGTGGAAAGCTTCTGAGGAATTTAATTCAGATATTAAATTTTCCTTTTCTTTGTTTTAGGGGAAAATATGGAATATGGGAAGTAAGTCTTTTCTTTCATCTAATCTCTTTAGTCAATTGATACCAGGTAACATATTACATACAAAGGAATACTGGAATTATCACAGAAAACAGTTTTATGATCTACCCAAATCCTGTTACCAGAAATTGTTATTTAAAAAAGAGGAATGGTCTTCCAGTTAGGAAAGTTGGGTCCTAGAAACTTAAAATTTCAGGAGTGAAAGGACCTCTATGGTCCAATTCCTGCAGAAATCATATATGCCCTTTATTGCACTCTTGAGACATAGCCTCAGGTTCTGCTTAAAGACCTCCAATGATGGAGAACTTACTGCTCCCCAAGGCAGACCATTCCACCTTCGAACAGCTCTGCTAAGAAGTTTTTCATTATTTAAACTGAAATATATCTCTCAGTAACTTCTACTCATTAGCCTTATTCCGGTCTGGGCTTCTGACTTTGCCACCATAACTCAATTCTTTCTCACCCTAGAACATCTTTCTGCCATGTCTGTTCCCTTCTGCCTTTGGAGTGCTCCTTCCAGGGACCTCAGTGAGCCATCTGTCATTCCTCTCTTAGCTGTCCTTCTGGGTATGTTCTCTTTGCCCCATGCCTTGTGTTATTTCGTTAAAATGTAAACATCTTGAGGGCAAGGACTCTTTCTTTATGTTTGCATTTGTATACCCAGAGCTTGGTACAGTGCCTGAAACAGGAAATACTTAATAAATGTTTGTTGCTTGCTTGCAACTTACCTTAGTTCTAATACTACCCTCTAGAGCAACCAGACATATTGAATCTCTTTTCAATATTTGAAGACAGTAATCATGCCCCCTTAAGTCTTCTCTTGCCATTCTAAATACATCAGACTCCTATTTATTCTTCTATGACATAATTTTCAGTTCCTTCACCATCCTGTTCACTTCCTTCTATAATTCTCTAGTTTGTCAATTTCCCTCTAAAATGTGGTACCCAGAAGTGGACATGATACTCCAGTATGGTCTGCATTCTCAGTTACTTCCTTTCCTTTCATATCTTGTATATGGCCTTCGAAAATCTGAATTCATCACTGAGCTTTCTGGGAAGGCATGCTGATCTCTTTAGATCCCCTCCCCTTTCTTCCTCATTAGAATCCATTGTCATTGCACAACCAGGAATTTTGTCCTTCAGTGCTTACCATCTGTGGTAGGAGCAACAGCTACCCCCATGAAGACTGGGCTACTTTCCCCCCAAAAGTCAATGAAATTGTCCTCAAGACTTAATTGGTTCAGGGGACTAAAGCTAGAACCAGTGTTTTATTTTCCATAATACCTAAATATAAAAGCCCAGCCCATAAGGAGTCACACACTTCTCAAACTTGACACATGCTATTGACTGGGCACATCATCTTGGCGAAGGCAAAGACAGGGGACATGTTCCCAAATGAATCAATGCTGTATACTTGCTGAATAGCCTTTTGAAGGTACTGTTTAGTGAAGCCCTTTTTGTTAAATGTTAGATGGCCTACCAATAACTCATTTTGTTCCATTATTGAGCCTGAAGCACCAGACTGGCCTGAGTCAGACCTGGCCCAGAACATCATCCCTCTTCAGCCAAATTCCCTTTTGGAGCCATACTAGTTAGCTGAGATCTTAAATTAAGTAAAATAAAAGACTAAAAAATACTCTAAACACCAAGTCTCTGGTGCTGGCTCAGCCAATTTCTAGTTTTGTGACTTTGTCTCTTGGACTTCTGATTCTGTCCCCTGTACAATGCAGAGATGGGAATGGATGATCTCTAAGGTCACTTTCAACACCAACATTCTATGTTTCTGAGATTCTATTATCACTATTTCATTCTCACGTTCATGGCCAATGGGATACAGATAGAAATGGTCCAAAGGTAAGTTCTGTCCTACAATTATTCTTTCCTCCTTAATGTTTGGCAAACTACTGCAGAGATGAATGAAATAATGGATTTTGTTTTTTTGCAATTAAAGTGTTAAAATGTAAGTTATACTCAATGAAAGCATTCATGGGGCAACTCCAGTAGAACACAGGATGGTGGCAACGATATACGAAAGTATGTTGTCTTATTGCACTTTGCTTTATTGTGCTTAAAAAAAATGAATTGAAGGTTCGTGGCATTTCTGCACCAAACAAATCTATGAGTGCAATTTTAGCAACAGCATGCATGCACATCATGTCTCTGTTTCACATTTTGGTCATTCTCACAATATTTCAAGCTTTTTTTCCTTATTATTACATGTGTTATGGCAATCTGTGATCAGTGATCAGTGATGTTACTGTTGTGATTGTTTTGGGGTGCCACAAACCATAACTACATGCAACTATGAATTTGGTCAATAAATGTTGTGTGTGTTCTGGCTGTTCCAACAACCTACCCATCTCTCTCCTTCTCCTTCTACTAGGCTTCCCTATTCCATGAGAAACAATAGTGAAAGTAGTCCAGATAATAACCCTACAATGGCCTCCAAGTGTTCAACTGAAAGGAAGAGTCAATCAATACAGCCAATTTCATTGTCTTATTTTAAGAAATGGCCACAATCCCCACCACCCTGATCAGTCAGCAGCCATCAACATCAAGGCAAGATCCTCCATCACCAAAAAGATTATGACTCACTGAAGGCTCTGATGATGGTTAGCATTTTCTAGCAATAAGGTAGTTTTGGTTAAAGCATGTACATTTTTAGACATAAAACTATTGCGCATTTAATAGACTACAGTATGGTAAAAATATAATTTTTATATGCACCGGGAAATCAAAAAATTTGTGACTCACTTTATTGCGATGGTCTGGAACCAAATCTGTAATATCTCTGAGGGATTCCTGTACCTTGCTTCCTCTTCTTACCATCTTTTGATTTATTCTGTCATATTAAGAGCTCTTTGTTCCACACTGGCTGCAGGTTTGGAGTACTTGGCAGTGCTATGTCCATTTAAAAATGTTCTTTGGGTCGATGTTATGTTTAAGTGATTGTGCGTAATAATTTGCTTTTAAATATCATTATTTCCATGTAGTTTATGGAATTCTTAAGCACATTTGTGGGGATAGGTACTGTTACCATCATGATAACGATTGTGATGATGACTGCCAACAATGGCCAAAGGGATACATAATGAAAAAATCCTACTTTTCCTGATGTCAAGCTTCAAGGCCTAATATTCTGATTTCTCTTAGGAGACATTTATAGCTCTGTCATCAATAAATTCACATGTAATATTTTTAACCCAGATATATTTCTTGCTTATGCCATCTTTTGGAATAATAATAATAATACCTATAAGGTACTTTAAAATTTATGAAGTAGAGCTTGAAGAAAGATCTTACTGGCTCTAAGGCCAGCTTTCTATCTACTATATCTCATTACCTTTTCAACATTCTAATGAATATTGGTGCAAAAATTTTAGGGAAAATTGTAACAAAAAGACTACAGCACTTTTTAACATTATTGACAATGACCATGTTGGGTTGATACCAGAGATACAAGGATTGCTTAGTATTAGAAATATTAATTAATCACTTGAAAAAATAACACCAGCTATATGATTATGTCAATCTGAGGGGAAAAATGTCTTTGCTAGACTCACATGCTAAAAAACCTAAAAAGCATAGGCATAAAAAGTCCATTTTAATATGATACAAATACATATATATGTCCATATGTTTATATATATATATAATATATATACAGATACTTATACATAAATAATATATACATACATTTTATGTGTGTATGTAAGTATACACACACACTATATATGTCATGTATGTGTGTGTGTATGTGTATGCCCCAAGCTATCATCTGCAATAGGAAAATGATAGAAACTTTCTCAATAAATCTGGAAGTAAAGCAAGCATCTATCCTCTCTCCACCGTTATTTGACATTTTTTTAAAAAGCACTTTCAGCAAAAAGATAAGAGAAAGAAATTAAAGGCATACATATTTGTAAAAAGAGACAAAATTATTTTTATTTGAATATAAATGATTATTAACTTAGAAAACCACAGAGAATCGACAAAGAAATTGAGGCAATTAATAACTTCATTAAATAGAAGGATATATAATAAAGATGCAAAAATTATCAGTACTTCTTGAGAGCAATAACAAAATACAAAAGGTTTTTTTAAGAGAAAGAGAATAAAAAAGGAAATCCTATTTGAAGTAATTGTAAAGTGCACAAAGTATCTAGGATTTAATCTACTAAGACACATTCAACACAATAACAAAACACGCTTTCAAGAAATTAAGAATGAATACAGTACTTGGAATGATATTTGCTGTAGATGACTGGGCCACATCATTATAATAAAAAAGATATGACCAAAATTAATTTACAGTTTTGGCATTATACTGAGGAAGCTAGCAAGGGAGCACTTTATAGAGTTAAACAAAACAGAAATGGGATTCATTTGGAGGAGTAAAAGATCTAAATTCTCAAAAGAAATAAGGAAGCAAATGAGAATAAAAAGGGAATAGTACTTCTGGAACTCAAATTAAATTATAAAAAATCATCATCAAATGTTCATTTATTTAAAATAGAAAAGCAGATCCATGAAATAGACTAGATAAGCAAGGATGAGAAATCCAGTCTAACAAACACAAGAATAAACTACTTGATTTCCTATTTTGCAAGAACTGTTAAAAAGTAGAAAGCTATTTGCCTGAAGACAGGCTTGGACTACTATCTTCTATCATATAATGCAAAAAAAAAGTGGCAAATGCATACTAAACTTAAATATAAAAGGTCGCACCATAAAATGGAGTCAAATGGAAGTATCATTTTAGGAAGAGAATTTTTGACCAAACAAGAAATAGAAGAGATTACAAAAGACACAATGCATAATTTTGATTATATGACATTGAAAGGCTATTTTTGTATTAATAAAATCAATGCTTCCGTGATAAGGAGGGAAGCTGTCAACTCAAAATAAAACCTTTGCATCAAATTTCCCTGGTAAGAATCTGACATTCAAAATACATAAGGAATTAACATATGAGATCAAAAACCACTCCTTATTAGATATGCAGTCAAATGTTATGAATAAAGCACTCAAAAGAATTGCAAACTATTATCTTATGAAACATTGCTTCATATTACTACTTTCAAAAAAGCTGCAAATTAAAACAACTCTGAGATTTTACCACACATAGTAAATGCATCAAGATAACAAAACAGAAAAACAGAAAATGTTGGAGTTGCTTCAGGAAGACAAGCATACTAATACATTCTTGGTGGAGCTGTAAGTGATCCAACCATTTGGAAAGCAAATCGGAATTATGATATAAAATGTAGCTAAAATGTATTTTCCATTTGTCCCTGAAATTCTCAAAGCTATATTAGATATATTACAGATAATGACAGACAAAAAGGCTATGTACATATATGCATGTGTGCATACATATATGAATGTATACACATATACTATGTATTATACATGCACCAATATATTAAATGCAGCACTTTTTGATAACAAATAAATAGAAACAAAGCAGGAGCCCATCAACTGGAGAAAGGCTAAAAAAATTGTGGCACATTGACATGATAGAATACTGATGTACCATAAGAATCAAAGAATATGAAGAATTTAAGAAGCCCTGAAGGTCTCATATGAGCTGGTACAATTAAATAAACAGAACCAGAAAAACGGTATCTACAATGACTACAATAGAACAATCTCGTACAAAAACCCCTAAATGCTTTATAATTATGATAACAAGCCTGATCCCTGAGAAGAAATGAGAAAATATTCCTCTCTCCCTTGCAGAGGTGGGGACTAAAGATGTGGCCTATTGAATATACTATCAGATGTAATTAATGTTTTGTTTGATTTTGGTACATTTTTTTCTCTTCACTTTTGACTCTGTTGTAAGGCATGGATCTCTTTGGACAAAATGGTAGAGGGTAGTATTTGAAAATAAATGGAAAATCAAAAAGGAAGAAAGGAAGGAAAGGAGGAGGGAAAGATGGAAGGATGGAAGGAAAGGAGGAAGAAAGGAAGGGAGAGAGGGAGGGAGGGAAGAAGGAAGGAAGGAAAGAAGGAAGGAAGGAAAGAAGGTGGAGGGAGAGAGAGAAGGAAGGAAGGAAGGAAGGAAGGAAGGAAGGAAGGAAGGAAGGAAGGAAGGAAGGAAGGAAGGAAGGAAGGAAGGAAGGAAGGAAAGAAGGAAGGAAGGAAGAGAGGAAAATCAAGAAAATGAAGAACACAGGAACTCAATTGACAAAGAGGAAAAGGGCCTAGAGGTAGGAAAATACAGACCATATAGCAAAAATGATGGGTAGCACAGTTTGACTAGAGCAGAGAATATGTGGAAGGGAGGAAGAGAGGAGTATGAGATCATCTAGAAAGATGGAGGAAGCAGATGGTGGACAACCTTGACTATGAAGCCAAGGTAGTTGAATTTTACTCAATAAACAATGAGGTGTCACTAAAGACATCATGTCCAATTTTGTGCATAAGTGAGATTAGTCTACTAGTGGTATGAGTGTCTTGGAGGGAGCAGACAGTGGAAATAGAAAGACCAGTGATAAGGTATTACCATAATACGGGCATGTGAAAATACCATCTCTATTAAAATGGCAGCAATAGAAAGGAGAGGATGGATATGAGAGGCTGAGCAAAGGTCAAATTGATAGCCTTTGTCCCATCTAAATGGATATTAAGGTAAAGGAGAAGAAGGGATGAAAGATAACAGCAAGTTTTAGAGCATAAGAGGCTAGGGAATAGTGGTGCCACAGGAAGAAATATTGATGTCAGCAGAAATAACAGGTTTTGAGAGAAAGAAAATGAGTTTGGTTTTCAACTTGTTAAGCTTGAGTACATCCAAATGGAAAGGTCCTATGGAACCTTGGACAATTGGGTCTGAAGCTGGGAGGAGAAAGCACAGTTGAAAATATAGATTTATAAGCTGTCTCCACAGAAATGACAGTTGAAACCATGGACATGACTGAGATTGGCAAAGTGCAGAGGGAGGAGAGAAAGCCAAGAAAGGCAGAAGCTTAGGCAACATCTACTTAAAAGGGTTGGGAAGCAGATGTCCCCATGAAGGAGACAAAGAAGTGGTTAAAAAAAGAGGAGGAAAACCAGGAGCATGCGGTATTTCCACAGACAAACAGGAAGAAAATATCCAGAAGGTGCAGTGGTCAGTTTTGTAAAATACTGCAGAGAAGCCAAGGAAAGGACTTTAAAAAAATCACTTAATTTTGTGAACTTTTAGGAACCAGTTTCAAAGTCAGAAGCGTGTTGGAAGAAGTGACTACCTTATTGTAGCCAACTTTTTCATAAATCTTGGTCATGAAGGGTAGAAAGGGGGTGGGACAGTACCAAGATGAGTCAAAGGGTTAACTGAAGGCCTTTTTCTTTAATACATGGGAAAGTTGTACCTGTTTTAAGCAGGTTTGTAATTGTTCCTCAAAAATGTGCATATTTAGTCTCATTTCCGATGGAAAAAAATTAAAGGTCTCAAGAGATTTAATTGGCTTACCTCCCCATATCTCACCAGTTAATTGGTTTACCTCCCAATATCTCATCAGCCACACTACTTTAGGAATTCTTTGACCTGGTCCCTCATGCTTTCCTTCCCCAAGTTACTCATCATTGGAAGGTTCTCATTATCCTGCATGATCGAATCTACCTGGTACACATCTCATCAGTCTCTCTTCCACTCTGATTGGACCTTCTGCCTGGAAGGCAGGGCCATGAGCCTCTATTTAAGGAGACGAATCAGCACGGTTTTTCTTCATGTTTCCCACCAGCCCCATTGCTTTCAGATTTTGGGACTCTCCATCATGACCTCACACAGCATCCTTTCTTCCTCATTGCCTTTTCAGCTTCCTTTTGTGTGTTATCTTCCCCCATTAAACTGTAAGCTCTTTGATGGCAGAAAGTCTTTTTTATTTGTGTTTGTATCCTCAGTGTTATAGTGGGCACTCAATAGATGTTTATTGACTTACACTAGCCAATTCATTTCCCACAACTACTAGGCTAGTGCCCCTTCCCAAATGAGAAATGCTAGTAGGCAGGTGGGAGCTGTCCACGGTGGAAGCTTCTTCAGAATGGGTTAATGGGATTCTATTCACAAGCTTCTAAATAAAAAGGCACGCTAAATTTGTTAAGTGTTGACATGAGCATGGACTCTCTTGCACCAGTTCAGACTTCATTGGATAACTAGCTTCCTTACTCTCTAACCTATCCTTAAACTCTTCCAGTTCCTGACATGAGACTGAACCTGCCTCCAGACCCTATTTGCCTTGCCCTTTGTGCTCCTGACCTCTGCTTCCTCCAATCTGATTCTTGCTTCTGGATCTTTGAAAGCTGACTACAGCCAATATTTCTGCTCTGGCCAGGAAGACCAGCACCAGCCTCCTACCTCCATGCATTCGCATAGTTGTCCCTCAAACCTGGCACTCCCTCCTCATCACATTCTCTTAGAATCTCTTGTTTCCTTCAGAATTCAACTCAAGCAACACCTACATAAGGTACTTACTAATTACCCCCTTAGTGGTGCCTCCCCCACAAAAATTCCCATGTGTTCATTCTGTGTATACTAATACATGTGCATGCTGTCTCCTCCCTATAGGATATGAATGCTCTGAAAACAAGGAATGTTACATTTTTGCCTTTTTATCCTCAGCACCGAGAACAGCACCTGACACATAGTAGGGGCTTGATAAGACTTGTTGAATGATTGATTGTTGAGACCTCAAGGAGGAGTCACAGACTGTAGCCCTACATTTTGAGAACTTGGGTGAAAGTGTAGTCACACAGCAACTGGGGACTGGGATGGTTTGAAAACCAATTCACTTACCCACAGGTTTCCAGGGCACTGTCTCTTTTGCTAAATGATTCTATGTCATTTTAAATCAAGCTTGTTTGTGGCTATATGTGTCCACTTAGGACTCTCTTCTTGCTTCCCTCAAAATAATTTCCTTGGGCTTGACACACATCCAATAACAACAATACCAGTAGCATTTATGTAGCATTTTAAGGCTTGCAAAGCATTTTATAAATATTATCTCATTTGATTCTCGTAACGACTCTGGAAGGGAGCTACTATTATTACTGCATTTTATAGGTAAGGAAACTGAAGCAGACTTAGGTTTAGTGATCTGGCCAGGGTCATACAGCTAGTAAGTGTTTGACACTGGATTGCAACTCAGGTCTTGTGACTCCAGGGCCAGCACTCTACCCAATAAATGGAGCAGGGAAGGGGGAGCATGAAAAACATCTAGTTTTCTTTGTACTTGTTCTCCTCAATCCTAGGGACAGGGATTTAGCACAACACCTTGCAAACAGTAAGTGCTCAATAAATAAATGCTTGCTTATGGATTGATAGAAGCAGGACCTTTTTAGCCTGGGTCCTCCACCCTCAAAGTCAGAATGCTTCACTTCTCTCTAATATCAGTTCCTAATACTATCTATCAGTCCTGTTCAGATGCTTCTGATCTTGAAATAGACCTTCAGGTGCTCCCAGAGTCCCTTGTTCTAAAATTATACCTCCCCTTCCCCTTTTCAGGTGCTCAAGCCTTGCAGCCTTCTCCAAAGGAAGCTGCTCAGAGCAGCACAGGCACAGGCAGGTGGCGAGGGCCCATGGTTACCATGGCAATCCCAGCTAATAAATAGGTACACAAACAAGAGAACAATCAGCCCATCTTTAGCCAATTGTCCTGCCCGCTTACCCTTTCCTTTCTTGGATGGAGGATGGGCGGTGATGAAGATGGAGAGCCTGTTAAAGAGATAACCATTATCCCTTGGTCTTCAGAACCCTGGAAAGCTACCTGTGAAGGAGCTACAAACTTTCATTTCAGGCAGTGTCATACAGTGGGACGTACTCGAGCCCAAAGACTCCCTCTCTTCCTTCAAGATGCAGCCCAAGCCCACCTTCCAGGGCCTTCTTGATTTCCCTCTTCCTACAGCTGGAATCCTCCTTCCCTAACAACATTATGCTCAACTACTCGGTATGCATTTATGTTTACTCTCTTTCCATTTATTCTACATGTACCTCATGTACCACACATATGCCCTTGTTGTCACTTTCGTTAGCATATGAACTCTGTGAGAGCACAGATTGGTGCATTCTTTGTATCCCCAATGCCTGGCACATAATGGACCCTTATTTAATAAATAAATGCTTGTTTGATTGGAGTCAGAGGACCTGGGTTCAAATCCTGCCCCTGACAATTACTATGTGACTTCAAGCACACTATTTTTTCTTCCTTGAGCCTCAGTTTCCTCATCTGTAAAGTGAAGAGGCTGTACTAGATGACCTCTTGAGTCCTTTCAACTCTAGATATACGATCTGCAAGTCTATAATTCTCCCTGAGTCTGATTAAAGTCAATTTAAACACCTGAGTCTGAATGTGTACACTATGCCTGACTCCTAGGTGCTCCCCTTTACTGTTCATTTCCCACATACTCATCCCAACCTGCCTCATGGGTCACAGGACCATAGCTGTAGAGCTGTAGGGGACTTCCGTGCCATGCCTCCTGCCTTTGGCAAATCATGGTCTTAGACATTGAGGTGAAAGAGGCCAGAGGCAACCGGCCAGGAGGCTCAGCAGATAGAGCCCAGACCTTGATGGGCAGCATGGTTTAAATGAACTGACAATTGTTGTTGTTGTTTGTTGTCGTTGATCCTCCATTCTAGAAGAGGACCATGACATCAGAGAGGTGACACCATGACATGCAACTGAACTGGATTTAAGTGAGGGAGGCTGTGCAGAGTCACCTGCCTCACTTTCTCCTCTGGAGCCATCTGGGTCCAGTGGCCAAATGTAGATCAGGATGACTGGAGATGGCCTAGAATGCAGTGGCGGACCTTGGTCAAAGTTGAGACTCAAGACTGAGCTCACGAGACCTGGTGCCTCAAGGGGAGCCAGATTTTGTCTAAATGTAAGGTGCTTTCCTCTAAAAACAAAGCCTGATATCACAGAAAGACATAGAAAGAAGCCTCATGTTTAAATCCAGCACTGTTTTTTACTAGATGCCTGAATTTGGATAAATCACTTCACCTCTAAGGCATCAGTCTGTAAAAGGGATATGATAACACCCTAGTCACAGGAGACTCTGTAGATAAAGAACTTTTAGTTCCCGCCCTCTTGAAATCATGCCATATTGTTCTATATTTACCCACATGTTGTATCTCACACTAGAAGGAAAGCTTCTTGAAGGCAGGACCTATTTACTTTGTTCACCTGAATCATGCACAGATAATCTCCTTAATGTTTATTGGATTCATGGTCTCAAAGATTTAAAGCCAGAGTGACCTCAGAAGCCATATAGTCCAACTCCTCTTGTTTTATATAGAAGGAACTGAAGGCCCAGAGAGTCAGTAAATCAAGCACTTAGTAAGTGCCCCCTGTGTGCCAGACACTTTGCTAAGCACTGGGGAAGTAAAGAAATGCGGCCACAGTTATGAGTTTCGAACCAGAGTTCTATGCTGCCAGAGCCAATGAGTGACTGTCCCAGTATATGTGCTGCCCTGCCTCTCATGGGTTGATTTAAACTAAATTGAATCTAGCATTCTAGAAAGCCAAAGTAGGTGTTATCTGAATATGGGCTCCTAGGAGTTGTGGACAGCAATCCACAAAGTCTCAGATCTTTTTTGAATGTGAGGGAGCCCTGAACTAACAGATGAAGATTTAGCCTGAGATTATCCATGATAAGTCAAGAAATGCTACAATCTCAACAACTGCTTACAGAGTTCCAGTGTTGGGCTCCATTAAGGGCAAGACCTGACGGTGATAATTATTCAGCATACTCATGCCAAAAACACACTGTGGTATTATTTGGTGATGGGAAAAGAGGCACAGATATGGGGACCTCTCCCTGGACTCAGGGTTACTTTATCCAGTGAGGTGGCAGAGATCAGCCACATATGACCACAAGCTTGGCCAATCTCTATGGCAATTTCTACTGGATCCCTATGTCTACATAGTAAAGAGGTTTATTCATCGATAACCTTGGTGTGAGGACAGCGTTTTTCATGGTCTGCTTCCTCAACTCTGTGTCTAGATGCTGTCCTTCCCCAGGTGCTCTGTCTGGCTCTTTAATGGCCAGAAGGCTCCTCATCCCACTGATAAAATGGCTCTGGAGCATCCTTGACAGCTAACTCTGGATTCCCTGTTGCTCTCAGCTCTTCCACTTCAGCCATCCTCACCTATGAGACATATCTAAATGGCCAGAGGTACTATGCACAGGGCTCTCAGCATTGGAAACATTTCCCAGAAAATGATATCATACTAGCTTCCCTTGCTCCAACAAATGAGATGGCCAGAATCCTGCCACCAGGAGCCTAGCTGTCCTTTTACAGGAACTTTTGATTTAGAAATAGAAAGGGGTTATCTCATCCAAAAACTTCATTTTGCAGACGAAGAAGCTGAAACCTAGAAGTAAAATAATTTGCCCAGAGTCAGAAAGGAAGTAATTGGTAGAATCAAACCCAGGTTCAATGACTCTAAATCTAGCACTCTTTTCACTGTACCGATTCCACTCAGGGATCTTTATGGTAGGTAGGTAAGTAGGTAGACAGATAAATGGATAGATAGATAGATAGATAGATAGATAGATAGATAGATAGATAGATAGGAAGGAAGGAAGGAAGGAAGGAAGGAAGGAAGGAAGGAAGGAAGGAAGGAAGGAAGGAAGAAAGAAAGAAAGAAAGAAAGAAAGAAAGAAAGAAAGAAAGAAA
>CM053627.1:24611886-24632318 GCA_028646595.1 Phalanger gymnotis
GATTTATCTTGCCCTACAAGAAAGGAAGGGAAAGGGGGATGGGAGGGTAATGGGGCGACAGAGGAGAGGGCAGACTGGGGAACAAGGCAACCAGAGTGTACTCCATCTTGGAGTGGGGGGGGGAGGAAATGGGGAGAAAATTTGTAATTCAAACGCCTGTGAAAATCAATGCTGACAACCAAACATGTCAAAAATAAATTAAAATTAAAAAAAAGAAAAGGGACAGGGTCAAGGGAGAAAACTGAATAAAGGGGAACATGATAGGATGGAAGGAAATATAGTTAGCCTTTCACAACATGAGCATTGTGGAAGTGTTTTAAATAATGATACATGTGTCATCCATGTTGAATTGCTCACCTTCCTTGGGAGGGTGGGTGGGAAGGGAAGAGGGTAGATAATTTACAACTCAAAATTTTAAAAGCAGATGCTTAAAAAAAGGTATTTTTTGCATACAGCTGGGAAACAAGATATACAGGGAATGGGGCATAGATACCTATCCTGCCCTACAAGAAAGTAAGGGGAAAGGTGATGGGGGGAGCGAGGTGAAAGAAGGGAGTACTGACTGGGGAACAGGGCAATCAGAATATATGCCATCTTATAATGGGGGGAGGGTAGAAATGGGGAGCAAATGTGTAATTCAAAATCTTGTGGAAATCAATGTTGAAAACTAAAATATTAAATAAAAATGAAGTAACTCAAAAAAAAAGAATGAAATTCTGAAGACATAAAGGAAAGAGTTCGGGAGTGGGGGGTAGAAAAATCTGAGGTGTCTGAAAAGACCAATGGGAATGCAAAGTGAATTAACAATTGGCCAACTTGGATTTTTTTAAAGATATTTATAGAAGATAGAAGCAAAGGCATGTAACAAAGGGAAAACAAGATGTTGGGACAATATGTGTTAAAAAAAACTGTCAAAAGTCTGAAGGATGAGGTGAAGCTGTTGAGGAAAGCTAAGGACTGAAGAATGGGCAGGAGGAAAGACTATGCATTTTGGTGGGGAAAGCAAAATGGCTGAATGCTTGGGATGGATGTGACAGTGATGACTGACAACATAGAGAACCTGGAACTATTCAGGTTTCATGCTGCTTCTCCTCTCTGACAAGGAGGAGGACTGTTGCATGGAAATGACTAGATAAAAAGGGCTAACAGAGTGCTTGGTACCCAAGATAGGGAAGGAGACAAGACAGCACAAAATGCCTTCAGTGAATTCAAGTCCCCTGGCCCACATGAACTTGAGCCTTGGGTATTGAAATTACTGGCATTTGGGATTGTGTAAGCCATGAAAAACACCATGAAAAATAGGAGAGGTATCAGGAGATTAGAGACAAGAAAAGATTGATGCAAATTTCAAAAAGGGGAAGTGCAGTGAGCTTGACTTTCACTCCCAGAAAAATTCTAGAATGCAGTATTAAAGAGAAGGTCGATAATACGCAGGATTGATTTAGCATTTTACAATCTGCAAGGCATTTTGCATATATTATCTCATTTGATCTGCACAACAACCCTGTGAAACAAGTGATATTATTATCCCCATTTCACAGATGAGGAACCTGAGAGAGGTCCATTAAGTGTCTTGCCCAGGGTCACACAGCTAATAAGTTACAGGGGAAGATTTTAACTCGGGTTTTCCTGATTTCAAGTCTATCACTCTATCAATTGGGCCACCTAACTGGCCTGGTCGGTGAACATGTAGAAAAAAATTGGAATTGCAAAGAACCAGCATAGCTTTGTCAAGGACAGGTTATGGGAGCCTAAACTAATTTCAATTTTTTTTTACATTAAACTAGTCGATTAGGAGGATTGGAAAGTTTATTAGATTTTTAGCAAAGTAGCTGATGAAGTATCTAATATTTTTATCATAGCACAGCACCTATCCCATAGTAAGTGTTTGATAAATTCTTGTTGACTGGAAAACAAATAGATGTGGACTAGAAAATAATACAATTAGATTAGGAACTGATTACATGGTCACATGACAAAGAAATAAGTGCTTATTAGTCAATGAGTAGTCATTAATGGTTCAATTTCAATAAGGCAGAAAGTCTCTGGTGGAGTGCCCCAAGGATCTATGCTTGGCCCTGTGCCAATATTTTGATCAGTAACTTAGGTAAAAGCATAGATGGCATATTCATCAAATGTACAGATGATAGCTAACACACTGGACAACCAAAGCAGGATTCAAAAAGATCTTGACAGATTAGAGCATTGAGGTCTATCTAATAAAGATGTAATTTAGCTCTCCCCAAAATGAAATTGAATGCTGTGTAATTATAATGACCATTAGTCCTCAAGAAGAGTTAAGAAAATGCAACTCCCTTCCTTCTTTGCAGAAATGGAGGACCATGGCTATAGAATATGCTCATACTATCAAAATCTGTTGATCTATTGATTGGTTTTGCCAAATTTTCTTTCTTTTAAAAAAATCTTTGTACAAGGATGTTTCCTGGGTAGAAAAGTAGAGAGGGATATATCAGAAATTAAGGTGATATCAATACAGAAAATACATTTCTTTAAAGGCAAAAAAAATATAATTCCATAGAATGTAAAATCTTATGCTTGGGTTCAAAAAATCCACTTACAAGAACAAGATTGGTGGTGGTAACGTGGTTAGGCTTGTGTAATTGTATTATTTTCTAGTCTACATCAATTTGTTTTCCAGTCAACAAGAATTTATTAAACACTTGCTATGTGATAGTAAGGTTAGGTTTTTCTGAAACAGATCTGGGGTCTTCAGTGGGCTCTAAGATCAATAAAGTCAATGATGGCAGCCAAAAAAAGCTCACATGATCTTAGGTTGCCTTGAGAGAGGCAAACCTCCTTGGAATAAGGAGATGATAGACCCTACATAATCTGCGCAAGTCAGACCATAGCTGTAGTGCTATGTTCAGAATCCGAGGCTCAGTTCTAAGGATCACAATTTGAGACAAATGTTGATAAGCTAGAAAGGGCCCAAAGGATAACCAGCGTGACAAAGGGCCTTGACCCTGTCTCAAGGCTCGGCTAAAGCAAATGGGGATGTCTAGCCTAGAGAAGGAAAAACTCAGGGGAAAGTGAAAGTTCTCTCCAAGTATTCGAAGGGCTGTCAGGTAGGAGAGGGATTATGTTTGTTTTATTTGGCCCCTAAGGACAGAATCAGGCCCAGTGGGTAGAAGTTGCAAAGAAGCCAGCTTGGGCTGATGTCAGGAAAAACTTCCTCACAATCAGTGCTTGTCCAAAAGGAAATGGGCTCCCTTGGGAGGCCGCAGCTTCCATCTCCATGGAGGTCTTCGGGCAAGAACTGGATGACCGTTTTTTAGCTATGTTAAAGTGGCAGTTCCTTCCAGACACAGGCTGAACTAGATGGTCAATGGGTTCTATTCCAACAGAACAATTCTGATATTCTGAAAACAATCAACTATGACACCTTGAACTGGGCACCAGTCCTACCTAGTCGTTTGTATTTCTCTTCCAATGCTTAACACATAGGCAAAGACATAACTATACCCAGTGTCATTTTCAACTATTTAAAATAAGTTGGCTAAGAGTCCAAACATCAACTCTGCCACAGTCTTCTAACCCATCATCTCCTTAGCCAATGGGTACTTACTAGAAACTCACCCTGGTTGACTCTCAAGGGATTTGTGTCCATAAAATCCACACCAGCTCTTAAAGCCAGTCAAGGAGGCTACCACTGCTGGTGCAGCCAGCAATACAAACAGACTCCCAAGGTATTCCCTAATGAAATCCTTATGCGGCTCAGCCTCAGACTAATTTCAGCCCAGTCTACTGCCAAAAGTATGACTTCACCATCGGGCATGAGCCGGCACAGGTCCCCAGAGGGGGAAATGTGTGTGGTTAATCCATCCAGTGAGACAGCTTCACTCCCTCCTAACCATGCCCAGATGCTCTGGTTAAGTTGTCCCTACTGGTACTCTCCCTCAGGTTACAGAAAGCTCTTGTTGGGCACATGTAATCATCACTATCCCCACTTAGACCCACCTGGAAAAGCATTGCCCCAAATATTCCTTTCCTTGGCCCTGTGACCACAGAGCTCCCTGTTGCTGGATGCCAATGAGGAACCTTAATTTGAAAGGGCTGCCTCTCTGAGGACTATCTGCTCATTACTCCAAGGGAAGAGGAAAAGGTGAAATTAGGACCCAATTCTTTTACGGACTGACTAAAAAACACCCCGTAATGTTAGGGGATGCCTGGAGGACTCCTGCATGAGGTTAACAAGACAGACAATCAAACCTCCTCAAGTTATTTCCCAGAGCCTGGATACCCAGTGGAGAAAAAGGATTACCAATTAATTTTGGTGCTAACTCATTTTCAGACATTTCTTTAAAAATGTTTTCTTGATCCTTTTTCTACATTGCTCTCATTTTCAGATAACCTTCCCCAATATAGGTCTCCTTTACAGAAAAGAAAAACAGCCTAGCAAAAGAAAATGACTCATTGTCCAGGTTCTGATATGCCTCGATCTGTAGCTGGGGCCACCACCTCTCCACCCGGGGGAGGGACACTTCATCAACAATCCTCTGGAGTCAAGATTGACCTTGCCATTCATTACAGAGTTCTTCACTGTATTACCGATGTTTCCTTTCCCATATCTGTGTGAAATGTCCACTTGGTTTTGCTTATGTTATTCCCTCCACATCAATTCACAAGTCTTTGCAAGTCTCTATGAATTCCTCCCATTTCTTGGGGTGCAATAATGAGAAGATGAGATGATAAAACACTAATTATTAAAATAATGATTAACATTAATAATTAATAACATTAATTAAATTATTATAATTAATAGTACTTATATATTAAAATGATTATTAAATAAATAAACAATTGTCAGGGAGATCCCCAAAACTCACCCCACCCAGACTATTCTATCTAGATGGAGTTGTTGCCTCACCCAACTAAAAAACCCTTACAAAGAATTTAATGAAGGTGAATTGTGGTCCATGGTGTTTCACTCAGACAGACAGATTTGGACAGGGAGGGTAAATCCTTTTTCTAGATTGCTCAGGGAGGGCAGGGATCCAAGGCACTGTCACCCAGTCTCTCATTAGAATAGGTCCACCTCTTATTACAATATTCATTCTCTCTCATTACTTGTTAACCAATCTGAGTCAATTGCCACCCTTATTCTTCTAAGGGCATGTAAGCACCAAGTAGGTTCCATGAGGGATCTTTGGCATTCAAGAAGGCCACTGACCCTTTTATTAATTATTGCTAGCATGATTAATAAGATGATTAATTACCCAGAAATTATCTCTTGAATTTTTAATACATGACACACATACCTCAATTTGTTTAGCCATCTGCCAGGTGATGGGCACTCACTTTGTTTCCAATGTTTTACTGCTACACAATTAATCATTATAAATATTTCTCAGGTGTTCATGGGAATTTTCTCTCTGTCTTTGCCCTCTTGGGAGTAGATTTCAGCTTATCTTAAAAATTCAGCCTAGACTCAGTTTGTACAGATTCACTTAGGCTCCTGACTAACCAAATTAGGTGATAAATTAATTTATCCTAATAGATGATTTGCATATGTTTATGTTACAGATCCTTTGTAAGAACCAAAATAAAATGTCAAGGAAACCACACTTCAAAGGAAAGGCAAATGCTTTTTAATAAATGTCTTACTCACAGATAGCAAATGTTTACTGGGAAGTTAGCAAAAGGAACAATAAAATATTTTTGTATGTTTTTAAGGGATTTTCCACTCTACACTAAATCGTACAGTCACAGAATATCCAAAATAGGAGGAGTCTTAGAATTCATGCAGTTCAGCCCTTTCATGTTACATAGGAGGCAAAGAAGGCACGGACAAGGTCACCCACTCCTCAGCTCAAGAAACTCCAATAGCTCCCTTTGGCCTTGAGGATAAAATACCAGCTCTTTTGTTTGGGCTTTTAGGACCTTTCATAATCTGTCTCCAGCCAGCTCTCACCTCCGTGCTTACCTTATATTCCATTCTGTCCACCCTGCAGGACACTGCCTCTCCCATCTCACAGCCTTCGTGCACGCTGATCCCCAGGCCTAGAGCACTCTCCTCTGTACCTCTGAAAATGCCTACCTTCCTTCAGGTTTGAGGGCCCCTCAGCTCAGGGACCATTTCCTACCCAAGGCCTATCCTTATCACCATAGCTGCTACTGCTCGCCCCCTCTTCTCCCCTCTCCTCTCCTCTCCTCTCCTCTCCTCTCCTCTCCTCTCCTCTCCTCTCCTCTCCTCTCCTCTCCTCTCCTCTTCTCTCCTCTCTTCTCCTCTCCTCTCCTCCCCTCCTCTGGTCTCTCTTCTCCTCTCTTCCTCTCCCCTCCCCTCCCCTCTCCTCTCCTCTCTCTCTGTCTCTCCGTCTCCACACATATGCACATATATACACACATATATATGCTCTGTTGGTGTATATATATATACATACTATATGTGTGTACTAAATATAAATTTTATATATACATACACTATATATACTCTATATATACCCATATATGTATACATGAATAAAAATATCTATACACTCTGTGTATATATTCACACACATACTATGTATGTGTACTATATATACTGTCTATATATAATACACACACAACATATTTTCTATATAAACATATGTAATCTATGTAGATACAAATACAAACATATATTTTGTGTATATATGTACATATATATATTATATATGTATACTATATATACATTCTCTATACACATACCACACACACACATTATATATATATATATACATATAGTGTGTGTGTGTGTGTGTGTGTGTATTCTCTCTATGCACACATATACGTATATGATATCTTGTATTTCCTCATCTTGGTTCATGTTGTTTCCCTTCAATACAACACAAACTCCTTGAGGGCAGAGACTGTGTCGTTTCTACTTTCGTACCCCCATTGTGCCTAGCCCAGAGCCTGACACATAATGGGTGCTTAATAAGTGAAATTAATAGCAGAGTAGGTAGCATCTCTGGAAGTATAATCGGTATGGAGTGTCCATGGTTGTGTGTCCAATCAATCTAATAGCATTTAGGAAGCACCCATGACATGTCAGGCACTGTACTAAATTCTGGGACTACAAAGGGCCAAAACCCAGTCCTTAGCCTGGGAAGCTTCAGCCTGTGCCATGGAAACTCTCCCCCCCCCCAGTCTGTAGCCAGCTCCCATCCCTGTCCCACCTCTAGGAAAAGGAGACATCCCATGACATCAGTGAGGATTTCTCATTAAGCGGGATTGTTATTTGCCTTTCATCTTCAAAGAGGACCATGACACCAGGGACGTGATGCCATGACACGCAAGTGAATTGCAATTAAATGAGGCAGGGCTGTGCAAGGTCACCAGCCTCACTCTCTCCTCTGGAGTCATCTGGGTGCAGCAGCTGGATATAAATCAGGATGACTGAAGATGCCCTCGAACTTAGGTGGGATTAGGCAATGGGTAATGGATTTCAGAGTCAGAAGTCACAGAGGCACCAGCTACAATATCCCCAGTGCCAGCCACCCAACCACCCCTTGAAGACCTCCAATGATGAGGAACTAACTGCAGTCTATCCTACTTTCAAACAGTTCTAAGTTTCAGAAAGTCTTGTTTCTTCGTTTTTATTCATTCTGTGGGGCCAAACTATCTTTCTCCACCATTTCCTCTTTGGTTCTATTCCTTGGGACCAAATACAACAAGTCTAATCTTTTCTCCTTGTGATGGCCCTTCGGATACTTAATTACAACAACCCTGTCCTTCTCCCTCAGTCTTTTTTCATAGACTTATTTTCCAACTGGTCTCCCTTCCTCACTTCTCTCCCCACTCGAATCCATCCTTCGAATGACTAAGTGAGCTGCCTAAAATGTAGGTCTAAACATGGGATTACAACTCAGTAAGTTCCCATTCCTTCCAAGATCAAATATAAAATCCTCTGTTTGGCACTGGAAGCTCTTTCCGCCCTGGTCCGTTCCTATCTTTCCAGCCTTCTTCCATTTTCTTTCTCTCCACATCTATGATGCAGTTATAGTAGGAGATTGCTTCCTATTCTCGCACAGTTTCCCTACTCTGAGCATCCTCACTGACAGTTCCCCAGGCCTGGACTTCTCTCTCCTCTCTGGCTTCCTTCAAGACTCCATGTAAATCCCACCTTCTTCATGCCCCATCCTCCCACTGCTAGGCTCTTCCCCCTCGGATGACCTTTTACCTACACCGCATTATCTTACATGTGTATAGTTGCTTGCATGTTGTCTCCTCCGTTAGAAAATGAGTTCTTCAAAAGCAGGAATTGGGTTTTTTGTCTTTCTTTGTATCCCCAGGGCTTAGCACAGTGCCAAGCACATAAATGCTTGTTGACTGACTAAGTACATATGATGTACCTGTTTCCAACCAGTCCTCACTTGACCAGGGTCCCAATCTCCCTCACCCTCCCAGTCTCCTTCTCTGAGTATACTCTAGTCTGACAAAAACATCCTTTTTCAAACAGCGGCTCCCACGCTACTCTCCAGCTGTGATCTGACCAGGGCAAAATACCGCAAGACCAACTTTTTACCTTTTGGATGCTGCGTTTCCATTAACGAATAAATGCTTTTTGAATGTAACGGAATGCAAGTGTATGAAACGCCTCATCTCCCCCCAAAAAGCATTTTTGTCAGCCTCGGCAGCCTGTTGACCGTCACGGGAAGGTCAAATCACATATGGGATGCCGTGTTGGATCAGAACCAGAAGGAACAGGACAATCAACGGACCCGTGGGCTTGCCACATTGGGAGAAGGCTCTCCATCCCATCCCCGTTCCATCCCTGCTTCCTAAAACCAAAACACCTCGATCACTCATCCTCTGAGAAATGTTAATGTCACAGAAACAATATATTGTAGAATCTACAGCTGAAAGTCACCTTACATGCAAGTCATAGGACCAAGAACCACTCTCCTATTTTACAGATGAGAAGAATGAGGTCAACCAACCCAAATTAACTTACCCGAGGCCATGGTTACTGGTAGACATAGGTCTAGAACCCAGGTCTCCTGACTCTAGTATTATACTCTTCTATTAAACTTCAACAGAGATATGTTGGAGCCAGCTGAAACTCAGGAAAGCTAATTGTTAAACTTCCAGTGTGATCATTTATAAGGTGGAAATCAGCAAATGCTATAAATCAGAGCTTGATTTTGTTTTGTCGATTGTCTACTCTAGACTAAGGAAAGTGGTGAAGAAAACGTGAGTAACGTTGATTAAACTTAAAGTGTGTTATGGGTACCTTTTTCGAAAAGGTGCTTGTTAAACATTTCTAAGAACATCTCTGTCTCACTGTCTTTCATATTCCATCATCCTCTTTTTCTCGTTTTCCACTGTTCCCCAGCAGTTGGGAAGAAAGACGGCATGATGAGTGGATAAAATAAGGAGCTTTGTTGCTGGACCTGTAGAAGCAGACTGCTGAGCCTGAGCAGGCCAGATGAGTAAGGAAGCTCTGCAGCTGGCCTGGGATCTTGCCTAGGCGAAGGATTCCAGCTGTTTGTGGGGGGAGGGGGTCCCCATGAGATCAGGACTTACCGTCCATGTCCAGGCGTTGCATAATGATGGCTAGCTCCACCTCACTGGGCATGTAGCCCAGCGAGCGCATGGCCATGCCCAGCTCCTGCTTGGAGATGAAGCCGTTCCCGTCCCGGTCCAGAACCCGAAAGGCCTCACGGATTTCTGTAAAGGGGAAATGTAAAGCGGGTCAAATGGTTTTGAAGAAAGCATTGTAAGGACTCCTGGTCTGCTCTCTGACCTCTTTTCTAATACAATTAAGGTGCCTCTCAGAATAAACAAAGTACCGAAGCAGGAGCATGGGACACTGGGGTCCTAGTCCCCTGCTCCGCCCTTTGTTAGCCACATGACCCTGAGTGGGCTACTTCTCTCTGTCCTTCAGTTGGTCGTCGCTGTTGTTTCATCTATGGAGATGAGGAGTTTGACTGCATTGTGTACAGGATTCCTTTGCGTTCTAACATCATGGGTTCTTTATTCTGAGGTTCCTCCTAGTCCTAATGCTCTTTGTTCTAAGGTCCCTCCCAGCTCTGACAACCTGTGTTCCAAGGACCCTGCCAGCTCTGGCATCCTCTGTTCCAAGGTCTCTCCTAGCTCTGACATCTTCTGTTCTAAGGTCCCTCCCAGCTCTGACATCCTATGCTCTAAGGTCCCTCCCTGCTCTGACATCCTATGCTCTAAGGTCCCTCCCAGTTCTGACATCCTCTGTTCTAAGGTCCCTTCCAGCTCTGACATTCTCTGTTCCAAGGTCTCTCCTAGCTCTGACATCTTCTGTTCTAAGGTCCCTCCCAGCTCTGACATCTTTTGTTCTAAGGTCCTTCCCAGCTCTGACATCCTATGCTCTCAAGCCCCTCCCATCCCTAACATTATATATTCTAAGGTCCTTCCCAGCTCTGACAGTCTATGCTCTAAGGTCCCTCCCAGCTCTGACATCTTCTGTTCTAAGGTCCCTCCCAGCTCTGACATCTTATGTTCTAAGGTCCTTCCAAGCTCTGACATTCTTTGCTCTCAAGCTCCTCGCATCCCTAACATTCTATATTCTAAGGTCCTTTGTTTGTCCACACTTGTCTGCATGTTGCTTCCCCCATTAGACTGGGAAGTCCATGAGGACGCCCAGTTTTTTTGCCTCTCTCTTTATCCTTAGCGCTCAGTGCCTGGCACATGGTAATCACGTCCTAAATGCTAGCTGGCTGACTGACTCAGCTCTGACATTCCAGCAGCATACACACTCTTTGTCACAGGGACTACAGTGTTTTCATCACTGTATCCCCAAATGTAGGTATTTAGTAAATGTTTGTTGAATTGACAGAAAAGAGGGTCAACTGGATAAAGGTTTTTAATTGGGATGCCATCAGACATTGTCTGCTAACACCCTTCATTACTGCCTAGATATGCTCTAAACAAAGAGAAAATTGGCTTGAGGTCAGACCTAAGGAAGACCTCCGAGGCAATGAAGATTTGACAGTGCAGCTGCGGGTACCCACTAAGACTATGGCATATGAACGGGGAAAGAGAAGGGCTGATGTATTATGTATTAAGCTTTTCTGTAAAAAGTCACAATGAGAACCTAGCTGGACAGCACTGAGTTAGGATTCTCTGAAACTCCATTCTCTCCCCAACATCCAACCCTGGGTGACCTTGACCACAGGAGGGCCACAGAGAGTAAACCGATCAGAGATTCCCTAACTCCAGGCGCTTGAATGTCTGCACCAAGGATAAGCAATCATTAACAAGCAGTTATCTGGAGAATACAAAACAAAACTGCTCCTGACCTCAAGGACCTTACATTCTCTTACGTTCACGCTCTAATTATTTCTCAGGCAGCCCTGTCCCAGAGAAATTCTGGGATGGCATGAAGGAACCAAAATTAAAAAAAAAAACAACTATTAAGGGATGGGTAAGAGCCCCATGCTAGGAATGCTCTCCCCTCCCCCTCTGCCTGTTGGAATCCCCAGATTGCTTCAAGGCTCATTATCTATGAGAGGCCTTGCTGATTGCCCCAGTTGTACATATCCATCCCTGCATATATTTCCTATGTATCCTGCATTTATTTACCTGTAAATAGACTGTCCCAGTAGAAGGTAAGCTTCTTGAGAGCAAGGGCTATGTCACTTTTATATGTGTCCCCAGGACCCAACACCTAGTAGGTGCTTAGTAAATTCTCCGTGGATTGATTAATTCATTGAACAGGGACGTATTTTGCATTACAGGAGAGACCTCGAGATTATAAAAGATCTTTCCAGAATTTTGTTGAGGAAAGTATATAACTGCCTACAGCCTTTGTTTCTGCTGAGCCAATGGGAGAGTGAGGTTTCTTGAGAGAAATAGTAAAAAGGTCTCAGCAGTCTCTGCCCTAGGCTTTGACTTCGGACCTTGTATTAGGAATCAAGATGAGCTCTTAGCACTTATTCAACCAAGTGCCCTTGAAGAGTTTAGCCTTTGTTTCCTTGATTAAATTAGGAGTCCTTGATGGCCTCCTTGCCTCAAGGGAAAACCTAGTTTACATGGGTTTGAGTGACATGTTTGTGACATCAGAGACTTTTAGACCATGCAGATTTAAGTCACATTTTTGTGATGATTTTAGGTCACGTGGGTGAGTCACATGTGTGACTCACCTTTGACCTTGAACAAGATATATAAACCCAGAGGTTGGTTTTCTCTTTTGGAGCTCTGAGCCACAGTAGGAGTGGCACATGACTCTAGGCAAGCCATTGTTATGAGCCCCCCGGCTTTGAAGAACACCCAGATGTTGATGCTTCTCTGGTAACTGTATATTGTGATTTTGTCAGACAGAAATCTGTCTGTTGATTCATGTTTATTTGTAATTTGTTTGTATTTGCTCTGAAGTTCAGGATGCTGGCTTTTTCCCCTGAACTAAATGAATGATATTTGCATGTTTGATTAAACTGAGATTGTTAACCCCTTAACATTGCTTTCCTTAGTAAAGCAGATCAAAAGAACCCGTGTTGACAGCCTTCTGTGCGCTGGTTGTTGTTAGCTGCTAGCCAGATTGTTGCAACAAAGGAGCAGGGATTATTAACCTGGGATCTGAGGACCCCCAAGAGGTTTATGGATAGATGTCTAAGAGACCATGAACTTAGACATGAAAAAAATTGCATCTTTATTTCAATATAATTTGTTTCATTTATAATCCTATTTATTTTATATTGTGAATTTAAAAATAGAATTTTGAGAAGGCATCCATGGGTTTCGTCTGCCAAAGGGGTCCAGGTCAAGAACCCCTGGTATATGGGATGTGGCAGAACAAGAGCAGATGACTGGGCCATGAGCTCAAGGCCTAACAGCCCTAATGGAGTCTGAGATTGCCAAGACTAGTCCTGCCATAATCCCATAAGGCCCCAAGCTTTGTCCTACTTTAGGATGAAGACTAAGCCTCTCAGGACTGACCTCCTAAAGGTAAAGACTATGGGCCTGCACCTGAAAACACCCTCAGTTTTCAACTCCCTGATCCTAGAGAAGTCGTGATGAAAGTCTTTGGAGCACTGTAGGAGCCCCAGCCTCCTGATACAGCTCCAGCTCTATCCCCCTAATTTACAGTTTGTTACAGCTATAAACAGCCTTAGATCAATAAGAGTGTCATAAAAAGGAGAAGGACTTTTACTCATTCAAAGGCTTCTTCAATAACTTTCCCCAGCTTGGCGGAACACTTGACTCTAGCATAAATAAGTCCTGTTTGACCTGACAGATGGCCTACCGCCACCATTATCACCCCTTCACCCCCTTCCCATTTCTGCTGCGCCAGCAAGCTCAGAATCCCCTACCTTCCAGACACCCCACACCTTGCATCAGGAGGCCATGTGGCTGGCCTCTTTAGGACATTGCTCATGTCTTTCTCCACCAAAAGAACAAGTCCCAGGGACCACCCCACCAGAAAATCCCATGATCTGAAAAAGTCCTGGCTCATGGTCAAGAGTTACAATTTCCCAGACCTGGTCCCTGGTCAGTGAAGCAGCATGGCCTAGTGGAAAAAAATGAATTAATTGAACAAACTAATGAGCATTTATTATTTGCTTACTATGTGCAAAGCAAATGTGAGACAATCCCTGCCCTCATGGAGCTCAGAGTCTAATGGGGTAAATGAGGCATCTAGGAGAGTATGGCCAGGGAGAAGTGTTTTGGTTTGGAAAGTCATGGGGACAATGGCTAATCTAGACTGGGGTGGGTTTTCCAGCATCATTGGTGGTACTGAGTGATAGTGGTTCCAAAGCTGAGAAAGGGTGGGCTTGTTTTTTTTCTCTCTATGGCATTATATTTCCTGTCACCTTTGTACAAACAGTCCCCCATGCCAGGAACGCTTTTCCTGTTCACATCCAACCCTTAGAATCCTTAGGTCTCCTTGAGACCTAGCTCGAGTGACACATTCAACACAAGGCCCTTCACCATCCTCTTGGCCGTTAACACTGCCCCCCTCACTAAACACACACCCCGGCTAATAACTATTTTGTACTCACTTTGCGTACATTTTATATTTAGCTGTGCATATGTTGTTTCCCCTGAGGACAGGAGCTGTTTTTGCTTTTTGTCTCTATAATATAAATTTTGTAAAATACAAAATGGCACCCAGGCTTATACTTCTATGATGACAATGGTGGAGTGGTGGACAAGGAGAAAGACAAGGTTGGAGCATCTATAAATATTGTTCTAACTCTCGACATTCTGAAGGTAAGATCTTTGTCCGCTGGCCAATGAGTGGATAATCTACCGAAGGACTAGACCCACATCTCTTCTGAATCTGAATAAATGGATGGCTGGACCACTACACTGCTACCCAAGGAATGTTAACAGCCCATTGAATAGATTCTCTATATAGGATTTATGGACATAAGGAAGAATACCCATTGGTAAAATATCACATATTTGGAGCTGGGAGGGACCTTAGAGGTCACCTAGTCCTAACCCTTCATTTTACAGATGAGGAAACTGAGGTCCAAGGTGACCTGCCCATGGATACTCAGGTAGCAAGTGCCAGAGGAAGGACTGGAACCCAGGATCTCAGGTTCCCCAAACCTAGTTCTCTTCCCGTCTCATTTCAGATCCATTGACGTACCCAAGTATGAAAAACAGATATATCTAAAGTATCTAGGAGGGCTATAAACAAAGAATGTGTTCTTTTATTTACACCAGACATGTGCTTCCCTGGTTCCTTCCTTATTTGCAGAGAGGGCAGAGTCAGGCTTGAGAATCAGCGGATTATGAGTAGTCCAGTAACACAAAAGATTTTCAGTGTACATGACCTATACTCCTCTATTCCACCAGAGAGATGTTCATACACTTACCCTGCTATCACCCACAAGTGTTCCACTTCCATATTCACAGACTCTGAAATTCTATTCTATGATCATTTTTTATCATCCCATCTTTCCTTCTGCCTTATGACTCCTAGTTTCCCTGCTTCACGTCTCCCCACAGTCTAATTCATCCTTCACACAGATAGCAACGTGATTTTCCTGAAATGCATGTCTCACCACATCACTCCCCCTCTCCTTAAACTCCAGGGATGCCAAGCCTCTTCTAGGATCAGATAAAAAGTCCTCTGTTTGGCCTTCAAAGCTCTTTAAAATGTATGCACAATTAACTTTCCAGTCTTATTACAATAAGTCCCCTCCACACGATCTACAATCCAGTCAACGACCTTGACCTTCTTACTGTTCCTCATACATGGCAGCCTATTTCCTGTCTTGTTTCTGTGCTGCTCAGCCCCAGTAACTGAAATGCACTCCCTCCTCCCTTCCATCACTGAGAACCAATCCCTAGTGAAGACAGAGCTCAGCTCAGTTGCTTTCTCTATGAAGCCTTTTCTAATCTCCCCCCACCTCGCTGCTAGTGCCCTCCTCCACAAAATCGTCTCTTCTCTATTTTGTCTCTATTTGTACATACCTCTGTCTCTATGTATTTTTTGCCTCCTCCACAGAATGTGAGTCAGCTGGGTGGCTCAGTGGATAGAGTGCTGGGCCTGGAGTCAGGCAGACCTGAGTTTAAATCCTACCTCAGACATTTACCAACTGTGTGAGCCTGGGCAGGTTTCTCAATCTCTGATGGACTTAATCCCTTGGAGAAGGAAATGGCAAACCACTCCGGAATCTTTGGCAAGAAAACCCCATGAACAGTGTGGTCCATGGGGTCATGAAGAGTCTGACAGGGCTGAACGACAACAGAATAAAAGCTTCTTGGGGGCAGGGACTATTCCCTTCCTATCTTTGAATTCCCAGTGCTTAACACAACGCCTAGAATGCAGTATTTAATAGTCGACTTGTCCACTGATATCTTTGTTTTTATGTCCCTTTCACTTTCCCCATAATCCCTCCTCACTTCCCAACATGTTGAGCCATGCTTTATAACAAAGATTAAAGGGGGAGTCATTTCAGCAAAACCAACCACATCTAATAATATTTCCCACATTCCGCATCCGTATTATCTCCCCAAAGAGAGAAAGGAAGTACACATTCTCAAGTCTTCTCCAAGGTAAGCCTGGTCATTATAATTATATAGTTCAGGTCAATGAATAGTCACTGATGATGGTTAGGAGGATTACTGAATAAGAAAGCAGAGTGACAGAGTGGGGACAACATTGGACTGAGTTCTAGCCCCACTCTGCCCCTAATGTGACCTTGGGACAGTCACTCGAAGTCAAGCCAACAAGCACTAATTAAGCACCCACTATGTACTAGGCACTGTGCTAAGCACTGGGTCCTCCCCTTTCTGGGTCTCTGTGCCCTCTGTAAAATGAGGGGATTGGACAGGGTGACCTCTAACAGCCCTTCTGACTGCTAAATCTATGATCTTAAGATCCTACATGTGACCAGCTCTAGGGCCATTTAAGAGTTGACATTGTGCTTTGAGGACTATGGCTCAATTTAAGGACATATGTCTGGACCCCAGAACTTGACCTAGATTTGAGTTCCTTTTCTCCTATATTTCTGCCTCCCTTACAGAGAAAATTTCTCGTGCTTGGGGGAGAGCAGACAGTGCTCACTAAATCCATTTCCCCTTTAAATAGGAGTGAAGGTAGGGGGAGTGAAAGGGAACAAAAAGAACCTTAAATCCATTAAAGAGGCCTCTTGGAGATTTAATCCTGCCTGGGGAAGAAAAGCACAGGAAAACCCAGGACTAGCTACAGAGAAGCGGGGCCTTCAGTCTGGGAACAACACATGACGTCTGCCTGGTCTTACTTCCTTATAGTAGTACAGTGTGTAAGAAATATGCCCATAAAACCAGGCAGGGAAGTCAGAGCAGACAGGGCCCAGCCGCCTCTGGCGATAGCTTGCCTACACCAAATGCAGACGTGGTCCCCAGACAAGGTTTCCCCAGGCTCTGAAAGTCAGGCCTGCAGAACGTTTGCAGGGGCAGTTCAGCAAGGTTACTTGCTTTCCCACTTGGAGATTTATTTATTCCCTTCCTCAGGCTAAAAGGCCCTTCCTTTTTCAGATTTATTTTAGCCCTTTAGACTGGGGGGCGGGTAATATTTTTAAATTCCTCAGTAGTGTTGAATATAAGCCTCACCAAGAATCCCACTGGCTATAGTGGCAAAGGAATCCAGCTGGGGCCTCTCACTGCAGACAAGCTTCAGGCTCCTGCTTCTGCCTCCTGGAGGGAAAGAGTATTAGATTTGGAGATAGAAGATGGGGGGGGACACAATGGATTGGGAGTCAGAAAGACCCAAGTTTGAATCCTCCCCCAGATATTTACTAGCTGTATGACTCTGGACAAGACAAGTCTGCTTTCTAGTCTTTACTTTCTTCACCTTTAAAATAAGCAGATTTGGACTGAGGCCCCTAAGGTCCCTTCCAGTTCTGGAGCTTATGAATCCCTCTGGTATATAAGCTAGCTTTACACTCTCTTCAGGGCTGGGTTTCACAGTGGAATGAAGGGCTCAAATCCCATCTCTAACACTTACTATGTGTATGACCTTGGGTAAGTCACTTAACTAGTCTAGACCTTAGTTTACTCATCTGAAAAATAAAAGGATTAGACTAGCTGAGTTCCCTTTTCTTCCCCTCTAGGTATGTGATTCTGTGATCCTCATCATAGCCAGAATAGACAGTGAAGCAAGTTAGAGAAGAGGGAAGTGAAAGGCCAGGTCAGGCCAGCTCTGGCTGAGGATCCGGCAGGCTAAGAAACCACAGGCCCAAAACACAGATTCAATCCCTGAAATCACCAGCAGCAGCAAAACAATGTGTGTGTTACAGCTGAACTTCAAATTACAGTTATTGTCAACATTCTTTGGGCAACGTCAAGCCTTGGGAGAAGGAAGCAGAAGTTATCACTAAATTAGCACCATTAAAAGCCCGCAATCATTAGCACCTCCAGTGAATGGCTGACACCTCCCTAGACCTAAGAGCAAACCTCCTGCTTATTCTTCGTCAGATTTTTCACTCAGCAGAGCTGGAGCCTCAGCAGCATCCTGATAGCTCTATTAGTGAAAAGGGATGCATTCCGAAGCTGCACTTTATTGTCTGAGGCTTCAAAACCAGTGATAGAAGTGGAAAGAGCGCTGTTACCAAGGCAGAGGTCCCAGGTTCAAATCCCACATCTGATACTTACTGTCTGTGTGGTATCATTCAAATTAATTTTCTCGAGCCTTAGTTCCTCATCTGTAAAATTAGGAGGGTCTTTAAGGTTCCTTTTAGGTCTAGATCTGTCACCTAATGAAATAGAATAGGAGGCCCAAGAATTCATGAGAGGCTGAGAGGCAGAGACCTGGACCTAGAATCAGGATGCCCGGGGTTTCATCACACCTCCCTCAATATTGTTAGGAGTAGTCCTGACCACCAAACCTCCAAGAAAAACAAGAGGAACTTGCATAGGATGCCTGTGCTCCTCTGGGTGTCTGGTCCTAGTCCATGGTTGAGCTCCATGATGCTCTGGATGGGGCATATGAAGAGTTCATCTGGGAGAGGATCTGATTGGTGATCTAATGCTGATGGCTGCTGACCTAATGTGGCTGAGCTCCATCCCCCATTCCTGAGGAAGCTTGCCCAATGATAGACATTCTGCTGTGATAGCCCTGGTTCAGGTTATTAGAGGATATGCAATGATTCCATTACCTAGTAGATTTTATTGCATTTTAGTGCATTCTTTTGAGGAGAAAGACTTTTGTCTTTCTATCTTGAATACTTAGTGCAGAGCCTGGCATATCTTAGGTGCTTAATAAATGCATGTTGCATGATCGACTGTAAACTTTTTAAGGGCAGAGATTGTTTCACTTTGTGTTTATATCTCCACTACCTAATACAGTGCCTGACACAGTAGGGGCTTAATAAACACTTATTGACTGACTAAGTGATAGCAGGTAAGTTACTTGAGGGCAGGAAATGTTTTGCTTTTGCCTTTGTAGGGTAGACATTAGCCCAATGCTTGGCACAGAATAGTTGCCTAATAAATGCCTGTTTGTGAATTTTTTGTTGCTGTTGTTGAGTCATTTCCGTCCTGTCTGACTCTCCGTGATCCCATTTTGGGTTTTCTTGGCAAAGACACTGGAGTAGTTTGCCATTTTCTTCTCTAGCTCATTTGAAAGATGGGGAAACTGAGGCAAGCAGGGTTAAGTAACTTGCCCAGGGTCACACAGCTAATTGATTTTAGGGAAAAGAATAAGCTTTTATTAAGCATCTACTATGTGCCAGGCAATGTACTAAGTGTTTTGCAAATATTATCTCATTTTAGGGCATCCAGAATGCCTAAATGCATTGGACTCACTGTGTGGAGTGTGAAAGGGGACAGCTGCATAGACAGCATGTCAGGCGTCCTGTGAAAAATGAGTTATTTTCTGAAATAGAGTCGCACAGATTCAAAGGTTAGGCTCCCGTTTGGATCCATTTCTGTCCTCCTCCTTGGATTCTCAGTAATGTTTCAGAGCTGACAGAGCCTTGGATAGAAATGACGGCTGTTAGATAACGTGGGAGATTTATTTTTCATTACCCCAGTTACTTTCCCTACTTACAAATTATCCACAGACTCACTGGGCTGGAGTCTGCAGCATGGGTTCCTCCCAGATCCAATCCTGACTGCTCCCTGAACAGCAGGCACCCAGGGCTCTGCGGAGCTCTCCAAGAATGGCGACATTCCAGGAAACTCCCGCATGCAAGAAACCGCAGGCATGCAAGACAGATTCATTTGGGGAAGCAACAAAAAGTGTTCTATGCATATGTTCGAGCTAAAGTTTGAAGTCTAGCAGAAGTCAACATGAGTTGGACAATGGCCAGGCTTAGGAGAATCAACCAGGGGTTATCACTAAATTAGCTCCATTGAAAGGCAGCAGTCATTATCACCTCCAATGAATGGACACCGCCTCCCTAGACCTAAGAGCAAACCCTCTGTTTATTCTTCACGAGATTTTTCTGACTGTCACAGGCTGAGCTTTAGCTGTATACTAATAATGCTGCTAGCAAAGGGGGATCCGTTCCAAAAACATTTCTTTTTCAGAGACCACATTTTGTATCCCAAGTACCTAGCCCGTTACCCGGCACATCATCATTGTTCGGTTGTTTCAGTCATGTCAGACTCTTTGTGACCTCACTTGGGGTTTCCTGGGCAAAGATACTGGAGTGGTTGGTCATTTCCTTCTCTGGCTCATTTTACAGTTGAGGAAACTGAGGCAAGGAGGGTTAAGTGACTTGCCCAGGGTCACACCACCAATAAGTGTCTGAGGCCAGATTTGAACTCAGGAAGATGAGTCTTCCTGATTCCAGGCCCAGATCTCTGTGCACTGTGGCACCACCTAGCTTCCCCGTGTGGCACACAGTAAGTATTTAATAAATGTTCAGTGAATGATTCATAACCAGAGATAGATTCACATAGATGTACAGGGAGGTATGAGAGGGAACATTGTGGAGTGTCTAGAGAGATGTGAACCTGAAATTGGAAGTGACTCTAGAGGCTCTCTGGTCATTTTACAAATGAAGAAACTGAGTCCCAGATTAATTAAGTGC
>CM053627.1:24632818-24670942 GCA_028646595.1 Phalanger gymnotis
GAAGGAAGGAAGGAAGGAAGGAAGGAAGGAAGGAAGGAAGGAAGGAAGGAAGGAAGGAAGGAAGGAAGGAAGAGAAAGAAAGGAAGGAAGGAAGGAAGAAAGGAGAGAAGGCAGGAAGGAGGAAAGAAAGAAAGAAAGAAGGAAGGAAAGGAAGGAAGGAAAGAAGGAAGGAAGGAAGGAAGGAAGAGAAAACATGAATAAAATAGTCAAAAATAAAATAAAAATTTTAAAAAGGAAGCCAAGAATGAGATAGAGGTTTCTCTACCCTCCTCCAGCAGCCTCCTCTGGGGCAGTCAGAGGAAGGCCGAAAAGAGTAGCAAGAAGGGGAGGTCATAGACTATCCCTTCTGAGCTCAGCTCCCAAAGCACCCTAAAGAGACCAAGTCTCCTTTACCTCCAAGTCCAGCCAAGCAGGCCAAGGATCTGTCTGCATCCACCCTCCCCAGATATATCCCCATCCACCAGCTGATGTCTAAAGTTTCTTTAACAAGGGGAAGCCCTTCATTGTCTCATCAGAAATAAACTGCTTAGAAGGCAAAGGCCTGGCTGTCCTAATGTTTCCTTCAAATGAGCTTTCTTAAAGTAGAATCAATCCATCAGTCAACATGTGAGATTGACTAGCCCTCAGCTAGTCAGGGGGTGGTGGATGAAGCCAGCAAAGGGAGCTGGTTCCCTGAAGCAGGAGGAAAGAGAGAAAGGGGGTGTGGGACTATCAGCCTGGGAACAAAGGATAAATTCAATGCCCCTTGCCTCCCCTCCCTCAATAAAAAGTAAACTCTTTGAAGGAAACGACTGCCATTCTTCCTCTCTGTAGCCCCATATGCAGCTTTGCCCATAATAGGTACTTAGAAAATTCATGTTGAATTGTTCTACAACAAATAACATTTACAAGGTGCCATGACCTTGTCAATTCTACTTCTGTGGCATCTCTCGTATTTGGAGCCTTCTCTCCACTCACATAGCTAGAGCCCCAGATCTTTCTTTGGCTGAGATGGTGCTAACAGTCTCCTCATTGGACCCCTACCTCCAGCCCCTCCCCACTCTGATTCTTCATCTACAAAGCCACCAAATCATCTTCCCAGGGCACAGGTTCGACCACAAAATTTCAAAAATCTTGGGATCACAAATCTAGGCATGGAAGGAAATCTTGGAGGTCATCAACTGCCTCACTTTACTGGTGGGTAAACTGACATCTGGACAAGCTTAGTGGCTTATCCAAGGTCACAGTGGCAGAACCAGAGAGTGCAGGCTCAATTCTCTTTATACTGTACCACAGCCTCCTTCAGGGACTCCCTCTCTATTGAGTCTCTAATAAAACACCAACTCCTCAGCCTGGCATTGAATGCCATTCATAATCTGATTGATTTATCTGTTGGGAAATCTGCTTCCAATGTACCTTTGCAGACTGATCTCATCTTCCTCCCCTTCACACATTCCACATTCCAAGATGTTCTAGGTATGTGTTCCTTGAATTGTCTTTTCCATTTCCTCTCTCTGTAATTTGGCTCTGGCTCTCACTCACATCTAGAAGGCCCCCCTCCTCATCTCTACCTCTTACCATCCTCTGATTCTTTCAGGGCTTAGCTCAGGTGGCATCTCCTGAGCAAAACCTTCCAGTTGTCAATGCTTTCTCTCTTCTCAAATAAACTTGTATTTACTTTGTTTTGTATGTTGTATATTTACTAATGTTTTGTATTACCATACCCCATTCCACACCCATCCCCTTGCTCTCTTCCAGGGAAAGAACCATTATTTTTTTTTACTGCACCTAATGCAGTGCATTGCACCTAGTAGGTGCTTAATCAAGGGTTGTTGAATCAAAGATTGATCAAGAACCTTTGGTTTTGGAATCAGAGACTTGGGCTTTGTTCATCACGGTAAAGTCCCTTTGGTGTTCTCTGCACTCAAGACTTCCAGGAGCTAGTCTGGAACATAAGACCCCTTGAGGATGAGACGAGAATGCTACCATTAGACAAAGGGGAAATATACCCAAGAGCATCGAGTTCCTACATCTGTGCTCTACTCTGCAATGAGTTCTGCCCTTTGCCCTAACCACCACTACAAGGCTACACAAAGCTTCACAAGCGCCAAGAGTGAAAACCCTGCTTCTCTATGCCCCTATTTGTTGGCTGTAGGAAGTCCCAGTGTGGAAGAAAGGTGGTTGTCTACTTGAGGTTACTGATAACAACTGCTGCCTTCTGGTCCATGCAGCTCTCCTGCAATAGTTCTTTTCCCTTCTAAGAAGCTACATGGCGCTACATCCAAGTCCCATCCCTTAGTTTTCTTGTCTACAAAAATGAAGGGCTTTAACCAGATGACCTTGGAGATCCCTTCTAGATCAATGATCCTATGATCCTTCCTATCTGCTTCTTAAACTGAATGAAAATCAGTCTCAGAGAACTACCTCTCCTATAGTCAATGGTCAGAATACAACTGAGATGCCATTCCAGTGAATTATCCAGGATAATGATCATTTTAGGTCATATATGTGTAAGAGTAGGGTTCAATCTCCTCCCCAACTAAGGTAATTACAAGGTTTTAAGTGTAAGGGTGGTCACACAAGATGAAGTTTTAAATTCATGAACAAGATGGTTTATACTCTGTGATCTCTTCATAAAGTCTGAACTTCTCTATAATTGGGTCAAGAATGGAACAGAGTGGTTGGTTTACCAAATAAAGAATCACAGCTCCTGGGGACTTTAAAAAGCAAAGGAATTTTAGCAGATAAACAGATATGTTGTAGAGGACTCTAGGCTCAGGAGCACCTTGAGGAGGCAGACCCTTTTTAATCTGTAATAGATGGCAGCAAAATTGGGGCAGGGAACATCTGGGGTTATTCCAGAGGGAATGTTTTGCACACACACACACACACACACACACACACACACACACACACACACACCATATTCTCATAGACCTGAAGGAGACAATGCATCCAATTGGGAATAGAGAGAGACATGTTGAGGACCTAAAAGGACAATCGTGTGCACAAATGGGTACAATAAAACAGCCACCCAAGGAAGGAAAAAATTTTGCAGACCATGACCAGAGGGAAATGTTGCTATGTATTCATAAAGGACTTCCAATAACAAGGAGGAATGAGTTTACCTTTTCAGTCCTCATGTTCTCTGCTTCCAATTGGATGCATTGTATGTTCTTGTGGGGGAGTGGAGGCCAGAATTTTAGGGGGATGCTTTTGTATCAATTATTCTAACAATATGACCTTAGTAAATGCCCTTTGCTTTATTTTAGAGTAATAATGTCTACTGACCAATCAAAAAGGAAAACACCCTGGTGGGGGCTCATGAATAATACTAGTAGAAAACCAGGCCCTCAAGGTTACATAAACAACCATGAGTGGCACAGAAGTAGTCAGTTTCTAGTAAAATTGTTGGCCAATGTGAATATGAGTTGGGGAAGTAGCCCTAAAAGCGTGGTACACGAGGAATTATTTTTCTGCTTAGACTAAGGTGACAAACAGGAAGCTACCTGCCCAGAATAGCTATGAGATAAACTAAACCTCCCAAAATTTTGCTGTGAGCTTGCTTGAAAGAAATTAATTCATGATGGGGCTGGAGAGCAAAGAAGAGCCACCGTTTAAGCTTATGGAAAATTCCCAAACAATAAGAGACCTCAGCACAAAAACACTCAGAACAAGAAGTTGGGGGGAGGTGCCATCCAGGGTAATTTTGTGATTGGAAGCAACTCTAAAGATTAATAGAGGTACCAATGAAATGAAATTGGAATATGTAATTGAAGGAAAATTAATAGCAGGAGTGAGTATGAAAAAATGGTGAGAGTAAATTCACAGCCCTCACTTCCTCCAGGGAGCTGATGGGTAAATAAAAGAAATAAGGTTATGCCAAGCCTGAAGGCAATTCCTCCATCCCAAGAAGTAGCCTCATTCCAAAAGGCCTGACAGTGTGATGAATTAGACCCCGTGCGAGAGAAAGGCAGATTTCTGCTCCCAGGGGATGCCTCCCAGGAAAGCACAGGGATCACTCCAGAAGAACAAGGGTTTTTCCTTTCAGAAGTTCATTTGTTTGAGGGCCTACTCTATCTTGTTGCAAACTGCCTCTGCTCCAGAAACATCTCCTCCTTGTTACCTCTGTCCCTTTCCTGGAAATTTCCAGAGAATTATAAGATCTTAGATCCAGAACTGGAAGGGACTTCATTTTACAGATGAGGAAACCAAGGCTCAGGACAAGGAAGTGACTTGTCCAGCATCACGCAGGGAGTAAACGGCATCTGCACTGAGCTGACTCGAAGTTTAACACTCCATTCAGTACCGGTGGATACGCAGGCGTATCACATAGCCAGCCTTCCCCTAGCCAATCCCAGGGAACTCCCTGCTGAAGACAACAAAGATGGAAAATGGATCACTTACCTAAGTAGGAACCTCCTTGTCCCCTTCCCCCACTGCTCCCCCTCCAAACCCTAATGGCCCTTCTCTGGGTCCTCGGGCTGGTCCCCTCCCCAGCTCTAATTTAGAGCTGTCCTGAGCTGGAGGGAACAAGATGGTGCCCTGAGCTGCATCCTCCTCTGGTTACCCCCTCCCCTCGCCAAAATGAGAGGGCTGAATCAGATGATCTCTAGGGTCCCTTCCAGTTCCAATCTAGGGTCCTATGACTGCATCCTATCCTTCCTCCAACTGTCTCCTTGACTCTGCTCAGTGTGGGTTAAAATGTGCCATAATAAATGCCTATTGGTTGGAACAATTATTTTCCTAACTCTTCTGTGCACCATCCACTTAATCCCTAAAAGGCCAAACCAGACTGAGATGCTCCTGTCAGACATACTTTCTTCTGTCCAGCAATTTCAGTGGCATCCTCATGGCCAGATGATCAAATAGCCAAGGCTTCTTGGATTTAGAGGTGAAAGAGATCTTGGGATCATTTTATCAAATACCCTCTTTTGTCCTCAATTCATTTTTAAAAATTAATAAGCATTTGGTTCTCTCTCACACCTTCTATTGTTGAAAAAGAAAATGAAAAATAATTCTCTGTAACAAACATGCACAATCTAGCACAACAACTTCCCATAGAGGCCATATCCAAAAGTTATGTATATTGAGGCCATTGTCTTTCTTTCAGGAAGATGGGTGACATTCTTCATCATTGGTACTTTAGAACCACACCAAGCCCCTTTTACAGGTGAGTAAACTGAGGAACAAGAAGACAGCAGCTGGTGTAGTGCTGGCTTCAAAACAAGGAAGGTCTAGGTGAAAGTCTTGCTTCTGACACATATTGATGTGTAACCCTGGACAAGTCATTGCTCTAGGCCAGGCTGTCCAAAATGCAGCTGCATTGCGATTTGTGCCTGCCTACAAGCATGGAAATTTACGTAAATGCTTTAGTAAACCAAGCTGAGCTATAGCAGAGATTTCACTAAAATGACAAATCAAGATAAATTGTCCATTGTTTCAATAAAAACCTAAGGTTGGACAGCTCTGCTCTAGGATACTCTCTAAAGACAATAACGTTCAGGGAAGGTGGTGATATGCAATGGCAGAAGGAGCTTCCTCACCTGGGAGTTCCTCCTACTAATGAAATCCCAGTTCTAGTCCTCATACTTATCCCTTTCACTGCTAGGGGTACCTTGCAGCAGCCTAAGCTCATGGAGAGACTGGGCAGCACTTCTAAGACATTAACTCCCCACTCACATCCTCTTCCCACTAACACTATACTTCAGCTTCCACTCCCAAGGTCACATGACATTGGTGGCTCCGGTGCAAAATCCTGAGACTTTGTTCACCTCCTAAATCCAGCAACCAATCAGTCAACATGCATTTATGAAGCACCTACTATGTGCCAAGCACTACCATCAATTCCACTAGAGTGAACAACAGTGAAATTGAGAAATCAAGAAACTTCCATAGTGTGGAAGTTGCTTAGGGGTCTTCTAGCCCAGGGGTTCATAATTTTATTATTTTTTTGCACTTTAAATGCATGAAATAAATTATATTGAAATATAATTATCAAATTATCAAAAAAATTAAGTCCATAGACCCCAGGTTAAGAACCCTTCATCTAGTCCAATGTTCAAATTTTCTAAATAAGGAATTTAAAGCCTAAGAGTGAACTTGACGTGCCCAAGCTGAAGAGAGAAAGTAAAAGCTCCAGACAATGGCTGGCTCTGCCCGGACAACGGCAGGCACATTACAGGGCTTCGGTTACATTTGAAATCCAAAACTCCGCCTATTACCTTGTGTGAACCTGGCAATGGTGACATTCACTGTTCTAAGTGCAAGGCAGACACATCTTCAAGACAAGGAAACAAGAATCCTGGGTTTTTTTCCCTGCCTGTTGAGCTTCATCCTATACACCAAAAAGCCACAGATTGCACAGAATTAATCTGTGCATAATGTGATGATAATTAAGTATAATTATTACACAGTAAAAGGTAGGCAGATGTCACTGTTTCTTAATCTAGGCCCCTTTATAGTCAGTGCCGATTGTCACCTAGGATAATTAAAAGCCATTTCAAGGATTTAGTGTTGGTGTCGAGGACCCAAGGAAATGCCTCTATGTCCAAGAGAGAGCCTGGGAATTGTTGGAGATGCAAAAGCAGTGAAATCTTCTCTCAAACTTGGTGGGTCTCCACCCCACTTCTTGAGGTTCTTTAGAAGCATTTCTAAGAGGAGAGTCTGTTCTGTGATCGTCAGGTACCAAGAAACAAAAGACATAACCCAACAGGATGCTCCAATCAGAGAGGCTGCCGAGGGGCCATTTTGGGGAAAAGCACTGGCTTGGAAGTCAGAGGATCTGGGTTCAAAACCCACCTCTGATGATTGCTACCTGTGTTCCCTTGGGCAAGTCCCTGATCCTCCCAGGACTCATCTTTCTCATCTGTGAGAGGAAGGGGATAGCCTCTGAAGTCCCTTCCAGCTTTGGTTCCATGATCCCGTGAGCCTAAATGGAGCCAAGGGAAGTATCATTGCAGTCTCCGTTATCAGATGGAAGGAAGTTGGCCTAGGGAGGACAGATGAGAGGCTGAAAGCTATACCAGCTGGGTTCCTCTTCTGGCCTTCTCACTGTGGTCACATTCTGGGACCACAGTCCATTTTCCAAAATGATTTTTCTGGAATCCCTCCCAGGCTATGAGGGGAAGAAACATATTTGTGACAAAAGAAGAAATACTAGAATCCAGGAAAAGACTATTTTTTAATAAGGATAAAATTAATCTTTTTAAAGACTTATTTCAGCTATGTCAGCCTCAAGCCAAAGTATCTCAGCAAAAAATAGAAAATAAGAATCAGAAAGACTGGGTTGCTACTCTCAGGTTGACCCCTGACTCGCTATGTGGTCTCAGGCCAGCTCACTTCACCTCTCTACCTCCCTCTCTGAAAAATGGGACTAGTAGCTGGCACTTTAAATCTGGAAGGGGAGGAAGATGGATGAAGATTCACTGACGAGCTGCAGGATCTTTGGAAGAAAAGGTCCTAGAAGGTAATGTAATCTTAATGACTGTGATTCCCCATCACACACCATGGGCTGTGTGGAGAGCTTACATCCTGGATATATTCCTCAGCCTCTCCTTGGATGGGAGACCATGGATCCTTATTCCTGCACTCTGCTTTTGGCTACTGGAGGCCTTCCCCAGCTAGTCCCCTAATAGCCCAGATGTGTCCTGGAGTACCCCTGAATGTCAGAGTTGGAAGGATCCTTGGATATCATCTGGTCCTGAATCTGGAAAGGAACTCTCTTTACAAAATCCCAGACAAGTGGTCATCTAGCCTCTGCCTGAGCACTCCCCAGAGAGGAGGCACCCACTATCCTCAGAGGAGCTTATTCATTCACCCTCTGGACAGCTCCATGTGGTAGGACTCTGGGGTTCCCCTCCATTATACTGAGCTGAAATCTGCCTCCCTCCCTCATTCCGTCCTCTGAAGTCAAGCAGAACAATTCTTTCTTGCGACAGTCTTTCAGATAATAATAATGATAATCATAACATTTATATAATATTCTAATGTTTGCAAAGCACTTTACAAATAAATATTATCTCATGTGATCCCTACAACATCTCTGTGAGGTTGGTGCTATATTCCCATCTTACAGATGAGGAAACTAAGGCAGATTTAGAAACTTGTCCAGGACCATACAGCCTGAGAAAGGACTCAAACTCAGTTTTCCTAACTCGCAGTCCAGTACTCCATTCACTGTAGCACATAGCTGCTTCGAATAACAGGATTCCCCTGGATCCAACAACAACAACAATCCTTATCCAGCACTTGAAGGTTTTCAAAGTGCTTTACAGATATTTAACTCATCATCCTCACAATCCCAGGAGGTAGATGTGATTGTTGTCTTCATTTTACAGGTGAGGAAACTGAGGCAGCTAGAAATTAAATAAGGTAAGTGAGGTAAGTCAGTCAAGTCATCCTGACTCCAAAGTCTAATACTTTATTTGCTGCAAAACCTAGCTCTGTATGAATAACAGATAATTGTTGCACTGTAGAAAACATGGATGTGATGGATTCAGAGAAGCCTGGGAAGACTCAAATGAACTGAAACAAAGTGAAATAAGCAGAAGGATGAAAAGAATGGACACAGTGATGGAACGATGTAAACAAACAGAACAATCTGTCAATTAACAAGCATTTATCCAGTGTCTAGTATGTTTCAGGTCCTAGAGATACAAAGACAATACTCTACTCCCACCAGCTTACTGTCTAACTAGGAAGACAATAAGTGCATACATAAGTAAATACAGAAAGTATGGCCTCAAAGTGGATAGATTGCCAGGTCTGGAATATGAAGACCTGAGTTCAAATCCAGGCTCAGATGCTCACTAGCTGTGTGACCCTGGACAAGTCACTTCACCCTGTTTACTTCAGTCTCCTCATTTGTAAAATGAGCTGGAGAAGAAAATGGCAAAGCCACTCCAGTATCTTTGCCAAGAAAATCCTAGGGGCAGCTAAGTGGTGCAGTGAGTAGAGCACCGGCCCTGGAGTCAGGAGGACCTGAGTTCAAATACAGCCTCAAACAACTGATACACTTGCTAGTTATGTGACCTTGGACAAGTCACTTAACCCCAATTGCCTTGCCTTCCCCCCTGCAAAAAAAAAAAGAAAAGAAAATCCCAGATGAGGTCACAAAAGGTTAGACACGACTGAAATGACTGAACAACAACAGTAACTACAAATCTGTGAGATTTAAATAACCAAAACACACACACATACACACACCAGGGAGAGATGAAGTCATTTATTTCCCTCCTTTCCTTGGCTATGAATGGGGAATGTTGCATATACTGTCAGACCCAGTTGATACGTCCATTGATTTTCCTTGAATATTTCTTTGGGGCGAAGGTGGATTCATTAGAGTGAGGTATATTCTGAAATGCTTCTGAAGTAAAAACAGACTGCATTCACAAAAACTGAGAAAATCAATAAACAAGAAGCGAAGCTATGCTTCATTTCCCAACACAGGCAAAAACAGAACAAAATGAGCCTGATGGGCTACTCCACAAAAGCTGCTCACAGGCCGGCCTGCTGACACCATTGCTCTTGACAGAGTACCAGTAGAAAATCCCTGATGGAATTACCAACTGAACTCGGTTCAAAAATAATGGGTAATGGGTAGGGGATTGTGTGTGTGTGTGTGTGTGTGTGTGTGTGTGTGTGTGTGTATGTGTGTGAGAGAGAGAGAGAGAGACAGAGAGTGACAGAGACAGACAGAGACAGAGAGAGACATAGACAGAGAGAAAAATGAGAGGGGTGTGCATGTGAGAGAGAAAAAGAGAGAGAGAGAGAGAGAGAGAGAGAGAGAGAGAGAGAGAGAGAGAGAGCTGATGTCTTAGAAGTTAAATGAGAAAAATCACACCTTCCTTGTATTTCATTTTTTATTTATTTTCCTTTGCTTCGTATTTTGGCATTTGATTTATGGGGTGATAAATTGGATTAAGTAATTTGTGTAGCTATTATAGATGTATACATGGGCATACCAGTCTAGAATTTCTCTGGGGTCTCTTATTTATCTAAGCTTAGATCTTAAAACAGTGTTAGCTTCAGTCTCTGAAAAAATAGTCACAAGGTTGAACAAGAGCAGGGTTGTATCAAGACATTCAGGACTTGTCCCAGCTGCCAAAGAATACATCTCTCTACCCTACAGCACTATCCTCCAGGGCATGGCATAAGGGGTAGAGGACATTTCACTTGGTATCTGCTGCCCTGTGTGGGTTCAACTCCATGGAACAAGAAACCCCTTCCAAAATGAGCTCATCACCATGCTGCTAACTCAAACCTTGAGTGGCTTTACCTCTCACAGCCTCCTCTCTCATCTCACTGGAAGGAAGGAAGACAGAGTACCAAACTCCTCCCAATGCCTTCCTTTACAAAGGGCAGAAACTGAACTCAACTCACTCCTTTGCTTCCGCTGCCCAACCTAGTTTCAACTCCCTGGAACAAGATTCCTCCTGATGTCCCATTTACCCTCCCGCCCATTACTTTCCTGCCTTCTTTTGTCTCTGCTTTTAGATTGTAAGCTCCTTGAGGGATTGTCTTTTTTTAATAATTGTATCCCCATCCCTTAGCACAATGCCTGAAACATAGGAGGCACTTAATAAGTGTTATTGGATTGGATTGGTAGATGGATGGAGGCAGTCAAGAAGACTGCAGTTCAAATTCCATGTACAGGCTAGGTGACCACAAGCAATTCTCACCCTCCCAGCCTCAGTTTCCTCATCCACAAAATGGGGATAGTAGCAAGTATATTACCTACCATACAGGATTGTCCTAAAGCCTGAATGAGATTATTTAGGTAAAGTGTTTTGCAAACTTTAAGGGACTATATATAAATGTCAGTTATGAGTATTCCCCAATGCCCAATGTATCTGCACCTGGTATTTGGGCACATTGCAAAGCAAACTCGAATTGCTGCCTCAAAATTAAGGAATATCCTTTTGCACCCCAGTTATCATGCCATTTGGGCATTCCGCAAGCAATTTTTATTGTTGAGTCATTTTTTTTAGTCATGTCTGTCTCTTTGTGGCCCCATTTTGGGGTTTTCTTGGCCAAAATACTGGAGTGGTTTGCCATTTTCTTCTCCAGCTCATTTTACAGATGAGGAAACTAAGGCAAACAGGGTGAAGTGACTTGCCCAGGGTCACACAGCTGGGAAGTGTCTGAGGCCAGATTTGAACTCAGGAAGATGAGTCTTTCTGACCCCAAGGCTCTATCCACTGCACCACCTACCCACCCTATGCATTTATTAAGCACCTACTAAGCACAAGGCACTGTGGCATTTTTACCATTATTTGTTGGATATCTGAACCCCCAAGGAATCCTACTGGATCAATATTTTCTCACCATCTGGGTCTCTTGGCAAGGGTTCAGTAGGATTGGGCTAACTTGGAGAATGGCTGCCTGAGTTCTACTGTTGGTCATAGTCTCAACCCCAGATCCATCCCTTCCATAACCAATAAATGTGAATTGTGACCAGGTATAAAGAAAGAAATAAAGAGTCTTAATGCCCCACATGGTAGCACTTTGGAGATAAGCAATAATTTGATTCATAATTATTCCCAAATGAGTCATCTTAGAGACAAAGAGATAATGGCCAATCCCTGCTTTGTTAATTGTCAACTCTAGGTAATATAGAGCTGAATCAGGCTCTTAACAGCAAAGATTTCAGCTCCATTGGTTACCATGAATAGCCATGCCTATTTATCAGGCTCAAGCTGCTTCAACATTTTAACTTCCCCACCAGCCATGCACCCTATGTATAGAATCTGCCTCTGGGGTCCATATTCTTTAAATCTAACACAGGCAGCAGAGAGTAGTAGAAAGCACTGTGTTAAGTCAAGAGACTTAGGGCACCCTGTCACTAACTTACTACCTGACTTTGTATAAGTACCGGAACCCTTTCTTCAGGTCTTCCTCCACAAAATGAGGGGAAATAAGGACTTGACACTCTCCAAGGTCCCTACCACTTGTAACGTTCCCATCTTCTCACTTCACTACAACTTTTCTGCTTAATGATGGATGCAACCCAGAGGCACCATCCCTAATGAAGTCTCCCATCTGAGAATCTATCTTCCTAAGGACATCCAAGGAAGTGGAACAAAAGTCTACTTTTAAAAAAACAATTCGACAAAAAATAGGATATGTGTGTGTATACATATATATATACACATATATATATAATATAATTTTTTCTCAGGGGGCCTTCAAGATGTAAAAAATCAACACCAGCCTAGAGGACATGATTTGCTTGGAAATAAGGGATTCTCTAGATATCGCAAGAAAGGGAGCAAATGAAAATTCTGGCCCCTGGTTGTAAAGGTCTGTAGGATTTGTGTCTGGGATGTGGGTTGAGAACAAGGACAGCTACTCATCAACAAAGATGCCACTCAGTGACGTAAAAGACATTTTACTTCTTTAACAAAAGGCATTACAACATACAAATTGGTTTTCCAACAACAAATATGATTACAAAGGGAAAGGGGGTGCAAAGGACCCATTGATAAACCCAGAATGACTCTGGAGCCCCCTCCCGACCCTTGATCATTATCCTTTTCTCTCTGGCATGTCAATGAAATGGAAAGCAAGGGCATCCCAATGGAAGGAGGGTAACATTGGGTTTTAAATTACTTTGTGTGAGTTAGCCCAATGTATCATTCCTCTGTTAAGTGCCTAACACAGTGTCTAGGCAAACAGTAGGTGCCAAATAAGTGTTGTTCATTAATTATTGATAGAATGTTGGTTCCTTGCTGGCAGGGACTTTCTTACTTTTGTCTTGATATTTCCACTACTTAAAACAGTACCTGATATATAGCAGGCACTTAATAATCTCTTATTGGTTGAGAGAATATAAGGTCCTTGAAGGTAGAGATTGCCTCATTTCTGTCTTTGTCTCCTCAGGTTTACAGTTGCTGGCACATAGTAGGTACTTGTATAATGCTTATTGATTTTTTGATCTTCCCAGAAAGTCTAGCCACTCTACTCTCTCTAAATGAATACATTCAACAATTCTACAAGCATTTATTAAGAGCCTACTATGTGTCAGGTGCTTTTGGATACAAATAAAAAACTAAACATTCCCTGCCCTCAGGAACTTACATCCTACTGAGAGAAAACAACACATACAGGGTTAAGCAAATAAAACTACATGACAAGTTAATTTCATATGGGAGAGCACTACTAGCTTGGTGTGGGGCAAAAGTTGTGCCAGGAAGGGGAATGTCTTGGGCATAAGCACAGAGGTAGGAGATCATAGATCACAGACAGAAAATTAGAAGGTACCTAAAAGATCATGAACTGAACTGAAAAGGCCACCTAGTCCAGCTACCTCATTTGACAGATAAGACAACTAAAATCCAGAGGTTTCGATTACTTTCCTACAGTCATACAAATAGTAAAGCATCAGAGACAGAATTTGAACCCAGGTCCTTAAACTCCCAATAACTTCTCCACTATTACACAAGCAATCAATGGGCATTTCCTAAGTACCTTCCATGTGCCAGGCACTGTTAGGCACTAGGGATACAAAGCCAAAAAAGAAAACAGTCATTCCCTCAAGAGGCCTACATTCTAACAGGATTGACATTGCATACATCTAATAATTACATATAAATTAAATATATACAGGACAAATATGAATAAGTCAAAATAGTTTGGTTGGGTACCAGCAGTTGAGAGGAATCAGGAAAGGCTTCCCGTAGAAGGTGACGTTTAAGCTGAATCTTGAAGGAAATAAGGATTCTACGAGGTGGAAGTGAGAAGGGAGTGTTTTCACGTCATGGGATACAGCCAGTGCAAAAACACGAAGATTGGAGAGCACTATATGTAAGGAACAGAGGGAAGGCTGACGGACTGATTGACTTTACAAGCCCCGTGACATTAATCCAGACAATCTCTAAACACCTCCAGTGACAAGGAGCTCAACGCCTCCTAATAAGTGTTGTTGATTAATTCCATTTGGGGATGGCACTAAACATTAGGAAGGTCATCCTTATATTCATTGGGAACCCATATCCCTGTAACTTCTATGTAGTTTCATTCTGCCCTTTCAATCAATACAAAATAACCTGCTTCCATAGAGCTGAATTTAGATAGTTAAAACACTATTATCAATGATCATCCCTGAGTCTTCTTTTCTTCAGGCTAAATGATCTTAGTTCTTTCCACCCTTTCTCCAGATCCATCAGCATGGATGGTCCCACTCTTCAATGGCCAACCTAACCAAGTACAACAAACACTAGCATGTCCTCTGACCAGGAATGTGCTAGTAAATGTTCAGCTTTCTAGAAAAAGGGGTACTCATCATTCACTTTTAAGTTTAATCTTCATTATTAACAATTTTTCCATTACTTTCTGAAGTCTAAACAATCTAGACAAAACTATAACTCAAGCATTGGTTTGTAGCATTTCTTTTTCCAAGGCTCATACTGAAAATTTAACGATCAGCTCTTACAAACAGGTCCAAGCTGGCTCCGGCACATAACTGTATCTGCTGATCTGACTAGAGGAGAATGGAATGGAGTATTATATTATCTCCCTTATTCCAGATACTATCCATTTATAAAGGTAAGCCCATAATCCTTTTTGGTTTTTGAGGGGGGTCAGCTATATTGTATAGATATAGAGATACAGAGAGAGATGTATAGATATGTGTGTGTATATGTGTATACACACACAAACATACATATATATGTATATGTTGCCGCACATCTGTTTTCTAAAAGGATCAATCGAATCATGAAATGATGTCTTGACTTCATGTGAATTGGATTTAAATAAAGCAGAGGTGCACAAAATTGTCAATCTCTCCTCCGGAGTCATCAGAGTCCAGTGCAAGACAAAGTCAAGATGGCTGATGATGGCCCCGTATATGTGTGTGTGGGTGGGTATACTTGCAACCACATAAGATTATATTCACATAAACTGTTTCCTAAACACACATTACCCATTCTATAAGGGTGCAATTGATTTTTAACCTAAGTATGAAAATTTACATTAATATCTCTGCAATTTCATATTATGTTTGGCCCAACATTTCAGCATATCATCATTTTTACACTTAGTCCAAGAACAATGTGTGCTTTGCCCAAACCTAATATAAACAAATGTGAAAAAATCCAATCTTTTTTCAAAGGTTCATTTAAGGACGTAGGATCATAGATTGAAAGTTAGAAGCCATTAAGAGAAATGATTATTTCTCTCTTATATTAATAAACAATTGTTGAATTAAGACTAAGGTTTTTCCCCTTTTCTACTTCCTTGTTCAGAAATCTGCTTCTGTAGGTTATTCAGGCAGCCCTTGAAGTGCAGGGCTGATAATGAGAGGGAAAACTCAGATCTGTTCCAAAGATAAGGAAATTTTAGTTTAGGGGAATCAATGGATTCTGATCCATTGTGTTTTACTCAGGCAGGTCTGGTGAAAAGTGGATTCTCCCTTTTGTCTAGATTACCCTAAATGGGGTGATATGGTTATAGATAAGAATCTTTGGCCAAGACTGGGTGATCAGAGTCACATCTCCCTGACCCTCATTAGAATAAGCCTGCCTCTCATTATAATATTAATTATCTCAATTACCTGTTAACCCATCAGAGTTGATTACCACCCTCAGGAACACTGAGTCATCCAAGTGCATATAAGCATTGTGTGAGTTCCATGAAAGGTCTTTGGCATCCAAGAGTACCATTAATCCTTTTGTTAATTATTTGCTAGCATGGTTAATAAAACAATTAATTACCCAGAAACTATGTCTCTTAAACTTTTTATACATCACATCATCTAGCCCAAACTCTTCATTTTACAGATGAGAAAACTGAGGCAACCCAAGAAGGTTAAGTCATATAAATAGCAAGCATCAAAGACAGCATTTGAACCCAGATCTCATGACTTAAAATCTAATGTATTTCTCCACTGTGCCATAATCTTATTTGGGGCACCCTAGATTTGTAGGTCTTCTGTGTTTGTACTATTACAACATAAACCATCTTACTGTTTATAAAGTGTTTTCATATTCATCCTTATAGTGGACTGCCCTTTAGAGCAGTATTTCTTAAACTGGAGGTCTCAATCCCATAGGGGGCTGCAAAAAATTTGGCAACAGTAAAAGGTTTCTGAATATGCAAAAACAAAAAATTAATTAAAAATCAAACTTGCAAGGAATCTGAGGTGTTTCTGGCAACGCTTGCCCATATTGCATCATACAAGCAGCCTTGGTTCTGAACACAAAGCATGCACACGTTGCACTGAGTAAGCCCTCAGGCCACACAAGGCCAACAAATGCTGCCAAAACACTTCTCAGGTGGAAAAAGTTTAAGAAGTCCTGCTTTATATGATCATTTAAGGCAGACAGGACAGCTATTCATATTTATATCTGACAATGAGGAAACTCAACAAGAAGTCAAGTGACTTGCCCAAAGTCACAGAGCTAACAGCAATGGGACTCAGTCTAGAACTCAGGTCTCCTTGTGCCATGGCTGCCAGCCAGAGCACAGCAGACAACTGAGGCAAAAACCCATTTGGATCCTTTACCTGACTTATTACCTCAACCCTTAACAAAATGAGTCCAAGTACTTGGGCTCTGTTTCTCATTGCCAATGGAGATCTGACTTCTTTTTCTTCAAGCAGATCATTATTTTGGGCTAACACTTTAGAAGAACATGTTTATGCAGTGCTGAGCTGGGCAGTATGCCAGAAGGGTTGACCAGGCATGGTCCTCACCCTGTGGGGACCTAACAATCTCAACCAATTAACACCCACAGAGGACAACAGGAGAAAAGATTAAGACTCACAGTTCTTCAGTTCAAGAGTGAACTCAGTAACCAAACCAAGGCTCTCAACTAAAGACCACAATAGCATTTCAGTATTTATACTTGCTCACCCTGGGTTCTCACCCCTTTAAATACAGAGAGAATTGACAAAGATCCGAGGTAGAGTTCTTATTGAAGGGACAGAGCCACGAAATGTCAGCATCAAAGGGGGTCCTAACGTTCATTTGTTCCAACCCTCTCATTTTGCAAAGGAGGAAGCAGACCAAGAGAGGTCAGGAGACTTGGCCAAGGCCACACAGCCATTAAGTGATGAACCATGAACTTAAACTACAATCTCCTGACTCTGGGTCCAATGTGCTTTTCACAGTCCCATGCTGCCTCTCTCTTTTCATTTCTTTGATATCAATAAGAAGTATTTATGCATCATGTGATTACCCTAACACAAGGAGAATTCCAAAAAGAATTATAAAATCTGGGCCCTACCTTCAAGGAGTTTACAGTTTAAAACAGAGCCACATGTAAGAGATGGGAGGGTCCTTTGGCATCATTTTGTGCAACTGTCTCATTTCACAGAAAGAGAAACTGAGTCAAAGAAAGAGGAAGTAGTATGGCGAAAGTGACAAAGACAGGCAGTGGTGATGCCGAGACTGAAACTACGATCTTTCAGGATTATGAGATCATAGATATGGATCTGGAGGTGGTCTTTGACATCACAGAGTTTATCCCCTTCACTCTACAGATAAAGGAAACTGATGGCTGGAGGGGTTAAAGTAACTTGCCCAGCTTGTAAGTATCTGAGGCTGCTAGGCTTGGAGACACAAAGTCCAGAGTTCAAATCCTATCGCAGACATTTATTAGCTGTGTAACTCTGGGTAAGTCATTTAACCACCTCAGTTTCCTCATTTGTGAAAGGGAGATAATAAAAGCAGCTATCTCACAGGGTTGCTGAGAGATGAAATAATATGTATAATGTACTTTACTGAAACTTAAAACACTGTGCAAATGTTAGCTAGTACTCAGTCAGGACTTCTTGACTCGAAGTTCAGGGCTTAATCCACGAGACCATCTCACACGGGCACACTAAGGCTTATGGAACATACAGATTGCTGGGGGTGGGGGTGGGAATTAGTCAACCTTTTAAAGAGGAGAAATGATTTTTCATTTCCCTAAAACCATGAGATCACTAGGAATGGGGAGGAGTGGTGCTGTCAGTGAAGCCTCAAAGAAGCAAAGTCGAATGGGGAGGAACCATCACCACTGGGACCTTCTTTACGCATGGGAATCCCAAGCAACCACAGACCAGGATGTGACAGCAGCTATGAATTTGGACACCCATGGGAAAAGGATTTGAGATTTGCCAGTAATTCCCAATCAATTAGCCAGGAAACCCTGATGCAAAAATTGTAAAGTAGTGTCATCATTAGACAAGAAATCTTTTACGATGCTAGTGCCAGGAGACAGGACTGAATCAGCATGGGGGCAGGAGGGAGGAGGTGTTCGGTGGGCAGCAAGTTTGATATGACTCACCAGTGTGCTAGGGTAGCCAAGATGGTTAATATACCCTTGGGCATATTGAGAGAGATCTGGCTTCCCATGCACCAAGTGGTGCTGGTCTCAACACACTCTGCCATGAGCAAAACCCATCTAGATTATTCATTTCCATTCTAGTTGTATCAGTTCATGATGGCTATTGATAAGCTGGCAGGCTTCCAGAGGAAGACAACTGGGATAATGATAGGGCCACAAGTCTATGTCATTCAAGGCCTGGATAAAGTTGCTGAAGGTGTTTATCCTGGCAAAGAGAGTACTGGGGGGAGGCAGTCATAGCCCTCTCAAGTATCTGAAGGACAGTCATCTGGAAGAGGTATTAGAATACTCTGTTTGGCCCTAGAGGAGAGAACTAGGAATAATGTAAAGAGTGGGGAAGGATCCTAGCAATTGGAACTGAGCCAAGGTGGAATGCTTTGGCTCAGGGGGTAGTAGAGAGGCTAAATGACTCCCGATTTTCTGTTATAGTGGGGACTGTTTTTCAGGAAGGGTTGGGCTAGATGGCCACTGAGGTTTCTTCCAATTCTGAAATTTTGCATTCCAGTCATGGAGAAGGGAAAGAGGCAGCCTGGGCAAAGACAGGGAGATTCGATTATTTATACATACATACACACATACACACACATATGTGTATCTGTATGTATATATACATATATACATACACACACATATGAAAGCCTTTGTAACCATTAAGTATGATATAATGTAAATGCTGATGATGTAATTATAATGAGATGGAGAGTGGCTTAGCAGGTGAGCTCCTGATCGTTTTGAGGTGCTCCCCAATCAGCCTAATGAAATTTCAGGGCTTGAGCTTTTGTTAGTCCCTAATCAAAATGAAGAGCCCTCCAATTAAACTTTGAGAGCAGGATATTGTTAGTTTCTGATCAAATGGAAAAGTCCTCCACCAAAAGTGTTGGGATCCAGGGAACACCTACTGATTGGTTGACTGAAAAATCAGCCAAGCTTCCTTGTTGCTAATAAATGTATGTTCCTTACATCAGACAGAGTTGGTAGTGGGGACACGTGCTTGCATGTGACCTGAAAGAGGAAGTAAAGAACCACAAACTCTTATGTAAATGAGGGAGCATTTCAAATTCCCTAATCAGCAGGATCCTAGACTCCAACCTTCACGCAGACAAAGGAGATTGCTTGAGAGGGATCAGCTTTGAGAGCTGCCCTGGGAGTAACTTCAAAAGTTCTTTTGAACTTTTGAGTCACCAAGAGTTACTGAGAGTTCCAGAGCTGGACTGTGTAGAGATTTAAGACTTTCAGGTGAATTTTACTTCTTGGAGAAGGAAAAAGGCAGTCCACCAGGTCCCTGTGCTGCATTTTACTTGGAAAACAAAGCCAGTGAGTTATTCAGACTGATTAGAAAGGCGTTTGCTTGTTCAACAAGTGCCAAAGCAGGTTGACATTTTTGGGTAGAAAATAAATCACAGAGTGGTACTATGAATCCTGGATAGACTATGTAGGACTCTGGAAAAGTAAAACTCACTAGAATGTCAGAAAGTTGCCCCAACAGCAACCCTGACTTCAGTTCCCTTCTGGGTGGTAGAGCGGGTGGCCTTCTTGAATACATTATGCTTCTGGATTAATTTCATGGCTCCTGAGAGTCTGGGACATCTTCTGTCTTCTCTGTTGTGGGGTAGAATAAAGGCTGTCCCATGCCCAATTGCCATATTGCTTGCATATTGGCTTCATGTGCACCATTTAGAAGCCCTGCCATATTCATTTGGGAAGCTCCTAGACATACATTACATTTAAATCTTATTTAGAGATTTTCCTGGATTAATCCAGTTAGGGACAACAAAACAAAGGAAAAGAGCAATTGACCCTGAGGGCCCAGTACCCCAGAAATGCACCAGTCTGAGGAAGCCAAGACTCTCTCAGGACACCCAGACCACAGCACTGACAATCTATCATTTGATTCTCCTGATCATGTTCCTGGAGTTGGGGTGGATCATAACCATCTGTGAACCCAGAAGACAATGAGCCATGTCCCAGTAGAGTGCGACTAGAATGATGTCATATACATGCCACAGTTCAAGAAGATGGCCTAAATAGATTAGGGTTGAAGGTTGTTACTATCTGATGAAAAAGCATTTTATTTGTGAGAAACTGTATGGCATAATGGATAGAGAGGGAGGGGCCTCAGAACCAGGAAGACCTGGATTCAGGTCCTACTTCATGCTATTTTCTATGATCCTAGGAAAGTACCTTTCCAGTACTCTAGGCAACTTCCTGAGGCTGTAAGTCAGGGAAATAGCCCATCCTATAGCTACCCTGTTAATAATTACTTTCTAATGCTCACCCTTTAACCTTAGGGAAATAGGGCTACAGGAAGTGAGAGCTTCACTGCCACCTCTCAATTATCTATTTGAAATGTCTAGATAATCCATTGTGGCTTCTATTGGGCTTTGAAGAGTACAATATAATGTTTCTGGGGCTGGTTTTCTCCTCCAAATAAGGCTTTTCTTTGGCTCCTACAAAAGGGAGAATATCTTGCCCAAGTACATACTGACTGGGGAAGGAGAATACACACACAGACACACACACACACACACTCCTTGGTAGTGTGCTTGCAAATGGACTAGGGCCAAGGAGGAGCTGACCCAAGATGAAAAACTCACTGTGGCCAATCCCCAGCACCTGGGCTGAGTATATGGGAGTAGCATATGGCTGCTGCATGTGGACCCCTTTGGAGAACACCATCCAGCCTCCAAGAAATTAGATGGACATATATTTACATTTGAGCATCAGTAGTAAAATGGAAATTTTCTAGTGACTCTTCTTTCTCAGGACTGCTTTAAAATACAGCTCTTCCAAAAATGCGCCAAGCACCTACCCTGGGATTGTAAGAAATGTTTTATTTATAATGTTTGTGTGCAGCCAGACATTGGGCCCATCTGTCTTTTTCACTATATTTCCAAGGGCAGAAGTATATGTTGGTAACTAGAGATTAAAAGGACATCACTTCACCTCTTGCTTGAAGTCTTTCTGGCCTGACCCCAACCCATATGAATCACAGACTCTCTGAGTTGGAAGGGACCCTCAAAAGCTGTTGAGTTCAAATGTTATATGAAAAAAAAGAATGCTATCTCCAAGACTGAAAGGCTCCAGTAAAGCAGAAGTGACTCTCCAATGCCCATCAGAGGTAGCTCTTCTACTTCATTGCTAAGAAGGTATTCTTCCCAGGATGAAAGCCACTTGAAGGCAGGCATTGTTTTAACACTGAACCTTAATCTGTGTCTCTGCAACTAGAGAAGTGCTCATCATTCCTAGTTCTCACCTCTGAGAGAAAACAGAATAAATCCAATTCCTTTTCTATGTGATATCATTTCAAATGATTGAACAAAGCTATTATGGAGTCTCCCCCAAACCTTCTCTTCTCTAAATTAAAAATCACCAGTTCCTCCAATTGATCTTAATTAAACACCTCACCAACGAAAAATCAATAACTTTATTTTAAGAACCTGGTTCATGCCAGGCATTGTGCCAAGTATGGTGGATACTAAGGAAAAGCAAACAGTTCTTGCCTTCAAGGAGTTTTCATTCTAACAGGGGACACAGATATCCATCTAGGTATATAGAAGATATGCTGTCCAGATATTAGAAGGCCTTGGATGGCAAGGGATAGGAAGATGAGGAAGAGGGGAGAAGAGGAAAGTTGCAGTGAATAGCCACAATTTTCTCAGCAAAATAAAAAGTAAGGTCCTTAACTAACAGAGTAGTGGGAGAGGGTGCCATGGGAGGTTTCATGAGAGATATTCAAAGAGCCCCTGTGGTGAACGGGGTAGAGAATTAATTACAGAAGAGTAGAAGAATTGCTTTGCTGTGATGAGTTCCTGATTGAGATCGTCATTGTCATAGAGTCATTTTCAGTTGTGTCCAACTCTCCACGACCCCATTTGGGGTTTTCTTGGCAAAGGAGTGGTTTTCCATTTCCTTCTCCAGCTGATTTTACAGCTAAGAAAACTCAGGCAAATAGGGTTAATTGACTTGCCCAGGGTCACACAGCATTCATTTGCAGTGGACCCAATCGACACAGATATGTTACTTCCTCCAGCTCTATGCTGCAGCACACGAAGAGGAGATAAGGCAGCAGGAGTAATCCTAGGTAGGAGGTTGGCAAGGTGTGATTAACAATAGAATAAGGATGTATGGGGCTCAAAGCGTTGAACTAGTTCACCAAGGGGTCAGGATTGAAAAAGAAGGACACTGTAGCCAGAGCATGGAGGTCCAGCAAAACAATGAAGCATTCATGGCTTGAAGATCATGGTAAGAATGTAAAACAGTTTTAGGAAGAATAAGGAATAAAGAAAGATAGAATGACAGGAGGTAATGATTAAATAAACGAATTTCAGATTTCTTAATGAGGGAAGAGGAATACTTTTGTGTGAGGGTGAAATCAAGGGTATGGCCATCCCTTCGTATAGCTTGGACAGAGTTGAGGGGTTGAGTCGATTGATAGACAAGGAGGTTAGGGTGTGTGAGCATACACCAACATGTACGTGGAAGTCCTCTAGCACGAAGACAAGATTTGGGGTAAAGAGAGTGAGACTAGGGCCAGGAGCTGAGCTCACTGAGAAATCATTCTGGTTACCCTCATCTGGCTAGGACTAAGGAATTCTCACTTAATCAATGTCCTTCCTAAAACATGGCATCCAGAACTGAACATTCCACTCAGAATTGGAATATTCCAGGTGTGGTCTGACCCACATGGAGAGCGAGGGGACTATTTTCCTTCCCCTGAATTCTAACATTAGTAAGTAATTGCTTATAGATAACCTTGGAATTGTCTTCATTTGTTTCATATAAGTAGACCTTGTGCCCCCAACCAGAGGAAGCCCTCAGAAAGCAATGATAGGGAATTCTACTGTTTTTTTTTTACATTTCTCACACCTCTCTGTTTGGACATCAAGCAAACACATTTAATAAATCCATGCTGAATGAAGGGATAGCTGTCTTGTTTGGGGGAGGTACAGCAGAATTAGATGTTTCTCCTATGGAAATTCTCAAAGTATCATAGACTTTAGAGCTGAAAATGGTCTTTATAAATCATTTGGCCTGATCTTTTCATGTTGTGGAGGACAAAATTGAAGTTTAAAGGTTAAGTCATTTGGCCAAAGTCACGAAGCTATGAAATAGACAAATATAAATAACAGAGAAGTGACTTTTCTGCCCAATCCTCCACTGCCCTGTTAGGAATCTGCCTGCTTAGCTATCCTTAGCAACCTAATTATCATCAATTAATTATTGATACTTCATTATCTTCTAGTAATTTGGACTGGAAGAGGAACAAGAGGAGAGGCAACGATAATGTGTCTCTTCCCCACTCGGCTTTAGCTGGACTAATCAGTTTCAGAAAAGGGTGTAGGGACAAGGCACAGATCTGGCCTGATGGTGGGACTTTCTGTTATTAGCAGGATGGACATAAAAGTCATGTGCTTCCAGGCATCCATAGTTCTCCCTCTCTCAAATCATCTTCATTGAGCTTCTGATTGGTTTCTGCATCAAGGTTCTGGCTGGGAAGAGAAGACCATGGTGTTCCCAAAGCCTTTCCTGGAGCAGGGTTGGGATCACTTCTCTCTCCCAGACTCCTCCTCCTCTATGACTCTTCCTCCAACTGTCAGTCAGTTCTAGTCCCACATCTATTTATGGGTTTAATGAGCCTGCTAGCAATTTTAGAAAGCATTTCATTTTCATTCAGCAATCACATTTATGTCCCTCATCCCAAAGAATAGGGAGCCAGAGGTCTTCAGAAGCCACTGAGACACACAGCATCTGCAACCAGTTGGAAAGGACTTTTCAATGGAGTGGGGGACAAAGGGAGAAACATTGTCATTGAGCATTTTCGAGATGTTTGGGGAAGATGAATGGATTAGAGCCTCTGGAAGGGCCAGACCAACTCCCTCAGGCAGCTGAAATGCCAGCAGCATCTTCAGGAGGAAGTGCAGTACAGTTAAAAATGAAGTACACTTGGAGTGAGGATGGAGGTCCAAATCCCACTCTGACGCAAGTCATTGACCGTTCTACCCCCAAGCCTCGGCATCTAGGGACTACAATGGATAGAGCACTAGGCCTGAAGTCAAGAAGACCAGAGTTCAAATCCAGCCTCAGACACTTACTAGCTGTGTAACTCTGGAGAAGTCACACAGGATCAAATGAGACATTCCCTCCTTCACTCCCTCCTTCCTACCTTCCTCAGTTTCCTCATCTGTAATAATGAGGAAGTGGCCTCTGTGTTCCCTTCTATCTCTAAATCTATGATTCTATGATTTCAGTTCAATTCGACAGCATTTAGTAAATGCCTACTATGTACCAGACATTGGTGACACAAAGGTAAAAAAAAAAAACAGTCCTTGCCCTCAAGGAGCTTCTTTTCCTTTGGAGAGGGAAACAATTAAAAATTGACTATATGGCATAGGCAGAGCAATTTCCAGGGAAAGTATATCAGCAACTGTAATAATAGTTAACATTTAATAGAATACTTTATAGACATTATCTCATTTGCAAACAATAGCCCTCTGAAGTAGGTATTATTATGACCTCCATTTTAAAGATGAGGAAACTGAGGCTACCTTGTCTCTAGGGTCAAAAGTATAAGGCAAAATTTGAACTCAGGTCTTCTTGACTCTAGGTCCCATATTGTCTCCACTCTACCACCTAGGCACTGGAGCTGAGCCTTAGAGAAGGCCGTGGATTCTATGAATTCCTGAATGATAAAGCACTTGTTTAGTGTTTCCTATGTGTCGGGCACTATGAAGCAAAGGGAAGGAAAGCGTATATTCCAGGCCACCTGGAGGAGATGGACTGGACCATATAATGTTTAAAATCATGTGGGATCAGCCTCAAAAGGGAGGCTGGAACCAGTTTGTGCAAGGATTTAAGGACCATATAGAAGATGTTGGGTTTGACCCCAGAAGTAATGGGGGCTGTTGGAGCCTCTTGAGGAAAGAAAGGATTTGACCGGGTCTGTGCTTAAGGAATACCTTTGACAGCTGGGCAGAGGATGAGTTGGAAAGGGAAGAGACTTGAGTCAAGGAGACCAATTAGAGGGCCAGGTGGGATGTGATGAAGCCACCTAGCAGCCATATGGGTGGAGAGAAGATGTAAAATACAAGAGATGTTGATGACCTATGTTGATGATGACTTGGCAACCAACTGGACACAAAGAGAAGAGGATGAAGCTGTGAATCTGGGAAGCTGGAAGGCTGGTACTACCCTCCACGGACATAAAGCATTCAGAAGGGGAAAGGATTTCGGGGGAAACATAATGAGCTCTGTTTTTGGACACAAAGTTGCCTAGAGTCACTTGGATAATTGGAAATGGAACCGAAATATGACCTGCAGACTTAGAAGTTTAATTTGGATTCTCTTCCCACTATATCAGACTGTCCCTCAGTATTTTGACCTGAATAAACTCAGTATGCCAACAGATGCCCTGCACCTTCCACATCGCTGGAGCTGGGTACCAAGAAACTTAAATAAAGATGTGAGGGCAAGAAGCCATTTTCAAGGGAATCTCTTACACTCTGGGATGATGAGATCAGAGATTTAGAGCTGGAAGGACTCTTAAAGGCCATAAAGTTCAACTTCTTCACTTTACATTTGAGGAAACTGATGCACATTGACCTGCCTGACATCACATAGGTTCTAAGTAGCCAACCTAGGATTCAAAGGTAGGTCTTCCCGTTGTACCATGCTTGCAAACAAAAAATCACCCAAAAAGAACACAATAAAGCTGGAAATGATCATGGTGTCCCAGTCTGATTTTGACTGAGGATGACTAAGTGGCATGATCCATTGTCTACTCCCTTCCACACTGTGATAAAATAGAAATTCCTTTATGGAAGGAATTGTTTACATTTTGACCTTTATATGCATAGTGCCTAGCAAAATGGCTGGTGCATAGTAAATGTTTAATACATGCTTATGGCATTGACTCAAATTAAACTGCATTTCACCTTGGCCTGAGAATGATGGCCTCTAAGACCCCTTCCTGCCCTCAGGCTGCTCCTCTGATGTGTTTACTGACCCAGAGATTTACAGAGAAGAGAAGACAGAGAAACAGCAGGATGGAGATGAGAATCCATTTTTCTCTCTCCATGTGCTCTGTCTTTCCCTTTCCCTTTCCCTGGGATGTGAACATTGAATATGGATGAGACTGTTCTTGGCTTCTTCCCAGAAATTCCTGTTATCCTCCAAACTTGCTTTGAAGTTTCAAAGTTTCCATAGAAGCAACTGGAGATGGGAGGAGGTAAGCTGAGGAGAAGACACTAGTAGGTTAGAGGCACGCTGACCCCTAAGTCATCATTAGACAATCTCCATCATCCATCCATTACTGAGAAGGCATAATCATGAAAGAATTCAGATGAGAGAAAACATTAGCACAGCAGGGGGGAAAGCAAGACTGAATAACTCCATCCATCCCCTCTCCTGTGGATACAGTCCCATACAAGCAATTCCAGGCTGAGTCTGGGAGAGAACAAAAAGCGAGACTGAGGAAAAAGGACGGCACCCCACCCCCTCAGGTGAATCTGCCTCTTCTTCTACCACCAAATGGTCAGGAAACCACAGAAAACTCTTCAGGCCTCAGTTTCTTCATTTCTAAAATGGGACCATCCATCGAGATCAGAGATTTAAAGCTAGAAGGGACCGTAGAGACCCTCTAGTTCAACCCTCTCATTTGACAAATAAGGAAATGGAGGCCCAGAATAAAGTGATTTGCTCAGAGCCATACAGCTGGTAAGTATCTGAGGCAAGATTTGAATCCAGGTCCATCTTTACTCCACACCCAGTGCCTTGTTTGCTGCATCATGTGTTCCACAATTGATCCTTTCGTACATCTGGATCCTTTAAGGCATATAGCTTATAAGAAGAAAGTTGCATTTGTGTAAACTGAATATCAAAAGACTAGGAAATGTATTAGGAAAAGAGGTGAAAGGGTCTGGTGGTGGTCCTGGCTTTCCCGTGTCATTTCCCTCTCAGGACCTCAGTGGTCCTAAGTGTATGGCCCCAGGAACTGGGAGATCTTAGCAGCAGAAGGGCTCTCAGATGTGTTCTCCCTCTCCCTACTCCAGCCCAACATGTGAGCATCTGATGTCTCAATGGCCTCCAGACATGGAGATTCAACCTTCTGCAGCAGCTCCTTCCATTTGTGCTTGGCTCTTAGGAGATCTTTCTTCATTTCGGGCCAAAATCTGTCTCTCCACAGCCCCAATCATTATTCTTAGTTCTCTCCTTTGGGGCCAAGAAGCCAAAGTCTGAAGCCTCTTCCAAACATTTGCTTGGAGGGTGCAATCACGTCTGCCGAGTCTTCTCTTCCCCAGGATAAACATCCCCAGTTGCTTCAATCAGTCCTTAGGTGTCTATTCAATAAACAGTCATTAAAGTCACAACTCTTTGAGAAGGTGGGGATGTTGCTTGTTATCTTATGTGATACAAGGTAAAGAGTGTGAATTCTGGAGTCTAAGGACATGGGTTCAAATCCCATCTCCAATGCTGATGACCAGTCCCTTTCATTTTGCCAGGCCTCAGTTTTCTCATCTATTCGAGAAGGTTGGACCATGTGCCCTCTGAAACTCCTTCTTGCTCTAGCTCTACAATCTTCATCCCTATGTCATGGTACAGATTCCCTTCCCTGTCCAGATCACCTTCTGGACACACTCTAGTTTGTCAATGTCATTCTGAAGGTGGAAAGCACGAACACAGATTCTCTAAATGGGTCTGATCAGAGCACAGTACAACCTTGGACCATATTTATTTGGGGCACTGTTGTTGTTGTTGAGTCATTTCAGTCGTGTCCAACTCTTGGTGATCCCATTTGAGGTTTTCTTGGCAGAGATACAGGAGTGGTTTGCCATTTTCTTCTCCAGCTCATTTGACAGATGAGGAAACTGAGGCAAACAGGGTTAGGTGACTCGCCCAGGGTCACACAGCTAGTGAGTGTCTGAGGGTGGATTTGAACTCAGGAAGATGACTCATCCTTGTTCCAAGACTGGCACTCTATCCATTGTGCCACCTAACTATCCATTCTGGGCACCAGGCTCCTATTAGTGTCAGCCTAATATCAGATATCTTTGGTCGCCGAGTCACACTATTGTCTCATTTGGTGCCTGTAGTTCACAGACTTTCTGTTCTGACAAAGCTTACACCCACGCATTCATCAGCCATGTGTACATTTGCACGAGAACCACTTAGGACAAGGCAAAATAATTAGATTTATTCACTTACACAATAAACCTTACAATTTTTATGTCTTAAAAAATATCTAATCTAGCCTCTTTTGCTGCAATCACTGGCTTTGGTCTCATAGCAGAGTGGGCAGAGCCCAAGGTTTGAGTCTCACCTCTGACCCTGGGCAAGTCATTTAACTTCTGAGCTGGGTAATATTTTAAGACTATAATTCTTAGAGAAAGTGAACACCTTCAATGGTGGAGGAAAATCCCTTATCCAGAATTTCCTTGTACCAATGAAATCACAAACCAAAGTCCTATAATTCTTCCAAATTAATTATGGGGTTATTCACATATAGTTTATACTTTTGATGGATTAATTCAATCAAGATGACTGGAGGCCCTCTGTGGTCACACTGAGATGGAGACGAAATCCCCGCAAAAACATTTAGATGTGACATGTTCAACTTCCTCATATACACAGTCAATGCAATATCACTAATAGTCATTGAAGTATGCTCTTTATGACCTATAACTTTTGCAAGTTTCTTTGGAGTAATAGCCATTCCTAAAAAACAGAACCCAAGAGAGGAATGAAGTGTGTGTAGGTGTGTGTGTGTGTGTGTGTGTGTGTGTGTGTGTAAGGCACAAACTACGGCACTCAACAGAGAGAGACTAACTAAAACTAGGAAAACCTGCTCTGCCTGGTTTCATCTGTTCAAGGCTCCATGTTTTGAGTCAGTCTAGTGTCAGTAGAAGCATATGGTACGACCGCTGTTACCACAAAATAGAATTATATCAACATTATTACTTGACCCAAGTTATTCACATAAGCATTCTAAGTATCTACCATACACAGATCCATGTGCTAGGTGCTGGCCATTTGTCAGTCAGTCAATAATCATTTACTAAATGCCTACTATGTGCCAAGCACCATACTAAGTACTGAGGATACAAAGGAAAATAACGTCTGCCCTAAGAGGGGGGAAATGTCAACACCCAAAGGAGGACCGCTAGGGAGTGGATAAAGAGGTAGCTATCCTGAGAACCCTCTTAAAATAGAGGTTTGGGAAGGAGCTCTCCACTCTGTTCTCTGATCAGAGAACATAGGGGATCAGGGAAAGTTTCAAGCATGAGCTGGTGCTCGAGCTGAATCTAAAGGAAGAGAGAGATTCTATGCAGCAGATGTAAGGAAAGAAGGCATCCCAGGCATAAGGGTCGACTAGTGCAAAAGCGTGATAGGTAATGGGTGTGTGTGTGTGTGTGTGTGTGTGTGTGTGTGTGTGTGTGCTTGAGCCCGTGTGGGATATCTCGTGCAGGATAAGTAGCTTGGCAAGGCTGCAGGTGCCAGGAAAGACAGTAAGGTAGACCAAGTCCAGAAGAGAAGGATAGGACCAGAATGTGAAGGGTGTTGAAGGCCTTCTTGTCAACAGGACAATCAAGTGAATGACAAGTGGGAGACACTATGTGGGCATTTTGCTCAGCCACGCATGATGTAGCTCCCAGGTGCTGGCTTCATAAAGAATGGAAGGAGGAAGCAGGATCCATAGCCCCCCACCCCCACCCCATGTCACCTAGTCATACGATGCAAAACAAATGGGCTCTACAGAAAGAAGACAGGACTGCATTTCCACCTGATGCATAAATCTGAATCCTTCTAGTATTGCAGGCTCAGAAACAAAGGATGAGGCCCATTTCCAAACTGTGCCCAGACGTCAGAGCCACGAACTCATTTATTTAGCATTTGTTCAGGGAAAAAATCTGATAAGGAGCAATCTCCTCCCAGAAATGGGGAGCACAGAAGGTTTTTAAAGGGCTGTGTTTAATTTGTGTGCCTGAGATCAAATCTGAATAATTTCCAACCCATAATTAGTGTGATTACCAAGTTTGAAAATGGGTACCCTGTACCTTTCTCATTATTTTATGCCTTGCTCAGCTAATATTTTTAAAACATATTGCAGATTTCCACTTCAATTAGGGCTGATGGGACATCCATTGCCAAATTGAGAGGCCATTTGAGGCTCTGTGGGTCATCCATTTTCAAATGGGTTTCAAAAAAATTGTGCCTCAGATCTGGTTTGGGTCCAACACAGCCAGACGTCTGATCATCTCTGGGGGAATGACTATGTTTCCGAACTGGGCTAAAGACCTGCTGATGACTGGCCGCAAAGAAGAGATTCCCTTTTATGGATGGAAAAACTCACATTAGGTTTCTCTTATGATAATGAGGCACAAAAGGCCACATCTAAAAAGGGGGGAGAGGGGAGAACTACAGAAATTGCTTCAAAATAAAGCTTTGCTATAGGAGGTAGTGTGTGGTACAGTGAAAAGGGCACACAGAAGGTTCCTAATTGGTCACTCTGCCTCAACTCTTTCCCTCTCAAATCCACCGTCCCAGCCACCACTGTCAAAAGGATTTCCCAAAGCACAGATCTGAGGATCACTTTCCCCTGCAGCTCAATGAGCTGCAATGGCTCTTTATTACCCCCAGGATAAAAGGCAAATTCCTTGTATTTGGGAGCCTTCTATTTAAAGCCCTTCACAATGTGGCTCCAGCCTCTCTTTCTAGGCTTATTATATAATGAATCATATTATATTTGATTAGATTATATATGTGATATATGAATCATATTATATGTGATTCCCCTTTATGCCTTCCCTCTTCATTCCAAAATCTGTTTTCTTGCTATTCCTCACACCTTCTCCATAGCTTTTCACAGGCTTCTCCTTCATTCCTGGAAGGCATTGATCACCATCTCTTAGAATCCCTGGTTTCCTTCACAGCTCAACCCAAATGCCATCTCCTACTCCACATAGCTGCTGTTGCTCTTCCCACTAACATCCCCTTGGATTTATTGTGTACATAATTGCACAGGTACACGTCATTTTCCCCTGAGAGAATGTAGGCTCCTTGAGGACAAGAGTATTTCATTTGTCTTTGCATCCCCAGGGCCAGGCACAATGCCCAGCTCCCAATAGACCTTTAATAAATTCTTGTTGATTCATTGATTTATTTAGCAATTAAGTGTGATTATGGGCATCACTACTAACCAGCTATGTGACCTTCAGCAAGTCACACCATAAGAACCTCAGTTTCCTCATCTATACAATAAGGGAGTTTAGTTTGATGACCTCAGGGATCCTTTGCAATTCTTCATGGTACCTTAAGAAAAATCACTTCTCTTATGTGGGCTTCAGTTTCTTCATCTGTAATCTGAATAGTACAGACTCATTGGTCTCCGAGATACCTTCCACCTCAAGGTTTATAATTTCATAATATGCACAGTGGTTGTAATAATTTAGATGGAAACAGCACTAAGAAAAGCAGTCTAACCCTGATTAATTGTAATGACCAATCGGAAAAAGAGGATGAAAAATCAATTAAAAGGGATTTACCAAGCACAGTTATGTGCCCAGCACTATTCTGGGGGGAGGGAAGGATACAAAAAATGAAAGAGTGGCAGCTAGGTCGTGCAGTGAGTAGAGCACAGGCCCTGGAGTCAGTAGGACCTGAATTCAAATCCGGCCTCAGACACTTGACACATGTACTAGCTGTGTGACCTTGGGCAAGTCACGTAACCCCAATTGCCCTGCCAAAAAAAAAACACAAAAAATGAAAGAGCCCCTACTCTAAGGCAGCCTACATTCTATGGAGGAAACAATATGTACTGCTCTCAATAGAAAGGTGGGGGGGCTATGGATGTGGAATGCTGTATATGCGATCAGATATGGTCACTATGTTTATTGATTTTGCTTAATTTTACAAGGCAAAGTTCAGTTGTTCTGGGAGGGGAATATCTATAGTGTTAAACCTCCCTCCCCCCAAAAAAGATGTAATTTTTAAAAAGCTTTTTTTTTAACAAAATAAGCTTTAACTCAGCCCAGGTCAAGTGACCACTGCTTCCAAATTGGTGGTATCTGAACTAATGAGGTTTTACCATATTTCTAATTTCAATAGGAACAGATTTTGCTTCCCTGGCTCTTTTCCTATGGAGAGGCATGAATAGTGAGTCAGACTTGGAGCCAAGAAAGCAGTGTATTGAAATCATACCTCCAACCCTTAATAACTGTGTGACCCTGGGCAAGTCCTTTAACCTCCCCTCCATCTTAGTTTCCTCATCCATAAAATGGAGCAATAATAGCATTTATCTCACTAACTGCACAACTGTAGGAGTAGCTATATTATATACAAAGAGCTTTACAAGCCCCAGAGCATTACATAAATGCATCCCCACCCCCGCTCTTGCATGTTAAAAAGGAATTGTCTTCTTCAGCAAACAAAACTATTTGGCAACAAGCAAAAATATTTCTTTGTTCCAAAGCAACCTGCTGGCTAATCTTTGATCACTGGGAAATGCTGGCTCATCAAACGATCAGTGGGCAATGAGGTAGACAGTATGTTGAGTTAAAACGAAACACTCAGCTTCAAATACTCTGAAGCATTGGACAGCAATTCACTTTCAGGCTACGAGATTCCAGAACAAACTGATTAAGAATTAACAACGTGCATATTTTCAAATGAGAGTGAGTGGCAAAAACATCCCAGGCAAATAAACACGTCAGCAGTTCTCAGGAAGCTGAAGGGGGAGCGGAGGAGCATTTCCTCTCTATTTAAAAGTTAACGTGCCATTTGTGGCAAAATACGAATGTCCAGTTTGCCAGGATACCAACCAGCTCCAGAGTCAATGAAGATTCCCCAACTTGAGATGGCAGTTGCCTGGCAACTGGAGTACCCTTCTATGTGAGAACTGCATACAGTGGAACCGGCATTTTCTCCAGTGGAAGCTGTTACAGATTTAAAGCTGGAGATGCTAAACCAAAGAAAACGTTCATTAGGAAGGAAATGGCCAATGGTTCAAGGCTCAAGCCAAAGAAGACAAATTCTGTCCAACTAGAAATGAGCCTTTTACCTCCTCATTGTCCAATCCAAAAGGCCAATCCAATCTGAGGCATCTATTAAATACCTGCTGTGTACAAGGCACTGAGATTACGAGGGGGAAATACACTGAAAAAGGGCTCCTGCCCTGAAGGAGCTTACATTCTGTTATACTAGGTGGGAGAAGAGGGTGAAGGGAACCTATAAATCAGGAGTTCTAAACCTAGAGTCCATAGAACCTGCAAGGGACTTGCAGACAGGTTGCAGAGGGTCTGTGAACTGGGATGGGAAAAAAGCGACATTTTTGTCTTTGCTAACTTCAAACTAAATGCATTTCCTTCGATCATTCATTTGTTTAAAAAAATTATTATATATTTAAAAGGAATAACAGGTTGTGCACAATGAATTTGCAGTTTCATATGCAATCATCTTTTTATTATACTGTTATAGAAATTCTTGTTTTATTCCATAAATTAAAAATTAAATAAAAATTTTTAAAAATACATTATTGTGAGAAAAGGTCCATGGCTTCACCAGACTGTCCATTGTAGGGCTGTGCTGATAAATGATGAACAAACAGCTCTCAATAAGGACAAAATGTATTTATGTCATACTTTATGTTTGATCTGCCTTCTCAACATTTTCTCCATCACTTTCTTAAGTCTAGACAATCACCAAAACAATAAATCAAGCTCTCATCTGAAGCATTTGCCAGTTTCTAGGGAGTAAATGCTGGCACTGAAAATTTAACAATCAGCTCTCAGGAGCTCATTTGAGATGGCTCCAATACAACCCTTAGGTACATACCACAAAAAAAGGCTGAGAACCTAGCTCTAATCCACCAACTATGTATATGATGTCTACTTAAGTGGAAGGAAGGGAGCACAAAGAGCCCACCCCAGCCCATTCTTAACTGTAATGGCATTTAGCAAGACCTGCCTTTATGCTATGGGCATCTTCATGTGCCTGGCCTCCCCAACTAGATCCTAATCTTCTTGAGGGCAGGGACTATATTGTATCTCATCCTTCACATCAGCTTGATTCAAAGAGCAAGTAAGTTAGGCTAGCCCATGTGTGAAGTGACTGATGTGAAACAAATCTGGAAAGACAGTTTCTAGCCAGATTGTGAAGGGATTGAAACGCCAAGCTAAGGTTTTATCTTATCCCAGAGGCAATACAGACAGTGAAGATTTTTTTAATAAAGGGGTAACATAGCCAGACCTATGCTTTAGTAAGATTATTTTGGCAATGACCTTTCCTAGTCCCCCAAACTGATATCTGCTCTAAATATGTCTTGTATTTACCTAGTTATTTACATGTTGTCTCCCCCATTACAATGGGGGTTCCTTGCAGAACCAGAAGAACATGGTACACTCCACAGACATATTGATTCTGTGATGACAACTTTGATAGACTTGGCTCTTCTCAGCAATACAAGGTTCAAAGACAGCTCCAAGGGACACATGATGGAGGGAGCTGTCTACATCTAGAGAAAGAATTATGGAGTCTGAATGCAGATTGAGGCAGATTATCTGCTCTCTCTTTTTTTTCTGTCTCTTCTTTTTTGGTTTTGTTTCTTCTTTCTCAGGATTTACTCCATCGATCATGGTTCTTCTTTACGACCTGACTACTGTGTAAATATGTTTAATGCAAAGGTAGATGTAGAACATCTATCAGATTCCATGCCATCTTGAGGGAAGGGGAGAGGGGAGCGAGGGGAAGAAAATTTGGAACTCAAAAACTTGTGGAACTGAGCATTGTAAACTAAAAATAAAAAAATATTTTAAAAATGGGGGCTCCTTGAGGGCAGACACTGCATTTTTGCCATTCTTTGTGTTCTTGCTGGCTGACTTGGACAGGGTCATCCAGTCAGTATGTGTCAGAGTAGGGACTTAATAAATGCTTGCTTGCTTGACTCATCATTTCCTTTGGATCTATTCACCCTAACTGCCTCTGCCCCCTCTAAACAATCTGACCTTGCCTTCCACCCTGCTACTGAACCCTCCAAGGGGTACTTAACTGTATCAGTTCTGGAAGTACCTTGAGATTCATATTCTCCTGATTAGTGAGGCCCACTCTATCTAGCCAACTGCACCCATGTTCCACATCTCATTCACCCACCTTATTCTCTTTCCCCATTCCCCACTCCCTTACTTTCTAATGCTGGAACTGTAATCAAATTAGACATTGCTATTAGCAAGGATATGTTGATCAGTTCCTCTATGGTTCCATCCCTATAAATTCCCAAACCAAAACACCCCTCTTTGGCCACCAGCCATGTGGCCAACCGAAAAATAGGTTGTTTCCCCAAATTAGAATGTAAGTTCCTTGAGGGAAGAATCTGTTTCACTTTGGTGCCCAGAACATAGGGCTTGGCACATATTACGTATTTAGTAATTATTTTTACTCATTTATTTGTAATGAGGTACTGACCAATAAATCCAGCCCCATATGAGCATGTTCACGATGCTGCTGATAGAATTTCTTACATGGAAGAAGCCCCTTTCCAGAAGATTTATGATGACATAATGGAAGTGCCTTGGAGAGACTTTGAATGTGTAGACATTCTATAACTGGGTTCAGTCTGGGAGGCAGGTATTGAATAGGACCCTCTTTGATTGGCTACAGACTCCGAGGTTGCCTTCAAAAGGAATTAGTCAGCCTCGGCCTCTCTCTTGGTTGGACCTCATCTCTTGGTTTGGCTCCTTTCACTGATGGCATTCAGTGAGAGACAATATTGGAAAGGTAGAGGCTGCAGAGCTCCCCCTCAGATGCCAGTGTATAACTCCATGAAGACTGGTCTCTGTCCTTTGCTCAGCATTTTTTTTCATTTTAGGTAAAGGAGGTTGGAAACTATGCCCTTGTGAGTTTCAACAGGTCAAGCGAGCAAGACATCTGGGAGCACAGGAATATAGGAGTCTGGGAATCCAGGAGGTGAGGTCATGCTGGATTTTGTAGCCAATTTAGCACTGATGACCCAAGGAGAAAAGAGAAAAGTTCAGGACCCAAGCCAACCATGGCACAAAGACTCATAAAGGAACAATGCCACCTCTGGATCCCAACTGGACCTGTCCTTAACTGTGCTAAGTCTGAGTCCACTTTCCTCAGGGACCAAGGTGGTACAGGAAAGAACAAGATCCCAAAGTGTTGTTGGCAAATGTCTGTATTTGTGCTCTTGCCATATCTTTGAAGTAAATGTACCTTTGTAAAAGTTATTTGGTTAAATGAAACTGGGTTGCTAACCACTGGCAGTTAACAGTGGGGAGGGGGAGGCAACACCAGAATGGGAGCTTGAGACTATGGCAATAAGAAAGAGATACCTCAATTCATCAGAAGCATCCCTAGGATCCCAAGGGGGAAGATGGAGCCAGTCTGGCTCTGTAACAGTGGGCCAGAACAAGCACACTCATTACTATGAACTTCATGTAACATAGCCCTGACTCGTCTGAGGCTCTCACCATAAGCAAATGAATTCACCAAAGGACTCCACTACAGGAAATCAGTCTATTTACATACCAACAGAAAGCACTACTCTTCCTCCATAAAATGTGCAGCTCCCTACTGTCTCTACACACTAATAAGGGCCACACAGCCCAGCCCCGCTACATCCACTGCCAATTCCAGTCATCGTTCCAAGAGAGCAATTTTCCTGACTCATGCCTATTCCTTACTAGGATGCTGACAAAAATGTATGGTCAAACTGAGGCATTTCACTGGGAGATGGAAGAAATCAACCAACTAATTAATCTACAAATATTTATTAGGTATCTTAAGCCATGGTTGCCACTCCCCAGAAGCTTAGAGTATTTAGAGCAATGCGACTATGCCAGTTAGCCTTTCTTACCTTCCCAAGAGACATCCTTCTTTCTTCCCAGAAACTTTCCAAACAAACAACTTGAAATCAATCAAAATTAAGTCAGTTGCAAGACTTTTTTTCATTTTCATAATTTTCTTCCACTGCCCAAATGAATAAAGCTACCTCTTGCCTCAATTCTTTTAATATGTCTTGGATTTTATGGGCATGTCAGGAAGAGAAGGAACATAGATCAAAGATTCCTACAATTTTCTAGCAGGAGGGGCCCTTATATTGTTGACAAGAGTCTTTGGAAAGAATGACCATAAATCCCTTAGGTTAAACGAGAATTTATCAGTGTTTAAGATCCCCAGAGAAGGCAATTCCCTGGGTTAATTCAATTGTTACCTCTTTTAAAGAAAGGCTTCCGCAGTAATGGATTTCCACTGCAAGAGCCTCCTTGGAGCCAAAGGTAGGGGAGAGTGTCTGGGTAATTTAGACAGAAGAGGTGGGAAGAGTCTAGCCTTTTGTGATCAGACATTCTAAAACTTGCGAGGCTTCTCCCTCTGGCATGATGAATGCCAATTGAAAGCTGTCACCCTGCATGTACGGGACTTGGCTCCCTCTGTTCCTTACATAATCAATTTGACATTTGGATGTTGGTACCAGACTAGCAGATACATGCCTGTATTTATTACCTGAATTGAGATGAGAGCATTCCTGTTATCAACCCATACCAGGATGTTGTTGGGTTTTTTTAAAAAATAGCATGATTTTTCAAGAAGAGATCATTGTCCATGGCATTATCCAAACTAGGAACCCTAAGAAGCACATAATTTAAAGCCACTGAAACCCCTCACTCTTAATATAAATACGTAAGAACAAGAGCCATTCCATAAAAGAAAAGCCTTCAAATGAGAGGCATAAGCAGTTATCAAAAGAAGAAATTAAAATCATATATATATATATATATATATATATATATATATATATGTAGAGAG
>CM053627.1:24671442-24688397 GCA_028646595.1 Phalanger gymnotis
CAAAAAGCCAATGAGGAGAAGAATGCCTTGAAAGGCAGAATTAGCCAAATGGAAAAGGAGGTCCAAAAGACCACTGAACAAAAAGAGAGGATGAGGGAAGAGGAAGGGGAGAAAAAGAAGGAAAGGCCCAAAGATGTTTATTCCCTGAATGAGTCATAAAAGGTTTAGCCTGGCACAAAGTTTTATTGTCTTTCAGGTCAATAGAAAGTGAATATGGGAAGAATGGGATGTATCACTTAGAAGATATTCAAACTGGGAATCCAGAGACCTGAGTTCTAGTCCCATTAATTTCTCAAGAATTTTTTTTGAGACTTTGAGCAAGACTTTTCTCTGGGCCTCAGTTTCCTCCTGTGGCAAATGAGAGGGTTGGACTTGATGATACCGTAGGTCTCCATCAGCTATGAGATCATGACTATGGATGAGAAGTTACATACACACCTGCCCAATTATCTAGACTCAGATGACTTTTTGAGAAGTAGAAGAGTTGGCTACCCACTGAGCAGGCTAATGAATAATGGAGAGAGGTCAAAACCTTGCTCCTAAAAAAAAAGAATTTGAAAATAATCCATGAAAGATGCATCAGGCATTGCCCTCTGGGTGCCTCCCTGGAGGAGATGGACTCGGGGTAACTGCATGGGAAGTTACCACAGATACTGAATGTACCAACAGAAGTCAGTGCCTATGAGCTATACCACTGTTTGCCCAATTAATGCCATTCAGCCAAAGAGGGTGCCCTTGGATGGGAAATGGTGGAACAAATGGTGGCATGGGGATGTAATGGAATACTATAATTTGGCAAGAAATCACAAATATGAGGAATTCAGAGAAATGTGGGAAGACTTATATGAACCTACACAGGGTTAAGGAAGCAGAACCAAGAAAACAATGTATATAATGATTACATAATTGCTACAATTACTATAATAATATAAATGGAAATAATAAAACAACACTGAGACTGATTAATTATGATGCCTGATCTCAGTGCAGTGCCAAAGCACAGATAAAGGAAAATAGCCTCTAGGAAAAGGCAGAAGAAGAAATATGGGATTTGGAATCAGCGGTCCTGAGTTCAAATCCCAATTCTAATACTTATGATCCCTTGGGCAATTGATCTCATTTCTTTGATCCTCTATTTCCTAATTTATTAAATGAGGAAATCCAACTAGATGGTTCTAAAGTTTCTTCTAGTGCTGTGATTATACAATACTCTCAGGAGAGAGGTGGGAGACTACAGTCACAGAATGTTGCATACACAGTCCGATGTCGCTGTTCTGTTCGCTGGCTTTTGCTTAACTGCTTTCTTTATTACAAGATAAGATTTAGAGTATGGACATATAGAAAGTACTATAACAAAAGGTATTATGAAAGCTACTAATTAATTATGAATACAAAAAGAAACTCTGAAAAGCAGTCATCACATCTCTGCATAGCCAATCCTCTTCCTGAGAGAGGGGCTAAATCATTGACATGGCCTCTCTGGAATACGCTTGACCTACCTGTTAAATGTAGTGCCTACATAACCCCATGAGGCCAAGCCCATTGATAACATGGAAATGCTCCAAAGCCAGAGATAGGCTTCCCTGATTTGGTCAATATCCCACCTAACAATTACGGCACAGGGGTGAAGGCATGTAATAAATGTTAATTTAGATCTGGAATTGTTATTTCATTGGTGTACAGAGCTTCCAGGGAAGAAATTTCTTTAAGTGATGCAGATGATCACCTACACTGTGCCACATAATCCCACAGCTATTAGGAGTCAGAGGCAATATCTGACTCTGGGTCTTCCTGGGCATCTTGTTGGCATAGTGGATACAGTGCCAGGCTTGACTCTAGGAACACCTGAGTTCCAATCCTCTCTCAGAAATGTATTGGTTGTATGATTCTCAGAAATATGTTTAACCTCTCAGACTCAGTTTCTTCTTCCATAAATTGTGTGAGATAATATGTATAAAGTATTTTGCAAACCTTAAAGTGCTATATAAATTCCAATTATTATTTTTGACTATGAGGCCAAGTCCCTATCCACTACTCCATGCTGTCTCTCTTAATGTTATAAATATTACTCCATAATATGAACCAAAATATCTATAGCAACATTTCTTGTAGTAGTAAAAAAAAAACTGGAAACAAAATAAATGTCATCATTTGGAGAGCAGCTTAACAAATGGAGAAACTGAGACCTACATAAGTTGAGTAACCACCCAAGTAATAAACAGTTGTGGAAGGATTGGAACCCAGTTCCTCTGACTCTAAAGTCACTGCTCTTTCCCTTGCTCTGGAACTTTATCCAAATGACTTACCCTTTCTGGGTCTCAGTTTCCTCCTTTTAGATTTGAGAGAGTTTGGCAGGACCTCCCAGTTCCCTTCCACTCAAAATCTATGATCTTATTATCCCAGTTCTTAATCTATCAATTATTAACAAGCATTTATTAAGGATTTACTGTGTACTAGGTTCCAGGGTACAAAGAACACAAACGAAATAGTCCCTGCCTGCGAGAAGCTTCCATTCTACTCAGCCTCATATTGGAAATCACTAGCCATTTCCGAGCTCTGATTCTTACTACTCCGTGGCGTTGGACAAAAGGCACTTAGCCTCCATTTCTTCATCTATAAAATGGGGAGGTTGGATTAGTTGCTCTGATTCTATGATCGATTGGTAAACTAGAGATGAGTCACACACAGAGGCTGTGGGCCAACATGCTCCTCAAACGGGAGCCCGGGTGAAAAGGTGAGTTTTTGTGAGCTCCGTGGGACAGAGACGGGAGAGGGCAATTCTTGGCTCTGCTATCTTGCTGATGAGTTAGGGAGCCTAAAGGGGGCCTGAAAATAAAACTCATTAATTATGTCACTTCTCTTTTTTCCCTTAAATGGTGACAGCAAAAGGTTGGGCAGCAGCCCAGTTTGGCCCAGCCAATCTTCGGCCTTCTAAGACTATAGGCTTACCGCGCTTGGGATCAGCAAGGCAATTACCGTGCGCCCGAGCACTGTAGGACGCTCACTTTAGTAGCACGAAACAAGGTTAGCAGATTTGTAAACAGCTTGCTCTGGGTAATATTTTCTGCTTGTGTATTCTAAAAATATCGCATGATGATTGCTTTGGTGAAAGCGCCTATTTTTTTTTTTTAAAGCTTAAAACAACATCGTGCTCTAATGATGATGTGAAATGTTCCTTTGGGGATTGGGGATGAGGTGGAGAGGGAGGGGGACCTCTTTTCAGACTCGGTACCTGGGATCACAACAACCCAAAGAGCAGCAGGCCACTTCGAGGCGGGGGATTCTTAACCCACGCAGGCCATCAAAGGAAGATCCTGGTTTATCAAACTGCTCCAGAGAATGTAGGAGCCTTGAAGGCTGCGGCTTTTCCCCTTTGTTTCTCCATCTCCAAACCCAGCCCAGCATCTAGCACTAGGCATAGCAGAAACAGCCCCGACTGTGGAATCAGAGGATGCAGTTACAATCCACCTCTGATGCTTCCTATGCCACGCAAATAAGCATACATTAAGCACCTACTATATGCCAGGCACTGTGTTATGTGATGAAGATAGAAAAAAATGGCAAAAAGCCCCCCAAAATAGTCCCTGCTCTCAAGGAGCTCCGAGTCAAATAGTGGAGACTACATGTTATAGATATGTGTATGTATGTGTATATGTGTGTATGTAGGCAGGTATGGATAGATATATAGGTATATAGGTATGTGTATATGTGTGTACATATATAGGTATGTAGGTAAGTATATATGTAAACCTATGCATATAAATACACATGTATACACATATATAGACATGCATCTGCACATATAAGAAATGTGTATTATATTTTATGTGTCATATGATATACACATACATACTCATGTATATACACATACATATGCACCCATAAATATCTACACGAATATCCATGCAAACACACACATATATGCAGTATATAGACATATATAAAATATGTGCATGTTATATATTGTTCTATGTGTGTTGCATATAATATATGCACATATATTATCATATTATACATATTTTTACATGTGATAAATTAGAGACTATCTCAGAGGGAAGGCAGTCAGATTCCAGAGACCTGGGAAAGGCTTCTTGGAGACGTGACTTTAGCTGAAATCTGAAGAAGCCAGGGAGAGAAAATGCTCCAAGACAGGAGATGGGGCATCTTGTACAAGAAAGAGACAGCAGATTAAGTAATTGGATTGTGGAGTATGTGGAGATGGGAGAAGATACAACAACACTGGAAAAGGAGTAAGGGGATAGTTTATTTAGGACTTTAAAAGCCCAACAGAGGGTATTTTATTTGGTCATTCAAGTAATAGGGCATCCCTGGAGTTGATTAAATAGGGAAATGGCATGGTAGGACCTGCTCAGCTCTCTTCCTTCAGACTCTGCGAGCTCCTTGAGATCAGGGCTTGTCTTTTGCCTTTTTTGAATTTCCAGAACTTAGCACAGCATTGGGCACATATTAGGTGCTAATAAGTGCTTTTTGATCGATTGACTTCACTTGAGAAAGATCACTGATAGCAGAGTGAAGGATGGACTGGAGTAGGGGAGACCAGCCAGAAAGCCACTGCAATAGTCCAGGCATGAGGAGATGAAGACCTACACCAAAGTGTGGTCAGTATCAGAGGAGAGAAGGGGGCATATCTGAAAGATGTTGCAAAGGGAGAATTGATAAGACTTGGCAGCAGAGGCCTGTGTGACCTTGGGCAAGTCATTTAACAATAAGTCCCAGATATCTGTTAAATGAGAAAGACTTGATGGCCTGATCTAGGCTAAATAGGGTCTCTTCCACATCTCTGTCTAGGATCCTATGAACATAATGAGTGCTTAATTTGATGCTTGTTGAAGTTTGTACCTGAAGAAAAGAGGAGACTGTGTGCTTCTCTTTGCTGAGAGAGTATTATACCTCCTCAGACAGCATCTCATCCAAGAACGGACATGTGAGTTTCTAGGGACACCTGAGGCTAAAGATCCAAGACTGGGAGAGACCTCAGAGGCTAGTCCAACTCCCTTATCTAATGGAGGGAAGGGGTAGAGCATAGAGCAAAACATGAGATGGCAGATCTTTGGGAAAGATAGGGGAGGGGAGGGGCAATTTGGGGCATGGGTCCCTTCTTCCACATAGCCCTGCTTTCATCCAACACTGTTTCTGTGATGATGAAGGAGGAGGAGGAAGAGGAGGAGGAAGAGGAGAAAAACAGGATAAAAAGGCAATACAGATATCAGAAAAAAATGAACCTCCTTTCTTTGCAGAAGTAGGAGACTATGGGGATATACTGTCAGACTCAGCTGATGTGTTGAGTTAGTTTTGCTGAACTTTTTCTCCTCATCTTTTTTGTTCTTTTTACATGAGATATCTTACTTGATAAGGATAGTAGGAGAGGCATCAATTCAGAAATAAAAATGATATAAAAACAGAATATCTGTAAAAAGAAAGCAAATGTTTGTTGAATTTCATTGAATTGAAATCCATTGCAATCATGAGTGAGGTCAACAAGCCACCAACTGTCTTCTGTCCATTGCTCTGCTGCTCTGTGATTTGCCCAGGCTCTCAGCCATCTCTTCAATCCCAGGACTCCATCTCAATAGACTCCCTTAGCACCTGCAGTCAGATAAGCTGGAGTCTGCCCAAGAGCAGAGGCCAGTCAAGATGCTAAGGGATTTTGGGTTTCTGCTAGATGCCATCCAGTTGAAGGAACTAAAGAACAGGAGGCTTCAGGCAGACATGAAAGCTGCCATGAAATGTTTGAAGGGCTGGCACCTGAACAGGGGTTATTCTTGTCTGTTTGGCCCCCACAGGCAGAACTAGCATTAAAGGGGAGAAATTACAATGAGGCATTTGGCTTGTGTTGTCTTCAACAGGAAGGCTTTCCTCATTCCCTCATTAGTTGTTAATGAAACGATTTATTTATTAGTAGGTGCTTTATAAATGTTTCTTGAATTGAATTTAGTATAGATGTCGTACTTATCATACAGCCTCAGGTATATATGATTTGTGTGACCCTGGACAAGTCATTTACCCTCTTCCTGCTTCAGTTTCCTCAACATAAAATGGGGATCATAATGGCACTTACCACAGAGGGTTATGGTGAGCATCCAATCAGAAAATGGTGGTAAAGGGCTTGGCCCCAGGCCCAGCACATAATAAATTCTCACTCTCTTCCCTTTCCAGTTCCACATCTGTGCGTTTTGTATATCCAAATAGAACATAAGCTCCCTGAGGGCAAGAACTGTTTCATTTTTGTATCTTTAGCAACTAGCATAGAGCCTGGTACATAGAAGTAGGATATTAGAAAATATTTGCTGAGTTGAATTAGGATTAAAGGATCACAAATTTTGGCTGGAAGAGACCTTAGATTCCACCTAGTCCAACCCCCTCACTTACATATGGGGAAAATGAGGCCCAGGGAGGGGAAATGATTTCCCCAAGGTCACACAAGTAGGAAACATCAGTGGCAGGATTGGAACCCAGGGCTTCTGATGCCAGAGCCAGTGGCCTTTCTGCTGAATTGATGACAGTGAAAACTTTCCCATAGTTAGAGCTGCCTCAGAGTGGAACAGATTGGCTCCCCCACACACACACACACTCTGAAGGAGTGAGACTCTCCTACCAGAGATCTTAAAGCAAAGGCTAGATGACTAGGTGCTGGGTGTGCCATTGGTGGGATTCTTGTTTGGGTGTGGGCTGGACCAGACAGCCCTGAGGTCCCTTCGAACTGATACATCTATGATTCTGTCATTCTGGGACTCCAGGTGTGGGATCTGAAAACACCATTATTAGAATCAGACACTGCTTCTTATGTAGGAGAAACTGCACTCTGATCAAGAAAAAATATACAAGCATACAAAGTCAGGGGAGGCATCTATCTGCTCCCTCAGAGAATGCTCTGAGACCCAACTAAAGAGTCCCCAAAATACATTTAAATCTGTCCCCATATTAGAAGGGGTCCATTGGACAAATATGCCTCCATCCTAATTCAACCAATCCAGTCTTGGAGCTGTCCATTGAACTGGGTGATGGCTCATTCAACCCATTTGCTTAAAAGTAAGGCAGCAATGCCCACCTATTCTGATATTCCCTCCATACTGACTCTAACAAGCTCATTAACGAACAGGTTAAGCCCTTTCTAATCCCCTGAATGTGCCCACAAGACTCCAGCACAAATCCAGGAACCTTCTCCGCTTCATTTAGAATCTTTATGAACTAATTGGAGTACAGAGCTAGGTCTAATTGGTGTTCATACTGATCAAATAATCCAATCTTGTTTTCAGGATATAAACCTCAGATTAAAATTTAGCCATTCAGCTCTAAAGCCAACAAAGGCAATGAGTGAGTTCTGATCATTGGAACCAAGTGCCTTGGTCTCATCCACTTAAACCAGAGATTCTTAACCTGGAGTCTATGAACTTGATTTTAAAAAATAGGACTCCAATTTAATCAGTTTCCTTTGTAACTCTGTGTGTTCTCTTTTGTGCATTTAAAAATATGATTCTGAGAAAGGGTCCATAGGCTTCACCAGCCTGCCCCAAGTGTCCAGGACACACACAGAGAGAGAGAGAGAGAGAGAGAGAGAGAGAGAGAGAGAGAGAGAGAGAGAGAGAGAAGTTACTCTCAAGTAACCACACATTAAAAGGAAGTCAGATTAAGGATGGAGATTAAGGATAGAAAAGGAGTAGCTATTCAGCCCTCCATAGCTGCTATCAAACCCTACCAGACTGTAAGCACAAAAATGCCTTCCAGCTAGCTCCAATGAGAAAGGTTTGGGCCCACTCAAATACCAGCTTTCTCTCTGTCTCCCCATTTCTGAAACGTGCCTTTTTTTAATTATTCAAGCTATGCATAGAACACATGAGGGACGTGGGGATGTGTCCTGCCTTCTTCACTAAGAATGTCACGGTTGCTGGATTTTGAACCAGATTCCTGCCTTAGGGGGTTCAAGCTTCTTTTCTCTTGGCCCCAAAGCAAGTTTTGACTTCCAGTGAATATGATTAACCCTTCCCTCCTGGCTCCTCCTTAAGGGCATGCCAACTGTTCAACAGTAATCTCTCAAGAGGTCAGGACCTAGGCCATATATTTTAATAAGCCTTGGAGTGTTCTGAGAAAAGGCATGGCAAGGATTTTATAAAGACTATGTAAAAGTCCATTAATTCAGGCTGAGTGTTCAAGGGAAGAGGAGAGTCTAATTGGTTTTAGTGGAAAGTTCAACTTGGTCTCTTTTTAAAAAATGAAGTTGGGTACTTTCAAGTCTAAAAAGCGGTACTCACTTATTTTCTTCTTTTGCAAGGAGATAAGCATCGGTTGTAGTTAGCACACTGATTGAACTCTTAAGACTGTACTTTAAGGTCTAGTTTTTATAAGGCTTGAGAACAACAATCCTCCTGTAAGCCGAATATTCCTCCTCCTAATCTTATCTGCACTCTTGTTTTTGCTCAGCTTATATTTGGCTCACATAATTTGAATTTTGAATTTATCCAGCATTCTATAGTAGTATGAATGGATGGATGGATGAAGTAATTCATTCATTAATTTAAAGACATTTATTGAGTTCATATTATGGGCCAAGCACAGTACTATATGCTGGGATACAAATATAAAAACCAAGGCTGCCTCTTCTCCCAAGGAACTTATATTCTAATTAGGGGAAACGACATATATTGGGGGGTGCCGGTGGAAGGGGGGAGAGCATTGAATTAGGAGTTCTGGCTCCAACTAAGTAGACTATGAGCCCCTCTAGGGAAGGGTCTGTTTTTTCATTTAGTGTCTTTGTATCCCCAGCACCTAGGATAGCACCCTGCAATAGAAAGTACCCAATAAATATTTGCTGAATTTAATTTGACCCTTAGTTGACTTAGTGACTCTGAGCCTTATTTCTCTCATCTATAAAATGGATGAATCATACCTAGTGAAGATATTTCATAGGACTGTCATGAGAATCAAATGAAAGAATCCATGTAAAGTGTTTTACAAAATTTAAAGATATAAACAAAATGTTTTGGAAATGTGAAGGCACTCTATGAATGTCAGATATTGTAACTCTTAAAGCCAGTCACATCTTCCCAAATAAGGACAACAAAGATGCTTGTTGGGCTAGCTCTCAGATCCATATCAGTTTAAAGTCACCCCAAAGAAAGGTTAGGTTGGGTAAGGTCAGCAGGGAACCTGAGCTGTCATGTTGAACTCCTGTGAGCAGCTGACAGTGACTGTCTACCCGCCACCTACCCTAGAGGGGAGCTCCCCTGGGGATGCTCTGGGCCCTGTTCCTGAAAGAGAACGGCTTTCTTCCCAGCTCTGAGAAGTTACAGAAACTTAAAATGAGTACTGCAAGCTGGTGCTTTGCCAACTCCCAGGGTATGGATGTCTGTGAGGCTCTTGAATGATGAAGCTAATTCAACTGGCAAGGATGATTCTGGGAGGGTGAGAAGGAAAGCTAATGGTTTCTCCTGCCTGTAGCTGCTTGCTTTTGGAAACAGTAACCCAGTTATCTAGAGCAGAAGCTCACAGCCCACTTCCTATGCAGAATGCTGTAACCAGATACTTTCAAGGCTTTGTCTTGAACTCGGGCTCTGGAGTCATAGGACCTGGGTTCAAATCCCACCTCTGACACTAAATACCTGTGTAACCTTGGGCAAGTAAGTCACTGCACTTCCCTGACCCTCAGTTTCCTTATCTGTTGTCCATCCTTTGTTTTTTCAAAGAGGACCAATGATCTCACAGGATGATGTCTTGAACTGGATTTAAGGGAGGCAGAGTTAAACAAAGTCTTCAGCCTCACTCTCTCTTCCTGAGTCATCAAAGTACAGTGGCAGGACAAAAGTCAGGATGACATGGCCCAGGATACACTGGATGACCTTGGCGTCTTTGATGTCTGACCAAGCTCTAAGCACTCCGCAGCACCTTTTTCAGCTGCCTTCACGGCCATTGGAACAAATTGTTTTCATCTGCAGGGGTTGAAGTAGATGGCCCTTCCATCTCTGAATCTATGATCCTATCACTGGGAGTTCAAATCCCAGCTTCTTCACGTACCACATCACCAATGTCAAGCCATCCCCCTCTTTAGGCAAGATTAGAGGGAAGAGCTCGAAAGGTTCTTTCAGCTCTAACTGCCTATGAACCTTAAGCAAAGCACTTTTCATCTTCATGCCTGTTTCCTCCCCTACATGTAAAGTGAGAAAGTTGGACCAAGTGATGTCTTAAGTTCTTTCTATCTCTCAAGTTATATACTCTACTGTGTTATGTTATATTATACTATACTGTATTATACTGTATTATATTGTCCTATGCTATGCTATGCTATAATTTAAGGGTAGCCCAAGATTTTTATAAATACAAAATCTGTGAAAGAGAGCAATCTAGAATAATCTCAGAGCGTTTGGTTAGAGCCAGGTTGAGGACTTCATATTCCAAACAAGGCAGCATGGATTTAATTCTAGGGATTGTAGTACTGTGGAATCATAGAAGTAAAGTGAAAAGGGACATCAGAGACCATCTAGTCTAAGACCCCCATTCTACATAAAGGGAAACTGAGTCTCAGAGAGATGAAATAATTTGCCTAAGAGCACACAGGTAGAGTGACTTTAGGATCGTAACTCTAGACCTAGAATCAACCTCAAGGGCTTGGGATTTTTTTTCAGTGAAGTTTGGATTCAGTCAAAGGGCCATACTTGAGGACCTAGAGGTCACATGTGGCCTCGAGGCTGAAAGTTCCCCAGCCCTGTTAGATAGAAGGGATCTCAGTGTCTGTCATTTTACATATAAGGAAACCAAAGCCCAGGGATGTGGAGTGATTTGTCCAACATTACACAAGTAGCTTCAAGTATCAAGGGTGGGATTTGAACCCAGGTCCTCTGACCCTAACATAATAGCCAACCACTCACTATTTGGTTCTTTGAATAGGTTATATTTTATTCTGAAGTACCATGTACCACTGGTGGTATGGTGGATAGAGCACTGGGCTTGAAATCAGGAAGACTCCTCTTTCTGGGTTCAAACCTGGCCTAAGACACTTACTAGCTATGTGACCCTGGGCAAGTCACTCAACACTTTTGCCTCCATTTCCTCATCTATAAAATGAGCTGAAGGAGGAAATGGCAAACCACTGTAGTATCTCTGCCAAGAAAACACCAAATGGGGTCACAAAGACTTGGACACAACTGGAAAACAACTGAACAACCAGGTCCCTGCCACTCAGGGGGAGAGGAAAAAATCATGATGTCCCCCAAAATAGTATTTAAGTAAAAGTAAGGTGGGTTTTGTGAGCTGTGCTTATCGATCCTCAAGAAAGAGCAAGTAGTTGTGGTGAGGAGTCATTTCACCCTTACTAGCTGCGTGACCTTGGGCAAGTCACTTAACCCAACTGCCTTGCCTTCCTCCTCCAAAAGAAAAAGGAGTCATGTTAGGACAACATACTAACGCAGGTTGCTTGTCAGGAAGAGAATACAAAGCAGGTCTCTGAAGGCAGGTGATCCAGCCTGTATTCTATTTTCAAATGAAGCCCTTGCTGCTACCTTGATGACTTCGTAGAATTTACACTAGAAGGGCAGAAAATGTCACATCTTCTCACTTAGTTCCCCACTTCTGCACATCCTTTGCAAGAAAGTCAAATGCTGCTGTTTCCAAATAGCTCTTGAGCAAGCACTCACAGGAAAGGAGGCAGTGCATCCTCTTGGAAGGGGAGCCAGGCCACAGAGGAGAGCACTTGCCAGCAAGTCAGAAGGACCTGGGTTCTAGGTCCAGCTCTGACACCAGCTAGCTCTATGACCTTGGACATGACCCTCCACCTCTCAGGGCCTTGACTGGCTCCTCTGGACAACAGAACTGGAAGGGACCTCGGAGGTCATGTTGTCCAAGACAGATGAGGACCCAAGGCCCAGGGAGGAGGAGTTACACAAGATCACAAGGCAGTTAGTGGCAGAATGGAATTAAACATCGGGCCCTGTGACCCCAAGTTCAGTTTTCTGAGAATCCCTCTGATTTCTAACACTCTAAGATCAGAGGATTTCACTACATTTTAGAATTCCAAGAGAGGCCATAAAATGCTGCCCATGCCCAGAATCCTTTCAACGACATCCCTAACAAATGGATATATTTTCATTTTTACATTTTCTTGGGCTTTCTTTTAATAACAATGATGATGATTATGACAACAATGATAACTAGTATTTCTATAGCCTTTAAGATTTACAAAGTGCTTTGCGGTTATCTCATGTCATCCTCATAACCACCCTGGGAGATGCTAGTATCATCTCCATTTTACAGATAAGGAAACTTAGACAGGCAGAGGTTAAGCACCTTACCCAGGGTTGTGGTGTCTGAGGCTGGATTTGAACTCAGATCTTCCTGACTAACCCTAACCCAGTTCTATCCACCACACCCCCTAAATTACCTAAGTTTTCCTCTATGTCTTTCCTCTTTCCGCCCCCTCCCAGAGAACCATCCTATGTAATATATAATTTACAATATATAGAGATTTATTATATACTATATTTTTAAAAGAAGAGAAAAAGTCAACAACACGGATTAGTGTGTAAAAATAAAACCTCTGAAAATTCCCATCTGTAGACCCCCCACCTCTGCAAAGGAGAGGGAGAGGTATCTTCTCATACAACTAGGTTCCCATTAGTGCAAGTAATCTAATTCATATTGCCTATTTCCAATGGGCTAGAACCAATAATCATATTTTACATAATTAAAATTTCTTCAAATAGTGCAAATTGGAATATATGAGCTCACTTCATGGGATTCAAGTATCCTTCTTTGGGGCTAAGCTTAACAAAGGGATATTTAATCTTTGTTTAAAGGGATCTAATGTGGGGGAAACCAGAACCTCCTGAGGTGGTCCATTCCATTTGGAAATAGCTCTAATTGCGAGAAGGTTTTTCCTGACATTGAGCCTAAGTTTGCTGCTGCACAAATTCCCCTCATTCTGGTTCTGCCCTCGAGGGCCAAGTAGACTAAGTCTAGTTCTCTTCCAAGTGACAGCCCTTCAAGTACTTGACGACAATTATCATGCCCCCCCACTTTGCCACCTCCCCCCACAGAAGCCTTCTTTTTTTCAGGCTTAACATCATCAGTTTCTTCCTAACATGGAGTGAATTAATTCAAGGCCCTTTGTCATTCTGTGAGTTCTCTTCTAGATGTCCCCTAGCACATCAGTGTCCATAAAATGTGGTAACCAACATAGAGGCAGAAAGACTTTGGACAGCATCTAATGCCCTCAACTCACAGATAAGGAAAGCAAGATCTCGGGAGGCTATGTAACGTGCCCAGGGTCACACAGACAGTAAGTGTCAGAGTCAAAATTCCAACCCAAGTTTTTGACTACTAATTCCTATTTCCTTTCAGACGTGTTTGAAAGTCACACTCTATTGCACTACATTAGACTTCCAAAGCAGTTTTCCCAAGAGACCTCTCCACAGTCTGCAGACGGAACCTAACACATCACCACAGAAACCATCCCCTACCCCCAACACAGAGAGAAAAGGCAAAGGAAAGGAGTCTCAGTGACACTTTGGAAATGAGAGCTTAAGGCAAAAGGAGGCTCCAGAAACTTGCTCAAGGTCAACCAGTGAGTCCCAGATCAGAGTGAAGCTAGAAGCCAGGCTTCTAACTCCTCAGTCCACATTACGTCATAGCCTCCCTCCATAGCAAAATGTCCTTCGGCATTTGAAGGCTGACTGGGTCCCCTGTGTAGTGACTGCTCTCACCACCCCCAGGATTCCATTCTGGTGCTTCTCCCCTGATGCCAGAGAGATCCTGGGTTTCTGGCAAACCAGAACAGACCAGGGCATGAGTATGGAATATTAAGCTCCTTGCATAGAGCCTGGAATGTCCTTATGAGACCAATTAACTAAGAGCTTCCATCAGAGGACCAACTTAATTAGTAATAGGACTCTGTCAGTGAAAGGGTCATGGGATCCCACGTACATATTTATCAGATTTTCCATGACAAGGAAATTCCAAAAGGGAGAAGGTGCTACTGAGCCTGAGTCAGCACTCTTGTGGGATGTTTAATAGGAGTGGGGGAGATAGAGAGTCTAGTGGAAAGAACACACTGATTCATGTCTTTTTCTTCCTTAGTATCCATCCCCCCAAAGTGCCTAATCTAGGGCTGGACATATAACAGTCATTTGAATAATCGTTGGTCAAATAAATGAATGAATGATGTATTAGAGAAATTACTGGATTTGAAGAGAGTCTTAAATAGGGGATAGAGAGTGGATGGCAAGACCCGGAGTTCTTTAGGTTATGTAAGTAGTTAAGGTAACAGCGCCAGGGGACTTCAGCGCAGAAAGAGAGAGCAAACAGCAAGGTCTGGAGGATCTTGGGAGGTACTTTGAGGGCAGATGGTAAGGTCTCATGAGAAGAAACAGAGTATTTGACTCTCATGTTATCTAAGATGTAAGCAGTCATGGGTGGGCAAAGGGGAAAGATGCCCTCAGTGGTGACTCTTCCCATCAACTCATGATGTCTGATGGGTTCTGGCATAGCCCTGGGTGGGAGCAAAAGGGGAAAGTTATAGGGCCAGGGTGCTCTGATCGTGGCAGGCCCAGGGCAAGGGAAGGGGTAAGTCACCACGAAGCAAAGGAAAAAAATATGGCTATTGTTTTCCTGTACTCAGAATATAGGCTTGTGTTATCCCATATTCATGCTTTAGTCACATCATTTCTTCTGCCTAGAATTCCTCCCATGTCCATTCCTCTATCTGAATTCTATACATCCTTTCAGGCCTAATCCAAGTCTTAGCACTTTATTCCCAGATTTCCACAGGCTACGGTATTTTCCTCTTTACTGGGAACATTTACTCTCTGCACCACCCAACTGGTAATAGCTAATATGCTAATATAATATCCAGTATTATTAAACTGCTCATATGCTGAAGCTCCCTAAATACTAAGCCCTTTGAGGGCAGGACCGGAATCTTACATAGCTTTTTCAACCCAACAGAACCAAGAATGGTGCCCTGTTGCACAGCAGGCAGTGTACAATGAGATAAATATTGAACTTAGAATCAGGAAATCTGGGTTTGAAACTTGGATCTGCACATACAGAGGTATGTGCCCTCAGGCCAAGCTCTGAGCTTCTGTTTTCTTATCCCTAAAATATGAATAAGAATGTTTGCAGACCTATGCATGAAGGAATAAGCATTTCTTAGGAGCTTGCTATATGCCAGGCATCTTTGCATGGGAGATATTATGAGAGAAAGGCTCTAAAACCAAGATAAACATGAGCTGCTCTTTTTAGAATAAAGTCTTATTAAATATTTGGTCACCAAGTTATGAGAACAAAGTCAGGCCATTGGGTTCCAGGACCTCCTGGAATATTGGCATTCCTCATTTTAAGTAAACTCAATATAAAGAAATACAGGTTCACAAATAGACATATTAGGATTTCATTTTCCATTTTGCAAAAGGACTCTTCATTTGACAAAATGATTTCTCATAGGATTCCTTTCAAGTTTCTCTAGTGTAGTTAATTAAAATAGAACTTGATTTAATGAAACTCAGTTGACACGTATCTTGGCAGGAAAGCATTTATGGCATACAGTGAGACACGTAATTTAAAAGATTAAAATGCCATTGAACCTAGAGTTTAAAAAAGAAGTCATTGGAGGTCACTATTTGAAAGAGGAATATGCAAGTTGTAATGTAAACTAGGAGAATTTTTAAAAACAAATAATCTACTAGGCTACCAAGAAAACACCACCAACATGCTCAAGGTCCCATGGTTCGGTGGATTTTGCACAGTTATAATAAGATGAAGATGTTGCAGATTTACTCCACCCAAGTTAACAAGCATTTATTAAGTGCTTAGTATGTGTAAGACTCTGTATTTAAATGCTAGAATTAGTCTCCTTGGTATCATGTTTTGGTTGGATCAAGAGAGACCTGAGTTCAAATGCTGCCTGATAACTACTAGTTGTATGACCATTGGGAATCCACTCCAATCCAACAATCATTTATTAGGTACTTAACTTGTGAAAGGGACATGAGGACAGGAGGAGGTGTACTAAGTAAGGTAAAACATAAAAAAAGCCCCTGCCTTCAAATAACCTATATCCTACTGGGGAGATGCCATAATGTAAATACAGGAATACAAACATGATACTTGGATGAGAAAGGAGAAAACATGACTATCGTTCTCATAGGAGAGGGTACATGACCTAAATGTTGAAGGATGCCAAGTATATTAAGAGGAAAAGGTGAGAAGGGAAGGCATTCCAGGAATAATGGCCAGACTTTGCAAAGGCACAGAGGTGGGAGGTGGAATTATAAATTTGGAGAACAGTAAGAAGGCCAGTTTACCTAGAATAGAGAGTATGTGAAGGAGATTAACATAAACTATGACTGGAAAGGCAGGTGGGAGCTAGATTATAAGAAGGGCTATAAATGACAAGTATCTTCTCCTAGAGGGAAGAAGGAGCAATGGTTACTTCGTGAACAAGGAAGTGATATGGCCAGATTAGAATTTTAGGAAGATTATTTTGGCAGCTATATGGAGGATGTGTCAGAGAACAGAGACTGGAAGTTCAGAGTCTAACTAGGAAGTTTCAAGAGTTTCATCGAGAGATCATGAGGGTCTAAACTGGCCATGTGAGTGGAGGGAAAGAGAAAGATTGGGCAATAGCTACTTATTAAATGCCTGCTATGTGCTAAATAATGTACACCGGGGATACAAAGAAAGACAAAAGTGCTCCTTCCTTGTTTTATCCAAGATGTGAGCAGTCATGGGTGGGCAACAGAAGAAGACAAAGAGGAAGCGTGCTCTCAGTGGTGACTCTTCCCACCACATCATGACCTCTTAAGAGTTCTGCGATATCCTCAGCATTCCTATACATTACTAACAAAGCCCAACAGCAAGAGATAGAAAGAGAAATTCCATTCAAAGTTACCGTAGGCAGTATAAAATATTTGGGAGTGTATCTGCCAAGACATACCCAGGGCCTATATGAA
>CM053627.1:24688897-24769700 GCA_028646595.1 Phalanger gymnotis
GGGAGGGAAGAAAATCTGGAACCCAAAATTATGTAGAACTGTATGTTGCAATCTAAAAAAAAAAAGAGTTCTGAGATAGCCCTGGGCAGAGGCAAAGAGGGAAGGGGGAGCAGGGCAGAGAGGCAGAGCAAAAGGTAAGGTCCGGAGTCTCTTAGGAGGCAATGGCAGAGGAGATAGTAAGGTCTAGGGATCTTTTATCTCACCAGAAGGAACAAAGTTCTTGACTCTCACCTTATCCAAGATGTGACTGCAGACAATCTAATGAGGGAGAGAACATGTAAGTAAATAGGTATATACAAAATGTAGACTAGATAGAAGGTAGGTAGCCTTTAGAGGAGAAGGCAGCTGGGGATGGGGTAGGAGAGCAAAGCCAACAAAGTCTTCCTCCAGGAGGTACTGCTTATTCCTATTGTTCAGTCATTTCAGTCCTTTCTGACTCTCTGTGACCCCTTGTGGGGTTTTCTTGGCAAAGATACTGGAGTGGTTTCCTATTTCCTTAGCCAGCTCATTTTACAGATGAGGAAACTGAACCAAACAGAGTGAAGTAAATTGCCCAGGTTCACACAGCTAGTAAATGTCTGAGGCCAGATTTGAACTTAGGAAGATGAGTATTCTTGACTCCGAGCCTAGCATTCTATCTATTTCACAACTACTTATACTAAGTCCTAAAAGAAGCAAGAAATTCCAAAAGGTTGGGAGGGAAACAAGAATAATTGTGGAGGTAGAGTCAACAATACTTGGCAGATATCTAGAGGTGGAGGGATGAAGGGCTTGGATGAGATCAATGTTTCTAGAGGATTCTTACAGCTCCAGCTCCAGATTCATGATCCTCTGATCCCTGTAGGACCCCCTGGACACCGTTAACGCAAGACTCAAATGAGATAATGGATATTACATGCTTTGCAAACTTTAAAGCAATGTATAAATACCAACCATTATTGTCATCTGACATCTTTCATAACTTTTCATAAGTATGTGCCTTGCCTCATTGATTATATGGCCCTTGAGGCAAGGGGTCATGTCTTATAAATCTTTGTATCAATGTGATGGTGCTTGGCCTGATGCTCCATGCACTGTGGATACTCAGTATTTAACTGTGGGTTGATTAAATGATGGTACCAAAGCAACACATACAAAATGCCCATGGTCCAAAGCTCAGAATTAGGTCCACAATTACACACTGATGCATCAGTGAGCCAGAGTAACCAATATGAGAAGCCAACAATATGGCCTGCCCCCACCCAGGGCAAACCACTTAAGAAGCAGAACATGGCTTATTCCAACAAATCAGAGGCTCAGATTTTTTTAAATAAATACTAAAGGTAATTCAATGAAGCCATCTAAAAATCATGTCCACAAAAAGACTCTCTCTGACTATATTTTCCCCAAAACTAAATGGAAAAAAAATTATCTCCATTAGTTATCTACTTGGGCACAAATTCCAAGCTTATGTTTATTTCCTACATTTATTCCTTCATTCAACATTCATTGCCTACTATGTGGGTGAGCACTGGGCTAGACACAGAGACACAAATTTAGATAATAAAAGGTCCCTACCCTCACGGAGCTTAGGAGGAGAAGTCACACATTCAAATAACTACATCATATTTCAAGGACCTGAGATTTCATGGATGGTCAGACCTGTTATTTCTTTGCCATAGTTAACTCCCAGTAAGAAAACTCCTTTTCTCAGGTGCTGATCAGTATCTACTCTGCAACTTATGGTCTTAGACAGTTGACTATGGCATTGAGAGGGTCAGGGACTTTGCAGGGATCACATGATCAGTATGTGTCACAAGAGGGTCCTCCTAATGCTGAGTCCCTCTATCCACTATGCTACTCTGTCTATCCAATAAATAATACACCAGAAAAAATACTTATGAACACTGGAGGCTTCAAACAATTGATGACTATATTTGATCATGGATAATAACAATACTCTGCTACTTTGAAGGATGCATGACCTCTTTAGGGTGGTTACCCTGCCACAGTGCACTTTTCATCTCCTCCACGTTGTCTTAATGATGATAATATTAATGGCTAGCATTTATATAGCCCTTTAAAGTTAGAAAAGTACTCTATGTGTATTATCTGATTGGATCCTCGCAACAAACTTGGGAGGTAGATAGTATTATAATTATTATTATCCCAGTCTTGCAGCTGAGGAAACTGAGGCAGATTGTCACCTGCACAGGGTCACAATCTATAAGCATTAGAAAATAGGATTCAGAGCCAAGTCTTCCTAACTCCAAGTTCACTGCTCGCTATCCACTCATCCACCTAGTTGCCTAAATGTCTGAGCCTATGTATAATCTCCACTTGGCTAGGGTTTTCTTTTTCTCTACATTTTCTTGTTGTCTTTAAATGCAAGATAAAAACAGGATTGTGACTGTAAATTATTTATTTAGTATAAAAGCATTGTTGAAGGTCATTTTATGATGGAGATATTTGAGAAGAGGGACAGGAAAGTCCCCAGAGGTTCCAGAGGTTGAGAGCTTATTTTGAGGAGAGATCTTCCCATCTGCCCAAAGAGGCAACACCAGGTGCCACCAGAGACAAATAACCTCTTCAGAGACCTGTGGGGAAAGAGTCCAAATATGGACCTGACTTTGGAACCTCTGGTGATAAGCCTACTGAAGTACTGAGCTGAGGACTTACTGTTCAGGAGCTGAATGGGTGGTGATATCACTTCCTTCTTCATTCTTTAGACTTATAGATCAGAACCTTGGACAGAACTTCCATTAAAAGACATTTGAGAACACTGGCTAATAGTAGCATAAAAGCTTGGGTGGAGGACATTGAGATTTCAGACAATGTCAAAGAGTGTTGCTCTTGAAATCTAATCCCATACTCTGTTCATTTGAGTCCACTTTAGAAAAACATACTCTACGTATCAGTAAGAAATCCTTTTAGGTTACATGAAATTGGGAGACACGAATCTCAATGGGATTGGGGCCAAAATATGAGAGATTTATGCATTATTACAGTTATTCAGATCCTTAAATAGAAATCTAAGCCAAGGCATTAATGAAAAGTCTCAGAGCCAGACAGACTAAGCTAATTCCATCTATACAGGGACTTGGGTCTTAGAAAAAGTAGGTCCTCCTCACACCTGGGGAGGCATAGTTCAGCTGGTGGCTCAGCACTAAGTGCCATCTAGTGGCTTATACAGCTAAACCCCACACATACACACCACCACCACCACCCACCACCATCATTCCAGTACCAACATAAAGCAAATAGTCTCGCGAGTGGGAATGTACCAATTATTATCTATGTCTTCCTGAAGTAATAATTCACCTTCTTATAAAGCTTTAATAAGCTTTTATGTAGTGTTTCCTTCAGAACAGCCCTATGAGGTCAATAGAGTATGTGTGTGCCTATGTGTGTGTGTGTATTTTGTTAGACCTATGGTCTCACTAGTATAAGGAGCTCCTACTGAAGAAATTCATCAACCCAAGAAGATTGCACCTAGACTGAAACTAAGAGTCTTGCGGAATTGCCTGGAGGTACTGAGAAGTTAAATATTTTCCCTAAGGTCTCATAGCCATGTCCAAGGCCAGAATTGAACCTAGGTCTTCTTGACTCTAGGACCAGCTCTCTATCCACTAAAGAAACTTAAGCTTTTTCTGAGAGATGAAATGACATTGGTGCACAGCTAGTAAGTGCAAGGCTCAGGATACAAGCCCAATTCATCCAGCTCCAAATTCAACTTTCCTCCTTCCACACCATCTTTCCTTCACTACACCACATTGATCACACCTATAGGGGCTGAATCTATCCCAAAGCTCTTTGGACTGAGCATGAAGCCAATTGGGTTATGAGAGAAAATAAAAATATCCAACCAATCAACGAGCATTTATTAAGTGCCTACTATGTGCCAGGCTCTGCATTCAGTGCTAGAAATACAAAGGATAAATGAAATAGTCCCTGCCTTCAAGGAACTTACATTCTACCCACATATTTTGGTCCAGCTAGTAAACTGACACCTGATTAATGAAAGTTGTGAGTTTACCAATGCACAGAGTGTCACTCTAAATTCAAATTATGATATGCAAAAGACCCTCTTCCATTTGTTTCTTAGATGAACTGTCAGCGCCTGGGAAATACAATTTGATAAATACGTGTCCCTCACTTTGCCCCTCCCAAATATCACAGACTCACAGAATCTAAGAATCAGAAGATGCTTGGAGAGCGTCTTGTCCTAATGATACCCAAACAAGAATCCCCCCCCCCAAAATGTCCTTAGCCAGTGGCCACTGTGGGGAAACCTCCAAGTAATGGGAAACTCACTGTAATTGTAAGACCTGGAAACCCAAGTTATTCACCTCCAAAGTCAACCTTTCTTCTCCCACACCATGCTGCCTTTCACTACACCTCACTGATCACACATTTAAGGGCTAAGTCTATCCAGAAGCTCTTTGGACTGAGCACAAAGCCAAGGAAAATGAAGGTCACATGTCTTGTCTCCCAAGATAGTCCATTCCACTTGAGTAGAGAACACTGGATCTGGAGTCGGAGAACCTGAGCACAAATCAGGGCTGTCACTGGGTGACCTTGGGTAAGTCACTTCCTAACTCTCTCACTTACTACCTGTGTGACATTGGGTCAGTCATGTAGTATCCCTTGGCCTCAACTCTAAAAAGAGGAGATTAGACTAGGTGGACTCTAAAATCCCTTCCAGCTCTCAATCTATGATCCTATGAACACTGATAACACTAGAGCTCTGCTTATGATGACGTTTTTCCTGACATCAAGCCTAAATCTGCCTCTTTGAAGCATCCACCCTTGCTTGGAGTTCTTCCATCGGTCGCCTAGCTGAACAATGCTAATCTCTCTCCTGCATGACAACCCTTCAAATAGCTAAAGACAGGATGGCCCAGATCAAAAGGAAGGGTGGCTGGCTCTGGATGCCAACCTCATTCAATTCTCAGTAACTGACACAGGGACTCGTTTTGCCAATTTCACCATTTATAGCTCAAGGGCACACACATGCACACACACTGGGCTCCAATCCATGGGGAAAAGGCAAATAGAGACCTTTCTACAGATTCTCTCTGGGAAAACTGCACGAGGTCTATTGCTCCATCTGAGATCAGAGATTTATTCATAATGAGATGGCAGCAATAACAACAGTAATAAAATAATAGCATTGATATAGATAGCACCTTAAAGCCTGAGAAGTATTTTACACATCATCTCATTTGGTCTTCCTAGGATTAGATCATTCCTAGTTGTAGCATAGGTAGTAAGGAGAAGTGCATGCTATCTCTTCTTGGCTTCCAACCCAATGGAATGCATCTCTCCTCTAGGGAAGCTGTCGATGATGGTAAGGTCCTGATAAAAGGGATGGTTCTAGAATAGTCTCGAGCTCCTGGTCTAGAAAGGTAAAGTTCCTGTTCTCCAGTCAACCATAGGATTGACTTTGTAGAGTCAATCCAATCCTGGGACCACACTGGCCACTACCCATCTCCATGATTCCCCCAAGCACTGTTCTGCCCGTGTTGGTTTCCACTTGGCCATTGATGAGACCAGACAGCTCACTAAGGCTTTTCCATCCACAGTGAAGAGCTATCAAACAGCAGAGAATATGAGACAGAAGGTTAGAAGAAAGATCAGGGTAAATAAAGAGATTGGTGAATCAATCAGTTAACATTTAAGTGTTTATTGCATATCAGACACTGTGATAAGCACTGAAGATATAAGAAAGTTTTTTTTAAGTGGTTCCTGCCTTCAAGGAGCCTCCATTCTAATAAGAAAGACAATGTGCAAATAACTATATACAAAATATATGCAGTACAAACAGAAGGCAATCTGAGAGGGAGATGGATGGAGGAGGGAGGAGAAAAAAGGAGGAGGAAATGGAATGTAGAAAATGGGATTTGAGCTAAATATTGAGGGAAGGCAGAGGTGGAGGTGAGAGGATAGCACATCCTTGGCATCTGGCTTAGCCAATAGAAAGTTGGGGGATAGAATGCCACGCTCAAAGAATACAGAAAGGAGGGCACACCACTGGGCTGGTTTGGACAGTGGACTTGGAAGATGGGAAGGGGCCAGGTTGTGCAGGGCTTTACTTTCAAATTGGAGTCATCTGAGCTAGAGAAGGAGCATACAGAGAGAAGAGAGAAGCCAAGAGACAGAGCCTGGAGAGACACCCACTCACATTCAGTGAGCAAGAAAAGGATGATCCAGCAAGGGAACCTGAGAAGGAGCAGCCTGACATGGCAGAGGAAAACCAAGAGAGAGCAGTGATATGGGAGCCCAGGGAGGAGGGAGTATCCAGGAAGGGGCAAGTGAGTGGGAGGGACGTCAATGATTACATTGAGATCAAAAAAGATAAAGGCTGAGGAAAAAGCCATGGGTTTAGAAGGTAAGATCATTGATAATCTTAGAGGACAGTTTCAGATCATTCCAGTTCCAATAAATAGGAAGGCACTCAAGAGGTCACCTGATATAACCCTTTCATAGGAGCGATCTGAAGCCAGAGAGGCTAAGACGCTTGAGGTCACACAGCAAGTTAGCATCAAAGACCAGACTAGGACTAGCCCTCTTGGGGCATAATTCAATGCTCCTTTCACTGTAGTGTGTGACATATGTCTGTTCTGAGCAATGGTGGCAGCTCTGGAATAAATGCATGGCTTTCTTTGAAAAGGCTGCAATTTGGATGTGTACATTCTGCCACATTTGTTGTAAACTGATTCAACAAATATTTATTGAGAACAATTCAGAGACTACTCTGAAAATGGCAAGGCTCAGTGGTTTCCCTCATAATATAAACATCCCCTCCCTCCCATCTTTAAATCAAAGAATAACACAGCATCAGTCACATGAGGGGCAGGGGCTACACTAGCAACAGGGGTGGATTTGCTGGCAGAGGACCTGGGTTCAAGTCCCAGAACTATTATATACCATCTCTATGGCATTGGCCAAGTCGCTTAACCTCAATTTTCTCACCTGTAAAATTGAGGGGTCGGTCTAGATGCCCTCCAGTGTCCTCTGAATGACAACTGTTAACATTTACATAGTGCTTTAGGTTTACAAAATTCTTTACATATTCTTTACTACAATCCTGTGGGGCAGGTGCTGTCATTATCCCCATTTCATAGCTGAGGAAACTGAGGCAAATAGAGTTAAGTGATTTGCCCAGAGTCACACAGCTAGTGAGTGTCTAAGGCTGGACTTGAACTCAGGGCTTCCTGACTCCAGGCCCAGCATTCCATGGACTACAACACTGCTTAGCTGCCTCCTCTGAATTATTTTCATCAATTTAAAGATGGCAGGCAGGGATGTTAATGGCTATCTAAATCTATAATCCTATTACTATTAAATGGTACAGTAGAACGAACCATGGGCCTGGGGTTAAGAAGAGCTGAATTCAAATCCAGCCTCAGATACTCAGATAATCCTAGGCGAGTCACTTAACCTCTGTTTGCCTCAGTTTCCTTAACTCTAAGATGGGGATAATAGTAGCACCTACCTCCCTTGGTAGTTGGGAGGAACAAATGAGAAAATAAATAAATAGAGAAGGAATTATAATAAATTATAAATCTATAATAATAAATAAACTTGGTAAGTGCTTAGGATGTTGCCTGGCTAAGTAGGTATTTGATAAATGTTTGTTTCCTTCCCCTCCCTCCCTTTCTGATGTATTCTCAGCCACCTGGAACAGAGGAGGAAACATCCATGCCTGTCACTGCACTTGGAAATTACAGGGTAGAAAATGCCCTTCTGTACAATGGGCCACTTCCAGGAGACGTATTCCTTCCCCAGTTGTCCCCAAAGCCACACATTCCTAGGCTTCACTGGGGACAGAAGCCAAGAGCAGCCACGGGCTGAGCCAGGTCAAAGGAGAGAGCCCAATGAAATAGACTGAGCCCATCACCTGGAACCCACAGAGCCTGAATTCTGGCTCTGCTTCTCAACCCTGTGTGTCCTGGGGAAAGTGGCTTCCCATCTCTGAGCCCGAGCGTTCTCCTGCATCAAATGAACAGGCCGGGCTGGATGATCTCAAAGCTCACAGGCCTACAGTGTCAATGAGCCATGTCATTGGGCCTCATCACCATGATAGCTTATTTATGAAGTGCTTAAAGCAAACTCATAACAATTGCTCCATTTTCTCATCATTTATCGACCTGTTGGGCAGCTGAGATTTTTCCTTTGTGCTTGTGTGTGTTTAGTGTGGCCGGTCCCATACTTAACATCGATTTCATTCATCCGACTGCTGTCAGAGCAGATCTGAGCAGGATTGAAGGAACAAGAAAGTCCTGGGGCTGGGCAACCTGAAGCTAGAGAGGGTGCCTGACTGAAAAAAGCTTGGAGGACAAGAAAAGGCCAACTCTGAAAGATCTTTCCTGTCCAGAAGAAGGGGAGCAGGCGAGTAAGTGAGCAGGGCAATGTGTTCCAATAGAAAGAGAACAAGTCACAGAGCCAGCAGATCTGGATTGACAGCCCAGATTTGCCATCTGTGTGACCTTGGTCAAGTCACCAGCTCTTCTGGCCTCAGATTCCTCGCTTGTAAAATGATGGGGTTAAAGTTAATGACCTATAAGGTAGCTATCCATCTACGATCCTAAGTCATTTAACCTCTCTAGGCTTCAGTTTCCTGATCCTCAAAATGAGAAGTTAGGATTCAATGGCTTCTAAGGTCCCTTCCAAATCTAAGCTACGATCGCATGATCACAACCCGGTCTGAATCTGAGTCCTGAGCCTCCATTTCCTCCTAGCTAAGACTGAGGAAGAGGGGATGAAGGATCACCAAGGTGCTTTTAAGCTCTAAATATAGCTCTATCTCTGCGTTGTTGGGAGAGAGAAATCAGACGATACATTTGAAAATTTTTCTAAATTTGCTTCTCTGAAACTTCTACTCGTTTCTCCTATTTCTGCCCTTCTGGAGCTAAGTAAGTTCTTTCAACCCCTCCCCAAATGTCAAGGACACAAGGCCCATCCCAAGACAGATTTCCATCCTCTGACCATGCTGAAGCTTATCACCGTCCTTTCTAATGTGTAGTGCCCAGACCTGAGTCAAATGCTCCAGCTCTGGTCTAGTCGCCATGAAGTATAACAGTACTACTGCCTTCTCATTCCTGAAAGCTTTGCTTCAAGAAGGCAGCCCAAAACTGTGTTGTTTCAGAGGATATTTTCTAGATGAAAACCAAGACCCAGAGGGGTTAAGGACCCAGTGAAGAAACAAATGTGAAGATGCTTTAGATAGCATCGATTATTCACCATACTGATGTATGGCATTACAATAGCCCTCCCTCATTCAGTGGCATTGTTGGGCGATGAGCCAATGTTTATTCCTCTGATCATAAAATATATTTTAGTTCAAGCATTAAAGATAGCAATCGTTCTCACTTATAGGTATACGTGTGTCATCATCTAAATTAGGGTGCAGAATCAGGGTCACCGTTTGAAACATTATAGTACTCAATGGTACAGCAAGCACATGCTTCAAGTCCCACTCACCCAGGCATCCACTAAGGCACCAGGACTGCCTTGCCGGGTCTCTATCACTAGAAGGGTTCAAATATAAGCTAGAGGACCACTTGCTGGCTTTGTATCCCCAATGCCTAAGACAAGGCTAGGCATAGAATACGTTCTTGATAAATGCTTCTTGTTTGATTGATATTGTACGGTGGGTTCCTGTTCCAGGTAGAGGTTGAGTTGGATGCCATTTTTGCCCCAAATTCTACATATCTATGCTGTGGGAAGAGAAATCACACACATTAAATTTGTTATAACTATATTTAAAACGAGAGTAAACAGGCTCTGAGTAAGAATGTAAAATAGCTCTTCTATGAGTAAAGTCTATTTAATGTTAGTGCATATATCCTGTATCAGCTACTTTGGCTGTTTAAAGGCACTCTTTTTCAAACTCAAAGGCTAATCTTTATCTACATTTCAGATAAGGGAGATTGCCAGATAAGCTCTTTCCAGATAAATGAGGTATAACTATGTTATTGTCATGATTTGACATATATATGGAAGCCACACAATGGGAATGGCTTATGTTGGAGCTTTTTAAAAACAACTCGTCACCAGAAATGTGCCCCTTGAACACCTGCCTGGCAGGAGATAATCTTATCTGGATGGTTAAAACTATAACACTTAGTAGGTTCACTAATTCAAGTTACTTGTTACTTGTTCAAGTTACTAGTCCTTGAATGAATACCAGGAATGGAGATACCATGAAAGATAACTCTAAAGTAGAAGCAATTTCATTGCTGGAGTGCCCAGTCACTCCCAATTCGGGATCACCCACATGGGCAGACTTAGGCTGGAAAACACTATGTCCACCAATGTACCAGCCCAGTTGAGATGGTAGGTGTTGGTCGCATAATACACTATAGACTTAATTAATTGTAGTAATGAGGGAATGGGCTGATCTGATTAACTTAATTTTCCAGTTAACCAAGAAAACAATTCTGTTTCACCCTGTTGAAAAATTTTCCCGAAATGAATTAATCGTCTTTCCTGACTTAGCAAGTCTAATTCACTAGACAGAAGTCAATATTTATTAAACTAGTAAAGGTTTTGCTATGACTCCAGCTCAGTGTGACTATGATTCTCCCACTCATTCATCCATCCATTCCTCTGTCTGATCATTCAACAACCATTTATTAAGAGCATCCTAAATACCTGGGCCTGTGTTATGATAGGTCAACCTGCCCTCAAGAAATTTACAATCTAATAGAGAGTTCAGGCCATGCCTAAACAAGAGCAGGTGCCTAACACCTTTCAATCGATTTGGTGACATGTTGTAGCAACAATCTTGCTAGCAGCTACTGTGGCTGTGTAAGACCAACAACAGCCAGCACACAGAGGGCTGCCGACACAGGTTCTTTGATCTGCTTTTCTAAGGAAAGCAACTTTAAGGGGTTTACAATCTCAGTTTAATTAAATATGCATGTACATTTACTTAGTTCAGGGTGAAAATATCAGCCTCCTGAACTTCAGAGTAAATACAAACAGAAATTACAAACATCAATAAACAGACCTCCTCAGATCAAATCACAATACATAGTTACCAGAGAAGCACCAATATCTGTCTGGGTTACCAAAGCTATGGGGCAGTTACAACGGCTTGCCCAGAGTCTCAACACTCCTTTCATGAGTGAGCCCCAAAAGTCAAACACCAACCTCGGATCTTCTATACCCATCTCAGGGCCCTGGAGCACTTGATTATCTCAGTGCTAGAAGCACTCAAACGAAAAACAGTGAAAAGTTCCATTTAGAATGTGGGAAAATTAGTTAATCCCTAGTACCACCATATACAGAGTCTCCAGTCAATGACTCCCAATTGTCTTAGTGCTGAGAAACATTCCAAGATAAGATCCTACTTTACCAAGCCCCATTCAAACAAAGGCCAGAATTATTAAAGGTATTTAAGAGAAGAACAGCAAAAAGCCCCACCCTGATTACCATTACATGTGTACAAAGAAGAATGTAATTAGGGACGGAGAGTAGACCTGGGGCTCCATTGGGAGCTCCAGGAGGAGGACACTCCTTCTATCAATGCAGGTTGGAACCTTCTCTCAAGTTCAGAATCGTCAAGAGTTGCTTAGAGCCCTGATGCCTGGGGCCACACAACTGGTATCTATCAAAGACAGGGCTTGGATTCAGGTCTTCCTGACTCCAAGGCCAACTCTTCATTCACTATGCCACACTGATAGTTATGTAAGAGAGAGCAAGGTCTTCTAAGATCCTCAAAAGCAAGGACTATACCGTCAACTTTTATGTCCTTCCACAGTGCTGGACCCATCATAGTGGTCCATAAAGTTTTGTCAACTGGAAATAAGTCACATAGAGTACATAGGGCACTGGATTTGGAATCAGGAAGACCAAAGTTCAAATCATACCTGAGAAGCTTCCTAGCTGAGTGACCCAGGGTAAATTGCTTAACTCTTTTACGCTTCAGTTTCCTCATCTGAAAATGAGGGGTTTGGCCTCCATGACTAATATGGTCCCTTCCCCACTCTAAATGTGTGAACTTTTGATTAGGAAGATTCATTTTCCTTCTGAGGGCATGGCAGAAAGAGATGTAAAAGCTGAAGGAGATGGAGTCAAAGCGTAACCCACAGTAACAGCTCTGATCTTTGTTTGGGTCACAGTCCCCATGGGTAGGCTGGTGAAGCTTATGGATCCCCCTCCCAGAATTATCTTTTTTAATAACTGAAAGAAATTCTAAATTTCCTTTGAGGGTTAGTGAGAACAAAAATATAGTTTTTTCTCCATCTAAGTGCACAGATCCCTTGAACTTTATCCACAATCCCCTTGGGGGTATCCCGATCGCAAGTTAAGAACCCCTTATCTAGATACATTTCTTTAAAACAAAACCCTAATATCAGTTTGTTCACAAGTCACTCATTTCTTGCTCATGAAAATAGAATGCAGAACATTACCCCGAAATGAGTTATTGGAAACTTCTGATTGTTTAGGTTCCAGTTAACCAAAATTTTTTAGTATTGCTAAGCAGGAAAGAAAAGGATGATTGCCTCTCTTTTTTTCCTGCTTTGGAGGTGATATGTATAACTCATTCTCAGAAAGGAGAAAATTCAACTCCTTAAGACAGCCTGAATCAGGCCTGAGATGGGGGCTGCTGCTTGCTAACTCGATTTTCTCTTCTCCTCAGGCAATATTACACTCCAACTCATTTTTCTCTTTATGTCTGTCAGAGGCAGGCTGGGGAAACTGTGACCAGCCTCCTTCTTTTCACACTTGGGGAAATAAAACTTGAATTTATCCATAGCCATTATCACTGTCATCTTTCCCCAAAGCCAAACATGTCTCAGTTGTGCTGCTTCAAGCCCCAGCAGCCGGTACCAATTGTCATCAGAGTGCCTGTCTCGTCGTTGATGTCCGTTCTCTCCTCCAAGCCTGCGGAGGCTACTCTGCAGATTACAACCGTACTAAAGAGAAGCAGCCAGCCACATGTCAGAGCCCCAAGCACAGGCATTATGGAAATGGAACCCAAAGGGCTAAGCCCAGTCATGGAGGGCCACTGACCAACTTTGCACTTCCAAAGATGGCAGATACCCTTCCATGCCACAACAAAAACTGTAAAGAATGGAGGAGGAAGTTCCCCAGCTACCAGTTACTGTGTTTCTGAAAACTCACCTCCCAAAATCTACTAGATTATTCTCCAGATCATGGGTTCTTAATTTGGGGTCCAGGAACTTGTTTTAGGTTTTTCTAATACTGCGATTGTTTTTCAATATAATTGGCTTACTTTGTAATCCTATGTGCTTTATTTCATGAGTTGAAATACACTTTTCTGAGAAGGGCTCCATGGGTTTCCCTAGACACTGTTCAAGGAGTACATGGTGCAAAATAGGGTAAGAACCTCTGTAGAAGGAGTATTGTGAGCCTTAAGCAGAATTGCTTCTTTGAAATATGCCCACATCTGGCCAGCCCAGTCCTAGCAGCTATCAAACATCACAGAGTCAGGGCATCAGAAACATAGATCTGGAAGAAATCTTACAGACTATTGGATCCAACCCCTTGTTTTACAAAAGAGAAATTAAGGCTTGACAAAGGTGCCTCTGAATCAGAATTTGAACTCAGGTGCTTCTGACTCCAAGCCTAGCCCCCAGCTTCCTAGTGTGCTGGATTATGGGTAGGTATGCTTTGCTGAACTATTTTTTATTTTCTTTTTTATTCTTTGTTGACTCCCTGGGAGAAGTGGGGAAAAGGATATATTGGGAAATAAAGATAATGTCAAAGCAAAAGGTATCAATAAAAATTTAATTTAAAAAGGAATACATTAATTACTTAATTGTTTGGTGGCTTTGATTGTGGTTGTATCATTTATGTCCTCAGAAGAGCAGGGTTTCACTGCAAAGCCTTACCTATATGTCTGCACTATTAAATATGACAAGTCAGCCTGGGGCATTATTTCATTAATGCAACTAACCTGCCCAGGTGGGTGGTTATTGATAAATTCTAGCTCACTAACCACTACCCAGGGCCCAGTTATTCAGAGATCTCCCCCTCTTTTAATGTCAGGCAATAAAGGAATATTACCCAAAGCTGGGATGTGACCTTCAAGGTCCCTCATGCCATCATGTAATCATCATAGAAAGCTGACCAATGAAGGACTTCCACTGCCCATGCTAATTGTTCTAACAATACCTACTCTGTAGAGGTCACATTCTCCTAGGCCCTGTGGAGGGAGGTAGAATCACAGAATCTCAACATTAGACTTTAGAGGCTAACCCATACTTTAATAGAAATTGACCCTATTCCAAATAGTTATCCAGTCATCCAAGCAAAGACCCTGGAGTGAGGAAGGAACCCTTTACTTCAGAGGCTGTGCAACCCACATGGGAAAGCTTTTCAGAGCCTGGATCTGCATCTCTACAACTTCTATCTAAGGCTCTGAGTTCTTCCCTCTAGACCAGAGGTTCCCAAACTTATTTGGCCTACCTCCTCCTTTAAAAAAAATTAATCCATGACCCCCTGGAAATTGATTTTCTTTAACTCAGTTGTTTTTTAATTTGCATAATTTCAAAAAATATATTTTTTTAAATGACATCTTAAATTTAATAATTTGTTATAAATTTGTGGGTTATTTTCCTGCATTGAAATTTTGATGGCACAATATTGCATCATGTAACTGTATAGTATCATATTGTAAACAAGTCATTACACTCACGTATTCCTGAGGATGCATACAGGACTTCCTGACAATGCATGATATGCTTATTTGCCAACACTTACTTCTTAAGATCTGTCAGCAGACTTGACCACTGATTGATTGCTTATATTATAATCAATTATAACTTGTTATAACCATCATAACTTGTATTTTGTGTGTTTATTTGGAAAATAATGTAATCGCTACAACTTTAACTCTGTCACACAACAGATGAAACACGTACAAACAATTTTTCAGAATTTTCTTCTCTTCTATTCTTTCCTTATATTTCCACTTTCCTTATGCCCCCTTGTTTTTATTCAATGTCCCCCAGTTGCACCCAAGTCTACTACTGCCTCCCTGAATGAGTCCAATGCCCCACAGGGGACAGTATCACCTGCTTTGGGAATCTATGCTCTAGACATCAATGGCCTGATTGTACAAAGAAAGGAACTAAAGGCCAAGGAAATAAGGCAGCCAGGCCGAGGTCACCCAAAATGTCTCATACACATAGAGCTTGAAGGTACCTCAGGGACCATGCTGTCAAATGCCTTCCCTTTACAGATGAGGAAAACGAAGTGGCTTGGCCACAGTCACACCGACACTAAGCATCAGAGGCAAGATTTGAACCCACGCTCTATTATGGGGCTTCAGAAGAGAGAGGAAATGTTATAACCAAGCCAGCTTTCTAGTTCCTCATATCCCACAGGATTCTTCCAGAGCATGCCGGCATTCCTCCTGGAGCCAGAGGACCTGGAGAGGGACTTTACTGATAATCACGTCCTGCTAGGAGCCAGACTTTAGTTTCTTTTTTTTAAACCTCCAACAATAAATCGGAGAGAGCTTTAGTTCCCTACAAAGGTTTACAGTCATAGTACCAAAGCTTACAGTGATATCGATATGCCTACTCCCTTTTTTAAATTAAAAAATGTTATGAGGAAGAGAATCTTGTTTGTGGAAGGCACAATAGGTGTCCTTGTTCTCTTGACCACCTCCGTGGTCCATCCTCCCAGCTGGCTCTGGAGTGAACAGAAAGCTTCCGCTAATCTCATGAACCAGGAGACCAGGGGCAGGCCTGTAGCCTCCCCTGTACCTATGACCTCAGTCCTCCTTGGGTGGACCCAACAGGCAACTGGCCACATGCTATGATTTCAGGGGCTCTAAGAAGACCCCACTTCCTGCCACAAAAGCTTCTTCTCTATCTGCTCTAAAATGCTTAAAATTCCTTTTAAAGGGGCAAAAAAAGGCACAATGGAAAGAACATTGGAGTCAGAGGATCTGGGTTCAAATCCAGACTGTAAGCAAATCCCATCCCCTCATTAGGTCTTTAAATGAAGATTTCAAACTAGCTTCCTTTCAGGTCTGAATCTAGGATCCTAGAGACCAGGCTTCAAATACAAACACCCCTGGAAGAATAACGGTCTAGAGTAGGGTAGCAAAGGTCACAGACCCAGTGGGTCCATGGATAGATTTCAGGGGGTCTGTGAACTTGGATAGGAAAAAAAAAATATATATATATATATATATATATATATATATATATAATACATGTATGTATATATACATATGTATATATATATATATATATATATATATATATCTTATTTCAACTAATCTCTAACTTGAATTCAGCATTTCTTTCACTTATTTAAAAATATTACTCTGAGAAGGGGTCCATAGACTTTGCCAGACAGCTGTGAAAAGTATCCAGGGCACACACACGAGCACACACACACACACACAGGGTAGGAACTCCTGATCTGGAGAAAAGCTCTATGTTCTAGGAATTGGAGGACTTGGGTTCTGGTTCCAACTCAGCCAATAATTTGATGTCATATTTCTTGTCCCTCTCTGGATCTCAGTTTCCTTCTCCGTCAAATGAAAAAGTGAGACTAGATGTCTACCATTTTTTTTTCAGCTCTGATGGTCTACGATCATGAGCTCCTTGAAGGCAGAGATGGTCTTTTACCTTTCTTTGTAAATTTCTTTCTTTACCATTATTCTCTCATTCAATTCTCACAGCAACCTGGAAGGCAGGCACTATTATTATACCCATTTTACAGATGAGGAAACTGAGGCAAACAGAGGTTAAGTGATTTGCCCCAGGGTCATACAGTTACCAAATGTCTGAGGCACTTTGATTCATATAATATATTCAGTTTGGCAAACATTTCCTATGCAAGTTGCCTTTCTTTGTGTCCCCTAACACAGAATAGGCAATTAATCAGTCAATAAATAAATGTTTATTAAGCACTTACTGTGTGCTAGGAACTGTATTAAGCGCTGAGGATGCCAAGAAAGGTAAAAGACAGTCCCTGCTCTCAAGAAGCTCACTATCTAATGAGGGAGACTATAGCTGAATAACTACAAGTAAGCTATATATGGGATATATTGGAAATAATCCACGGAAGAAAGGCGCTAGGATTAAGAGGAATTGGGAGAGGCTTCCTGTAGAAGGTGGGGCTTTAGCTGGGACTTGAAGGAAGCCTGGAAAGAGGGAGAAAGAGGATTCCATGCATGGGGGCAGTCAATGAAAATGTCTGGAGTCCGGAAATGACTAACTGATCTCAGTTCACCCTGGGTTAGGAATGGCCAATAGAGCCTGTTCCGAGAATGGATTGTGTCAAAGGCGCTAAAAGAGAGGGACAAGAGACAGACATGGTCTTTCCTGTAGGACAATTTTGCCTAAAGTCATCACTGAGGATAATTAGAGCCAAAAAAAAACCAAAGCAAGGAAGGACACAACTCCCTGTCTCATGCTTCTATGCTCCCAGTGCTTCCCTCTCTCTTTTCTCCATTGCCATAAGGAAAACTCACCATCAGAGACTCAACCTAACAGCAATCCAATAGGTTAACAAGTCCTGCAGTCCCTCTCTTCCTCTAAGGCTCAGCCCAGCTGTGGCCCCTCCCTTCGTGAACCTTCCCTAATCCATCCCCACCCCCCCCATTCCTTCCACTCCCCTCCACCTTCCCATCCTACCCCAGCCAAACTGAGCCTGACCTCTCCCTCCTCCAATTTTCCTGGAGGACTTCCTCTGGATCTCTCCTTTGCCCCATCAGACCCTTACTTGTATTATAATTATTTGGGTGCCTGGTGTGTTCCACAGAGAGTATAAGCATCTTGAGGCCAGGGGTGGTGGTCACTTTTTTCTTCATATCCCTGGCAGGGCGTACAGTACTTTACACAAAGTTGTTCTTGTTGAGTCCTTTCAGTCCTGTCTAGCTCTTCTTCTTCCCACTTGGTGTTTTCTTGGCAGAGACACTGGAGTGGTTTGCTATCTCCCTCTCCAGCTCATTTAACAGATGAGGAAACTGAGGCAAACAGGGAAAAGTGACTTGCCCCGGGTCACATAGGTAGTACGTGTCAAAGGGCTGGACCAGAAACCAAGGTCTTCCTGAATCCAAGACTGGCCCCTAATCCCTAATGACAAGTGGCTTCTTGGCAAAGTAACCATTTAATGGTATTTAGTTGAATTTTCTTACAGCTGAAAAGGACCTCAAGAGATGATCTGTTTCAGAGTCCCCAGTCTGGGACAGGTAGAATATTGCATTCCCCATTCTACAGAGGAGCTAGCTGAGGCCCAGAGAGTGTGGCCACAGAACCGACATGCCACCTGCCAATCTGAGCTAAGTGTCTAAAAGATTTCATCCTGACCAAGATGTTCAGGCTTCAAATAATGTACAATAGATTGCACTTTAGATGCTGCTGGGAACCCGTTTCAGGAAGGGAGCTGGAAGTTTTCAAAGCATTTTGACAAATGCATTGGGAAGAAGTACAGTTATTGCCAATGGACATGTGCTTTTGTGCTGGTAAAACATTACTTTGCTGGTGTCTATTATTTGGCTTCAGGAGATTTTTTTTTTCTTTCTTTTAGATCAAGAAGACAAGAAGGAATATTAAACAAAATTCAGAAGATCTGGAGGGGTGGAAAGCATATCTTGGCCCTGGGATCAAATCTAGCCTCAGATACTAACTTTAGAAAGCTGCTTAACCTTTCTGGCCTCAGTTTCCTCATCTGTAAACTAAGGGAGTTAAACTGGATGATCCCTGGGGTCTCTTCCAGCTCTAAAACTTGTCACAAATTAAATGCAATGAGGCAAATGAAAAACTCCAAGGGACAAAGTTTTGGGGTAATTAATAATTATGAATTAGGCTAACCTGCAATTAACAAATTGATTATTGGCGGTTTCTCTAGGTAAGCAAAGACCCCCAGTGGAGACTCTGGGAGCCTTAAATACCTTTCTGAAAGGGAATGCCCTGACAAGTGAAAATCAGCTCTGATTGTTGGACATTTAATAAGGAGATGGGCTAGAAGTCTTCAGCTCCTCCTGCTGAGAACATGACTTGATCATGCCAGTAACTTGGCCAAGGGAATCCATGTCCATCCAGATCTTTCTGGCTGGTTTTTCTCCTTCATGAGCTGGGTCACGCTAAACTCTAATGGAGGGGTACAAGGACAGGGGCTCTTTTCCCCAGACTGGATTCTGTTTATACTCTAAGCAGAAGTTAGGTCTCCTAGTTGGGTGAGGTTCTTTCTACCCAAGATTGAAGAGCATGTTCCATGAGGGCTGGGGGTTATCTCATTAGTCACATCCTTCAAAGACTGACTTTAACAAGAGCTGAGCTTTAATGAGGAAATAATAAAGAGCAAAGCCCAGACCCCAATTTAATAATTGGTTGTTAATATAATCATATAATAATAATTTCTTTCAGTTATGACTATGACCTTGGGCATCATCATCATTATTACTAAATTAATTACAACTTATTAAACGGATTGTTATTAATGACATTGCTAGCATTTATGTAGAGCTTTAAGATTAAAAAGAGCTATACAAATATTATCTTGTTTGCTCCTCATAACAACCCTGGGGAGTAGGTGATATTAGTATCCCCATTTTACAGATGAGAAAACTAAGGAAGTCAGAAGTTATGACTTGCTCAAGGTAACAAAGTGAGGGACTAAGACTGGATTTGAACTTGGGTCTTCCTGACTCTAAGTCCAGTGCTCCATCTGCTCAATCTATCCAGCTGCCTATTAATCATCTACAATGTGTCAGACACTGTGATGGATACTGGGGATACAGAGCCAAAAATGGAACTCTTCAGGGAGACTCCATCCCATCTGAGGAGACGTGTACATCTCTGAGTTCATAAAAAATAAAGTAATTGAGGATAGGGAGGGCTTCATGTAGGAGGTGGAGCTTTGAAGGAAGCTAAGAAACAGAGGTGAGAAAGGAAAAGCCAATGCAAATGGATGGAAAATGGATGGAGGTGGGGGACGATGCAGACAGAGACACTCTCTATTAAAGAAGATGAGAAAAGGAGGTTGGAGCCAGTTTTTAAAGGCAGGTTGGTTCCCCCTCTGCTTCCTCACCCACAAAACCAGGGAGGTGGATCATCAGAGGTGTTTAACCATCTTTGTGTGTGTCATGGATCCCTTTGGGAGTCCAGTCATGGTTCTCAACACATAAAATAAATGACCAGTTGTACAGAAATATTTCAAAAACAGGTTCACAGACTCCAGGATAAGGACTCCTGAGCTAGAGGACCTCGGAGGTCCTTTTCATGATTTAATCCCATGAAAATTAAAGTGGAATAACGCAGAAAGACTGCAAACCACCCCATTCAGGGAATCCTACAAAGCCACCTAGGTTATGTTCAAAGAGGAGAGAAAAGGGATGTGGGTAATTGGACTCCTGGAATGTCAATTCTCCATTCCATGCACTGCCCTGTCCTGAGTCTTGGCTCAAGCTACCACTGTGGAAGTGAGGCCAACGTGGCAACTGCATGAATACCAAGCAGCCACACTTCCCCAGCCATAGTAGGCAAGAACAGCAACAACGCCACTGTTCATAGTAATAGACCAACTGATGTTTGTCGAGAACCTGCTACTTTCCATATATAGCAATCTCATTATATGATCATTTTGGCGCGGCTGTTGTTTAACTGTTTCAATTATGTCTGACTCTTCATGACCCCATTTGGGGTTTTCTTGGCAGAGACACTGGAGCAGTTTGCCATTTCCTTCTCCAGTTCATTTTACAGATGAAGAAACTGAGGCAAACAGGGTGAAGTGACTTGCCCAGGGTCACACAGCTAGTAAGTGTCTTAAGCTGGATTGAACTCAAGTCTTCCTGACACCAGACCTGGCACCACCTAGCTGCCCTTTATTTGATCCTAGGACTGCCAGTTTAGAGCTGGAAGGGACCTTGGAGAAGATGGACCCAGCCTTCTCATTTTATAGATAAGGGAATTGAGGAAAGAGGGGAGGGAACAGTGTGAAGGAATGAGAGCATGGAAACAGATTTGCACAAGGGCACCCAGCAACAATGCCAGGATTAGAACCCAGAGTCTAAGACTCCAAATTCAGAGACCCTTTTCACTTTACTGTACTCCTTCTTAGCAACCCAGGGAAGTAGGCGGAATGAGTTATCTTTATAACTACTTGACAGATGAAACTGAGGCTGGTGGAGGTTAGGTGCCCCGGTCAAGGTCACATAGAAAATTAAGGGCAAAACCAGGACTAAGATATTCTACTGGGAGGAAACCACCAGTCCTTTGAAGAAAGAGAGGGGAAGAGAAGGGAGTAAGCATTTCTACAGCACCTGCTGTGTGCAAAACACTGTGCTAAGCGCTTTACAAATAATATCTTATTTGATCCTCACAACCCTATGTGGCAGGTGCTGTTATTGTCCCCCTTTTACAGGTCCGGAAACGGAGGTAAAGTGACTTGTCCAAGGTCACAGAGCTAATGTCTGAAACCACAATTGAACTCAGGTCTTTCTAACTCCAGGCCCAGCACTCTATCTACTGAGCCACCTAGCTCCTTGAGGACTCACAGTGGATTATTCTTTTTTTCTTTATTCACGCTGCACCTAGAACCTGAGGGTAAATACTTCATAAATGCTTGATGGATTAAATTCAATCGAATTGAATGGCTTCCTTCAGACCTCCTGCCTCCTGGTCCAACACCTGTAAACTGTACCTTCCCTGAGGGCAGGTGTTGAGCCTTATTTAAATTGTGTGATTCCTCTGACCCTTGGAACCATAAGCAGATACATAGGAAATGTTTGCCAAACTGGATACATTATTTGAATCATAGCACCTCAGATATTTAGTAGCTGTATGACCCTAGGCAAGTCACTTAACCTCTGTTTGCCTCAGTTTCCTCATCTGTAAAATGCCTGCCTTCCAGGGTTGCTGTTAGGATCGAATGGGAGAATAATGGTAAAGAGCTTAGCCCAGTGCCTGGCACACAGTAGGCACTATATAAATGTTGGCTACTATTATTGTTGTTAATAATAGTCATAGCAGCAAACTTTTGCAAAATGCTTTAATGTTTGCAAAGTGCTTTAATGAACCCAGCAAGACCTGGGTTCAAATCCTGTCTCTGGCACCTACCAGCTGTGTAATCCTGGGCAAATCACTTATTCTCCCAGTGCTCTAAGCCAATGGTGTCAAAGTCAAATAGAAATGGGGGTCACCAAGTCCTACCTAAGGATCACCACAGGCTGAACGTTGACCTAGAAAATCACACTTTTTTATTAATATAGCAATGCATTAAAATCATATAAGAACTATATTTTAATCTGGTTCAAGTCACACTCAGGAAGGTTGGGATCTTCCTTGTCCTATCTCTGCTCTTCTCTTGCCAAACCTCAGCCCTGGATCACCCCCACTATGCATTTTATCCATTACTACTAAGCCACTGGTCAAAGCTGAAGGCAATCCCACAACCACGCTAACAGGGAACATTACAAACTCAAGTTAGCTAACCTCAACTGGGCCCTTGCTGCAGCAAGGCAGTCCTTTGGTCCCTCCTCAACTGACACCCTCTCTCGTGTCCCCCCCCAGTAGCTATTCCAGATCTCTTTCCTCCTCAACCTTCCCACAATCCCTTCTCCATACTCTCTCTCAGCTGAAGATCTTGCCTCTTACTGTACTGAAAAAATTGAGGCTTTTTGACATGAGCTCCCTCTTCTTCTATTCTCTTCAGCTCAAATCTCTTTGACACCATCTTCCACTGTCTAACAGGCCTTTTTCCTGGCCAAGATCAACCTCCTGACCTGTACCCTTGCTCCCCTTCCCTCCTGTCTTCTGTCCCTGTCTGGAATCTTCATCCCCTCCCTATCAATTACTTCCATACTATCTTCAAACACAACAAAGTCTCCTTCATCCTTAAAAATCATCCACTAGACCCTATCATTTCCTCAAGTCCACATCCTAAGTCTTTACTCCCCTTCTGAGCAAATTTCTTGAAAAAGTTGTCTATGTTTATTCCCTCTCTTTTCTCTCCTCGAATCCACTCCTCAAACATTTGCTATCTGGCTTGTGGTCTGATCACTCACTAAAACCGATCTCTCAAAAGTTACCAGAGATCTCTTAGTTACCAGATCAGATAGTCCTTCCTCAGTCCTAACCCTTCTCCACCAATCAGGTGCATTTGACACCATGGAACACTCTCTCTAACTTGACACTCTTTGCTCTCCAGGTTCTTGTGACATTGATCTCTTGGAGTTCTCCTACCTGTCTGACTCTGCCTTCTCAGTCTCCTTTCCTGGTTCATTATCCACATCATGCCCCCTAATTGTAGATGTTCCCCTAGGTTCTGTTCTAAGTCTTCTTCTTTTCCCCCTCTATACTCTCTCTTGGAAACCTCACTAACTGTCACAGACTTAACATTCATCTCTATGCAGATGACTCGAATATCTAAATATCCAGTGTCTCCTCCAAATTTCAGTTCTGAATCACCAATTACTGAATGGACATTTCAAACCATTTTCCTATAGACATATTATACTCCATATGTCTCAAACTCAACTCACTGTCTTTCCAACTAAGCCCACTCCTCTTCCAAACTGCCCTATATCTATCAAGGGCACCACCATTCTTCCAGCCTCCCAGGTTCATAATCTCAGTATTATACCGGTCTAACTCTCCCTCGCTTCCTATTCCTTTTAGAATAAAATATAATGCAAATGCCTCCACTTATCCCTTAAAGCCTTAAACAATCTGGCCCTTTTGCCAGCCTTGTTGAACATTACTCCCTTCTACCTTTTCACTCTGTAATCCAGCCAAATCTGCCTTCTCTCTGTTCTTCACACATATCATTCAAACTCCTATAAGAAGGAATTGTCTACCCCAAGGCAGCCCATTTCACTTTCAGATAGCTCCAATAGTTAGGAATGGGCCACTAGATGGCACTGCAGTGGATAGAGTGCTAGGCCTGGAGTCAGGAAGACCTGAGTTCAAATCCTACCTCAAGACTCTTACTAGCTGTGTGACCACAGACCATTCACTTAACCCAGTTCGCTTCACTTTGCTCGTCTCTAAAATGAGCTGGAGGAGGAAATGGCAAACTACTCCAGGGTCTCTGCCAAGAAAAACCCATATGGGGTCATGGAGAGTTGGACATTACTGAAATAACTGAACAACAACAATAGTTAGGAAATCCTTACTTCAAGCCTAGATTTTCTTGTTGGTAACTTCCAGGGCTCCTAGTTTGACCCTCTGGGACCAAGCAAAACATATGTCAACTGTCTCCAAATACCTGAAGACAGGTATCAGTGTGTCCCCCTGAGTCTTCTATTTTCCAGGGTAAATATCCCCAGTTCCTTTGACCAATCCTTTTCTGGCATCGCCTCACAGCTCTTAGTCTTCTCCCGAGCTCCATCAGCCTAATTCCTGTGGTTTAGTAATGAACAATGAGTCTCATATTTGTCTCGCCCGCCATGACCACATCTTTCTCTCAGCCTCCATCCATGATTGGGTCACAATCAGCAAGAATTCTAAGAGCGTTAAGTGTTTATCTTCTCTCTCCTGTCACCTGGTTGTCAATGAAGCCGAGAAGGAAAAAATGATGTATTAGTTTGCTCTCGGAGAACCATCGTGCGCCTTCCCCACTCGTCAGTGCTACTGTATTCATCCTTCCTGAGTGACTTGTAGCCGTCAGAGGCATAAGCTCTGAGTCACATTCCCTTATGAAGACAGATGTGTTATATCATGAGTGGGCAAGGCACTCGGAGCAGAAAAATACGTATGATAATAAAAAAGCTTCACTGGAGGCTCCAAGAAGACACTTCCCTTAGAAGGCTTTATACCAGGAGTGCCCAGACAGACTATTTAATAATATCAGAGGACCGATGTACATCACAAGTCAAGTTAAAGGAATTAACAGCTTACACACACGTACACACACACACACACACACAATACGTGCAGAGAAGACAGGTAAATTATAGAATCACCGAGTCTCAGCATGGGAAGAGACTTTAAGGACCATCTAGCCCACCTCTGAACAGGAATCTTTGACGTAGCATCCCTACTAAGACGTCACCCACCCTTTGCCTAAGTCCTCCCACGATAGGGAAGTCGTCTCTTCCTGAGGCACTTCCTAATTGTTAGGAAGCTTTTCTTTATTTCAAGGCTAAATTTCCCTTTTTGTAATTCTACCCATTGCTCCTGGGTGGGACCATCTACTCCCTCTTCCATATGAAAATCCTCTCAGTCTTCGAAAGCAGTGATCATATGCCTTCCTCATCACTTCTCCTCTCTTCTTTTCTCATCCTTTCTTTTCATCGAGTCTTCTTTTCTCCAGGCTACACAGCCCCTTATACACTGAAGATGTGCCAACTTTCCATCAGCATTCTGGGTATCACTGATTCCAGGATCTGTGTGGTGCTTATGTCCTTTTAGTCTTTCCAGGAATAAGAAAGGGATCCTCTCTCTGCACTCTGTCCTCATCACACAGTATCTGGAGTAGTTTGGTCAATTCTAGGTACCATAATTTAGGAATGAAACTGACAAGCTGGAGATCGCTCAGGGTCCAATTCAAGATATATGAGGATGAACAGAAGAAATTGGGTATGTTTTGTTTGGATAAGAGAAGACTCAGAAGATATATAATTGTTATCTGCAAGTCTCCAATACTTAGCATAGTCCCTGGTACATAGTATGTGCACAGTAAGCATTTGTTGATTAATTGATTCAAATTTTGGAAGGTCTATCATGCTTCTTACCCTGCCTGGTCCCAAAGGGTAGAACAAAGAACAGTGAAAGATGCAAAGAGATAAAAATAGAATGGGTCGCCTTGGGAAGGGGTGAGTTCTACCTCATTGTAGGTCTTCAAGCAAGAGCTGGACATTCCCTTGTTAGATTTCAACAAGAAATGATTCTTGTGCAGGTATGAGTTGGACAAGATGACTTTTTTGGAGGCACAGCCAATAGAGAATTGGGCCTAAAGTCTGGAAGATCTGAGTTCAAATCCAGCTTCCAACATTTACTAGCTGTGTGACCCTGGGCAAGTCATTTAAACACTGCTCGTCTCAGCTTTCTCATCTGTAAAACAGGGATATGACAACAAAATGAGATAATATTTGTAAAGCATTTAGCACAGTGCCTGGGCACATAGGAGGTGCTATATAAATTCTAGTTATTGCTATCATCATCATCATTATTTTTATTACTGCTGTGGTTCCCTCCAACTCTGACATTCCATGTCTTCAAGTCTAGCATTCGGCCCATTTGCCATGCTGTCTCTCTGAAATGGTCCCTGCCCTTAAGAAGCTGACGTTCAACTGGGTGAAAGAATATGTGCACAGATGAGTAAATGCCACAAAAATACAAAGTACTTCGTGGAGGAAGGGAAACCTCAAGGAGTTAGCAGTTCACCTTGACTTTGAAGGAAGCTAAGGGAAGAAAAGAGAAGAGATATGGGTGCACAGGGAGCTCACTGGCCAAACTGAATTTTTAATACCTTCTAGAAGATTAAAAAAAGACAGATAATGAAGGATAAATACAAAAGAGTGCCATAGTCTTACAAGAAGAGTCAGAAATGATCAAACTCAGAATGAACTAAGACTGGCAGGTGAATAAGAAAATGACTAAGTGAACTTTTTTCACAATGTTGGAGACAAAGGAAGATCAAACAAGAGACAAAACTAGTGGCCATGATGGAAAAGAAGACGATAATGGACAACCAAGAGAAGGAAGAACTAACTACTCAACTCACTTTGCTTCTGTTTTCTCTGCAAAGACAAACGTCTTCAGATTGGGAAGGATAAGCCAAAAATCATTAACATGGAAAAAAAGGAAAAGAGAATATCTAATTCCCCTCAAAGAATTTTCAAGCCACCAGGCCTAAGAAAACATTCCAGAGTGTCTCAAAAGCTAGCAGATGAAAATAGAGAACTGGATCAAATCTATAAGAATACAAGCCATTTCCCAATTGATAAATGGTCAAAGGATATGAACAGGCAGTTTTCAGATGCTGAAATCAAAGCTATCTATAGTCATATGAAGAAGTTCTCTAAAATTTTTCAGGGCTTCTTAAACGTTTTCCATGCATGACCCCTTCAGCATTTCTTAAACTGTGGGTCATGATCCCATATGCTGCATAAATCACTTTTGATTAGAGAAATGCACATTAAAGCAACCTTCAGGTACCACCTCACACCAACAGATTGGTTAACATGACAAAAATGAAATGAAAAATGTTCAAGAGGATGTTAGAAAATTGGGATACTAATGCACTGTTGTTGGTGTTTTGAACTGATCCAACCATTCTAGAGAGCAATTTGGAACCACGCCCCAATGGCTATAAAACTGTTCGTACCCTTTGATCCATCAGTACCATTACTAGTTCTGTATACCAAAGAGATCATTAAAAAGGAAAAATGACCTACATGTACAAAAATATTTATAGCAGCTCTTTTTGTGATGGCAAAAAACTGGAAATTGAGGTGATGCCCATCAGTTGGGGAACGGCTGAACAAGCTGTGGTATATGAATGTCATGGAACATGATGAAGAGGTGGATTTCAGAAAAACCTGGAAATACTTGTATGAACTAATGCAAAGTGAAATGAACAGAATCAGGAAAAAGTTGTACACAGTAACAGCAACATTGTGTAATCGACTATGAAAGACTTAGCTCTTCTCAGCAATACAATGATCCAAGACAATTATAAAGGACTCCTGAGAGAAAATGCTATCCACATCGAGAGAATCTGAACGTGCTATCCACATTCAGATAAGCTCTGAATGCAGATCAAAGCATACTTTTTCACTTTCTTTATTTTTCATGTTTTTTTTCTTTTGGTCTCTCTTCTTTCACAACTGTGACTAATATGGAAATGTTTTACATGATTGCACATATATAACCTATATCAAATTGCTTACCATTTTAGAAAGAGGGGAGAGGAGGGAGGGATAAAAAATTTGGAACTCAAAATTTTGTAAAAATGAATGCTAAAAATTGTCTTTACATGTAATTAGGGGAAAAAATAAAATACTATTAAAAAAGCTAGCAGATGAGACTTCTAAATGATAGTGATTTTTTAAAGATGTTGGAGAACACGAGAGATGCTAATGAGCTGGATGAAGGCAATTTTCAAACAAATTTAAGGAGAAAGACACAGAGAGAAAGAGAGAGAGAGAGAGAGAGAGAGAGAGAAAGAGAGAGAGAATGGCATAGCCTATACACAAAAAGTCACCGAGCTTGGTTTCAACTCTTGGCAAAATGTCTAGAACATAATATTAAAGGAATGTTTGTGAACAACTACAAAGAGAAGCAGCAATCACTCAGAACCACCATGGCCTCTTCCACAAAAGACTAGTTGTATTCTTTTTTTTGAATGAAGTTATTTGAGTGGTAGATGAGAGAAATGCTGTAGAAAGAATATCCCTAGGTTTTTATAAAAATATTTGACAAAGTTTCTGGTGCTCTTCTTGCAGATAGGATAAACATACATTAGGATATGCCACAGTTAGATGTATTTGGAACCAGTTGAGTGAGCAGACCCAAAGGGGGAGTTATTACTGGGATGATATCAACTTGGAAAGAGATTTCTAGTCAAGTGTCCCAAGAAATTTGTATTTATTTGTTCTTGTGTTGTTGAATATTTTTATCAATGACTTTGATGAAGGACAGAAGCAACAGTATTGCCAGTATTGTCAAATGATTGACACCCATCTCTCCAAAGCTCATCATAAGCTGACCCCCTCCTACCTTTCCTGTCTTCTTACACCTCATTTCCCAACATGCACTCTTCCATCTGGTGACACTGGCCTCCTGGTTGTTCCATGAACAAGACCCTCCATCACTTAGCTCTGGGCATTTTCTCTGGCTGTCCCTCACAAGACTGGAATGCTCTCCCTCCTCTACTCTGCCTACTGACCTTCCTAAATTCCTTTAAGTCTCAACTAAAATCCACTTTTCCTGGAAGCTTTCCCCAATCCCTCTTAATTCTAGTGCCCTCCCTCTATTGTTTCCTGCATGCATATACTTGTTTCCATGTTGTTTCTCCCATTAGACTGTAAGCTCCTGGAGGGCAGGGATGGCCTTTTGCTTTTTTGTATATCGCCAGTGCTTAGCACAGTATCTGGCATATTTTTGTTGTTCAGTCATATCTAACTCTTTGTGACCCCATGGACCATACCATGCCAGGTCCTTCTACCTTCCACTATCTCTCAAAGGCACTTAATGAATATTTATTAATTGATTGGTCTGCATTATTTCCACTTTCTGGACAATCGACAAAACAATAAATCAAGTCTTAATTTGTAGTGCCTTTGCACTGACTCTGACATACCTGAAATACACCTCCACCTCACTTCGACCTCAGAGACTCACTTGTTTACTTCAAAATTCTACTCAGATGACACCTTCTACACCTGATATGTCTCTCTCCAGGTGCTAGTTCCCTCCCTTACAAATTTGCTCTGTCTCTACTTTATACACACTTTTTTTATATACATGTATTCTCCCCTAATGGAATGTAAGCTCCTTGTGGGCAGGGACTGTTTCAGTTTTTCTCTCAATCTCCAGCATCTTGGAGGCTGCCTAGCATAGAGTCGGCACTTAATTAATGCTCACTGGTTAACCGAGTGCTATGGGGGATACCAAAGTATACAAGACATGAACCAGCTCAGTTTATAAATAATTCGGAAAGACAACACGTATGTAAGGAGAAGGGGCTTGATCAGGGGAAATCCTGATCAATGTGATGAATTCCATAAATCAGCGTAAAGAGATTATAGGGCATGGGCCTTGGACTGAAGGGTAACCCCCATGGAGACAGACACATACTCTAGCATAACATTGACGAGACATAGGGAACTGTTGATTAGTTCCCAGTGTTTGGGGCTGTCTCCAAGATGACTGGCAACTGAGAATCAAGAGATACAGACTTTTTTCAGAACTACCTTTTCGCTATGGATTTCTGGGAAATACCAGAGACACTCCTTCTTTAGCCATCTGATCTACATCCCTTGCCTATATCATTTCTCTTTTTTAAATATTTTTTTATTTCATTAAGTGTTTCCCAATTACACATAAAAGTTTTTTAATATTCATTTTTTTTAATTTTGAGTTTCAAATTATCTCCCTTCCTCCACACCTTCAGAACTGCGCATGCCATTTCACATGTCATGAAATGCTTTGAATTTGTGCGTTTGTGCATTCATGCCTATATACATGAATGCTTGAAGCTGCAGACTGCAGTGCAGCAGTAACCCTAGGCAAGTCACTTAACCTCCCTGAACCTCAGTTCCTCATCAGTAAAACAGGAAAGACTCACTAACTTCTAAAGCGCTGCTACCTTCCAGCTTGGAACCTATGATCCTATGCAGAGGTTAGGAGAGGAGGCGGACAGGAGGACTCCCTTTCTCTCTCCCCGTAATGGAAGCCCCTCCAAAGACTGAGCCGGACCATCATTTATAGCAAAGGGCTCTTGCTAGGTACAAAGCAATTATTCTTGATTAAATAGAAGAATTTGGTATCATAGATTTGGAGGGAAAGAATCTCAGAGAGTGTATAGTCCCATGCCCCTCATTTTATAGGAAATTGAGGCACAGAGAGGTAATCATCAATAATGGCTGATATTTTAAGGTTAATAAGGCACATTTACATATATCATCTCATTTGATTCTTGCAACAACTCTGTGAGGTAGGTGTCATTATTATCCCTATCTTACAGATGGGAAAACTGAAGCAGAGAGAAGGAAACTGACTTGATCAAAGTTATATGAGTAGTAACTGGCGAGGGACAGGATTTGAATCCAGGTCCTCCAGTGCTGAAAGCAGTGCCCTTTCCACTTTCCAAGAAGAACCATGGCTTTCTGATGGGGTGTTTATCAAGAAATAGGGTGGGAAAGAACTGGTGTGCTGCCTGAAACAAAGGACCACCATATTACCACTTCCCCATTTCCATAATGGCTGCATTTAAATAATCACCATGGAGTGGCTTGAAATGGTCGGAGCTTTCAGCATGGCAGCTGCAGCATCTCAAATGGGGTCCTTAGGCAATGCTGGCTGTGAGTTATCACCCCTTCCCCCAAAGTAGGCAGTGGTTCTAAAATGAAAACTTTCCCTTTCTCAAAGAAGGCAACTTGCTGCATATAGGCAGGTTCCCCTGGCACTGGGGAACGGGCATTAGGGGACTGGGCGTCTGCCAGTGCTTCTGTGGGAGAAAGCAAGGAGAGGAGAAATAAAGAGAGAAGGAAGACATTGAAAAAGTAAAAGAAAGGGAGAGAAAAAGGGAAAGTTGGAGAGGATGAAAAAGAGTTGTGGATAAGGTACAGAGAAGAGACAGAGAAAGAGGAGGTAGGAAGAGAAAAGAGAGGGCCAAAAAATGAAAGGAAGAAAGGAGAGGAGATAAATGAAGAGAGAAGAGAAATAAGAAGAGGAGAGGGGAGGGGAAAGGAGGGAGGAAAAGGAATATAATAGTAGAGAAAAGATGAAGGGGAAAGGAAAAGGGAGAGAGGAAAAGGGGCAGACAATGAAGAGAAAAGTAGAAGAAAGACAGGAAAAGAAGAAAAGAAGGAAGGACAGGAAGGAATGAGGAAACACAGTGGCATAGTGAGAAGAATGTCGGACATAATAAAAAGTATAAAAAATGTAAAGAATTGCCAGGAAATAAAAAGATGTCCCAATGTTTATTCATGCATTCTAGAGATATACTCCTATTTATTCACTCATTCTGTATGCACATTGAGTGTTTCTACTTAGGGTCCTAATCCTTTCCTCATTTAGCGTTCATCTCAGTGATTTAATACTGATAGAAAAACTTGAGTGTTTCCATAGCGTGGCTTTAATGTTAGCCTATGGGTGGCTCAGCCAGCTTCAAGTCTATCCCCACTCCAATCCCTCCTCCATTCAACCAGTAAAGTGATTTTCCTAAAGCACAGGTTTGACCATGTCATTCCCTCTCCCCACAAAATAAGCTTAGTGGCTCCCTATCACCCCCGGAGCAAATGTAAAATGTTCTGCTCGGTATCCAATGCTCATCATAACTTGAAACCTCCTACCTTTCCAGTCTTCTGACACCTTATTCCCCAATGGATACTCTTCGATCAAGCGACACCGGCCTCCTGCTTGGTCCATGAACAAGACACACCATCCATCTCCCCGCGGGTATTTTCTCTGCCCTTCCCCGGTGCCTGAAATGCTCTCCCTCCTCTGCTGCCTGCTGACCTCCCTGACTTCCTTTAACATGTAGTCCAGTCTTCAAAATCCTACTCAAATGACATCTTCTACATGAAACCTTTCCTGATGTTCCCCTCCTCAGGTGCTAGTTCTCTACCCTACAAATTTGTCTCTACTTTAGACATATTTTCTTATAAACATGTATTGTTCCCCAATGGAATGTAAGCTCCTTGTGGGCAGTGAACAACAAAAATCCCACCTTCTACAGGAAACCTTCCCCAACCCCTCTTAATTCCAGCATTTCCCTCCTTTTAATCATTTCCTATTTATCCTGTATATATCTTACTTTGCATATATTTGTTTGCATGTTGTCTCCTCCATTAGATTTTAAGCTACTGGAAGGCAAGAACTGTCTTTTGCTCTTTTTGTATTCTCAGTGCTTAACCTAGTGCCTGACATGTAGGTGCTTAATAAATGATTATCGATTGATTGATTGATTAACGTATGAAATTGACTGGATTTACAAGCAGATGACTTGGATTTGAATCATGACTAACTGCTGGTACTAGCAATCTTGGGTAAGTCTCAACTCTGTGTTTCATTTCTTGATCTGTTAAACGAGAGATTTGGACACTAGATTGTCTAGGGTTTCTTCTGGCTTTGAACCTGCCAGCCTATAAAAGAACAGAGGAATGGAAAAGAAGAAAGAGAGGAAGAATGAAAGAGATGTAGGCCTGGAAAAGAGAGAAAGAACAGGACAAAAAAGGTTACAGGAGAAGGGATAAAAAGCAGAGTTTAAAAGAGAATGTAGAAAAGAGACATATATGAACTTGTCTTCCCATTCAGCTGCCTTCCCTCAAAATGAGAGAGGAAATAGGAAATAAAACAGCTATTAAGAGCTAGTCTCTCTCTCTCCTGCACTCATCTCCTGTGCACGTACGTACCAAAGGATGGTGGAGATTCCAAGTGCCATAGATCAAACTTTATGCCCCCTTACCTTCCACCATCTGTGCCTGTAAATTCCACTGCCTCGTGTTAGGCAACTGGCCCCTTGAGTAGAGAGCTATGATGGGATGAAGGTGGCCCTAAGAGGAATCCAAATACCCCACCCCTCCACCTGCCCGCCCCAGCAACAGCAGCAACATAGCTTGAACTGGAAATAAAACCTCTTCATTAGGGGCCCAGATGGTCTCCTTAAGCTCTCCTAATTTCCTGGCGGGTGACCACTGCTCTAATGTTGTCTCTTTGCGAGTCTATTCTACAGAGACCATTACTGTGTGTGGCTGCATATTTCCATAATGGCCTGAACAATAGAGAAGGGTGGCCAGGAGCCAGAGAGAATTAGTCTTTACAGCTAAAGGCAGCTGATGGGTTTGGAAGGGTGCGTGATTCCTAAGCAAAAGCCAAGTTCCCGAACACTGGCAAAGTGGCCGCAGACAGTTACCTGCAGATGCTCATGCCTTTGTCCCCATCCTGCTATGGCCAATTGAGCCTCCATCTAGAAGGACCTGGCCATTGGCTAGATGGAAGTCTCAGGCCCCAGACTAGGTCTCAGCTTATAGATCTTTTTCTACCTTGTATAAGAATCGAACTCAACCTAAGAGAGAGAATGCTATCAAAGGAAGCGAGACAATACAATGGAAATTTTTTGGTCGCGCCTCACTCTCCATGACCTTATTTGGGGTTTTCTTGCCAAAGATACTGGAGTGGTTTGCCATTTCCTTCTCCAGCTCATTTGATAGATAAGGAAACTGAGGCAAAGTTAAGTGACTTGCCCAGGGCCACACAACTAGTAAGTATCTGAGGCTGGATTTGAACTCAGGTCTTTCTAAAGCCAGGTACTCTATCCACTGCCCACCTAGCTGCCCCTGGAGTCAGAGGACCTGGGTTCAAATCCTACTTCTGGAGCTAACTACCTGTAAAATCTTACATAAGCACCTTAGCCTTCCTAAGCTTCAGTTTTCTCCTCTGTAAAATAAAAAAGGGTTGGATAAATAACTCCTAAGGTCCTTCCAGCTCTACATCCCTGATTCTTCTTTCAGAAGATCCCTTTCCTACAAAAAGCTCCCCCAAAACATCATAACACCTTAGGGATCTGGAAGAACAATGGAATCTTTATCCTAATGTTTCACTCAACAATTTCCAAGGACTCCCAGATTTGAAGACAATCTCCCTTCAGAAACAAACTTAATCTAAGACTCTGGGGCCAAAAAAAAAAAGGATTCCACAAGAATTACTTTGCGGGGATAGTGCTATGGCCCATATGTGAAGAAGAAAAGACCACAGCCTTCAGGCACACCAACACCTGGCATATTTCATGGCAAAAGAACCACAGTTCACAACTTTGAGGTACAGATGAGATAGAGAAGCATCATTACAAGACATAGCAAGATTGAGATACAGTTTATGTGATTAACATCTTTCTTCTGGGAGCCAAGTGATCTCTAAATACAATCATCTATCAAGATATGCAGTGTTGGAAATGGGGAAATAGAGGGCAATAAGACCAGGTCTTGGGGGTGAGACAGGGGCTTATTAATCTATAATTTACCACAGGAAAGTAGAGAAAGGGATCCTCGTTTTGCTGTATAGTCAGAAAAGCAGGAGAATACAAATGTGTAAGTACCAGGAGATTGGGTGTAAATGCTCATTTGAGGCTCTCATGCCAAGAGAAGGAAGATATAGGGCCCCTCTTTCTTACCCCTCCACAGGTAATAAAATAACACTACTTCCAATCTGCCCACCTCCCAATAATTCTGTAGCTCACCGACAAAAACCAGTCCCAGAATGACCCCAGTATCTATTGTCCAGACATTGGGGAAGAATAGAGTTCCTAAAATGACTGACTTCTTGCAAAGCCCTAAGAGAACCTCGTTCCTAGCACCAGAGGTGACTACTCAGCTCAAGATTGTAACATTTTTCTTTCATTTTGCTTGTGATTAGGGCAAGCCACTCTTCTCCCCAACCTCCCCACCAGCACGGGGAAAGAACATCAGTGCCTGAGACAAAAACCAATTGAGTGTAAACCAAAGACAAGGCTAGGTTTACAAAGCGGCTTTCTCACTGGACTAGGTTATGAAACTGGATTTCTAAGAGAAGGCAGTGGAGGTTCAGCTTGGGAATGTTGATGTTAAATAAAGGGACAAGATTCAGAAAATACCAGCAAACTGGCCATATCAACCTGCTTCCTCAAACTTTTGGCCTTTCAGAGAATTCCCTGCTTCTACCTATACTGTCAAGTTTGATCTTCCATACCCTCAGCTTTGACTTAGCCATGATGGAAAAACAAGTTCAGACAAAGGTAACCTTTGTGGCAACAGGAAACGTCTCCAGAGAACACTAAAAGAGAACTTAGCTTTTCTACATAAATGGTACCAGAAGTACTACCACTAGTACTATTACAACTATTGCTGCTACTGTTGCTGCTACTGTTAATGCTAATAATAAAGTTGCCCCTAAGCAACCCTCTAAGACTATGCGGTACAGAGAACGTGTAAATAGCAATCAGTAGAGGAAATGTCCCACCAAGAGCTCCTGGCACAAAAAAAAAATCACAGGCCTAGCTAGAACAATAAGAACTCAATGGAAATACCACTTATAAACTTTACACAATGCTTTCCTCACAATCTTGTGTTTAATCAGCACCGTAGACCACAGAGCTTCTTTGACAAAAAGAAGGGTCTTCCGCTTAGAGAAGAGACAAAGGAATATCATGGCTTCCGTCAAGGACCCAAAGGATTGCTCTGTGCAAGAGAGGTGGTCTCAGGCGGCAGAACCAGTAGTTGGAAGGTGGGTCAAAAACAGGGAAATTGAGCCTTGATGTCAGAAAAAGTTTGGTAATGAACAGAGACTTTTTAAAAATTTACCAAAAATTGAATGGATAGTCTTGGAAGACAGGACTCTCATTCACTAGAGGTCTTCACACACCTGACCACTGGGGAGGGATTCTCCACTAGGAATGAATTGGACTAGAGGCCTCTGAGATCCCCCTCCACTCAGATATTCTCTGTGTCCATGAATCCCAGGAAATGCTACTATGAAAAGGGCTAAGCTCCGATTTGAGAGGGTTATAAACCTCAAGGTGAGCTTCCTAAATTTTACTGAACTCTTTGTCCATCCCTAAGGCCAGACTGCCTTTGAGCTCAACTTCTAGGACTCCTACAAAAGGCTGGAGACTCCCAGCCAAGAGTATTCACTGCCATCCCCCTGCTTCCCCTCTAGGCAGGCAGAAGAGACTGAAAATAAAAACCAGATGGTCCAGGCTACTTGGACTCAGTGTGGCTTGTTTCAGTGAAGGATTACCAGCAAAACCAAAAGCTCCAGCCTCCCCACCTGGTGTAGACAACTGTTTCTGCTCTCCTTTAGCTGTGCCAGTCCATCATGGCCAAGAGCACCATCCCTTGTTCCCCAACAACACAGTGACATGAAACGCCTATCCATCAATTAAGTCCTGGGGCAATGGATTCTGGGGGTTTTGCAGAAACTCACTACTAGTCCTCCAGCCCCACCATAAACCCTGCCTGTGACAAAGGGGTCATTAACTCAGGCTGGAGTTTTATATCTTCCAGGGAAGCAGAAAAAAACAAAAATCGCTTCAAATCTTCAGCAGATGGGGGTTGGAGGAGCCCTGTGGTCTTCGAGGACAAAGTCCGCAGCTAGGAAACTGGGAAAATAAGCTCAACAGGAGACTGGGAAGATCAGGCTACAGAAGCTCAAATTGGAGCCTCATCGGACCATACCGAGAAGCTACAACATTATGGAAATGCGACCTAGAGGTTTCAAATCAAGAAATGGAAGCTCTGGCTCTGAATATTCAAAGCTGCCAAATATTCCTTCAAGCAACAGAAAATCAATCAATCGATAAATATTTATTAAGCACCTACTATGTGCCAGGCACTGTCCAGCATAAATACTGGAGTCTTGTCAATTGAATCTTGTCAACAGACCTCATGGTTCTAGTCTCCCCTTCCCACTGCCATGCCCTATCCCACATCATTAGCCCAGGGACATATGAGTTTGTTTGGATAGAAGGGTTTTGCTTAAAACCATCTCCTTCGGAAGGGTGCCTTAGAAGTCCTAGCACGTAAGGCATCTAAAGTCCACAAAATGTTTCCCAATCAAAACCATGTTTTTATGGCAGATAGAGGTGTGCTTGAGGACATAATGCCCACAAGGCCAGTGTTTCCCTCTGGTCTCCACTGACTGAGCTATAGCCCCGTTGGTTTTTCCCTGGAGAAAACAAGAGCCTGGGACCCAGTATTCCCAAGCCCCCTCCTCTCTCCTTCCTCAGTAGATCTAGAGCTGGTAGGGACCTCAAAGGCTAGCTCACCCAACCCTTCCATTTTACAGATGAGGAAACTGAGACACACAAGGTCATATAAATTAAAAGTACCAGAGAGGATTTAAACAGAGGCTCCTTGTCTTCAGAATCAATTAATAAACATTTTTAAGCACTTAGTGCCAAACACTGTGCTAAGCGTTGGGCATAAAAAGACAAAAATGAAGGTAATCCCTTAGACCTCTGTCATTTAATTTACCAGATAGGGCATGACCCAAGGACAGATCCAGGCACTTACAGGTTGGGTCTGGCCAGAAGATTCAAGATTCAGAAATGGAGAGCCAGGGTGGGCAGGCAGATATCAGGGCTGACAGATCACTCCAAAGAACCAGGACCATGCCAGTTAATAGAATGGAGTGATAGAGGGAAAAAAGATGAGTGTAAAATGCGGATAATATTAGCATCTAGAAGCAGCTAGGTGGTGCCTTAGTGCACAGAGCACTGTAAGTTCAAATCTGGCCTTAGACACTTACTAGTTGTGTGACCCTGGGCAAGTCACTTAACTTTGTCTGCCTCTCAGTTATAAGAACACCCACCCTCCAAGGGTCATTGTGAGGCTCAGTTGAGCTCACGCTTATAAGGCAGAGTGCTGTGTAAATGCTAGCTATGTATGTCCAGTGCCTAGCATACAGTAGCTGCTTAATAAATGCTTGTTGATTGCTTGATTAATTGAATATGAAAGGGCTCTAGTTCTCAGACGGTGGCAGCTTCATTTCATTAAGTGGAAGATCCTTCTTAGCCTGTCTCAGGGAGCTTCACTATGGCCCTAGAATAAATAGAGGGGTCTCCCACGCCTGGATTAATACTCTCCTGAGTCTTTGACATCTGCCGGCCATACCTGGACCAAGCAATCTGCAGGGAAAGTAAGTGGAGGCTACCTTTCAAAGTACAATTGCATACGGTAACATCCCTCTTTAAGGAGAGAAGGGCTGAGAACAAATGTCTGCATCCCTCCACAGATAGGGCCCAAGAGTTCACAGCAAACGACTTTCTCCTGACTCTGATAGGCAGTGTGATTTAGTGGATAGGGAGGTAGTCCCACAACCAAGAAGACACTCAATGGCCATGTGACTTTGACCAAGTCAGGGTCAACAGTCTCTCAGCCCTCTCAAAAAGTCACAGAGAAGGTGCTGACCTGCATTAGTAGAGAGTTCCCTCACCTGGGAATTCTTAATAACAATGAACTCACAAATCTGGTCCCCATCCCGATGGACAGACAGTCTGAGACGCCAGAGGGGAAAAAAACATAAATAATTTTTTTATCACAATTCTTGAAGACACGGTATGGCTCAGGTACCACATAATCTTTCCCTTATCCCCAACCTTGCTGGGATGCCTGGAAGGCCTTTGAGATGCACAGGTATTATTTCCTTCCCAGGAGAGGGGAACACAGACGCATGAACCTCCTCTTCAGGCAGGAGTTGTGAGGATCCCCTCTTACTATGAGAATATTTATGCCTCCCTCTGATCCTATGTCGACAGAGCCCATGTAGGCGAGTGATTCAAAGGGGCAAGCAGAATGTGCCTTCGGATTTTTAGAATCAAAACCATCTTCAGTGGGGGAGAAGGAAAGTGAAGGCAAAGGCTGACTTTAAAAGGAAATTCTGGGCACCCCAAGGCACAGGTGGGCTGGAACACAGCACATCCACCTCATCCCATTCTTTGCTGCAGAGTTCTGCCCTCCTCCCTATTCGCTCATGTTGAGAAGGCACTTTCTCATTTCCCAGGCAGCTTCTTCACAATACCTTTGGGAAGCAGGAGAGCTGGCTTATCCCCATTCTACAGATAGCTTGCCCAAGGTCACATAGCTAGCTAGTTAGGGGGCAGAGCAAGGGACTGAACCCAGATCGTCAATCTCTGAAATTATTACTCTTCCCACCAAAGCACGCTGCCTCAGGGAATCAACCAGGCCTCCTATCTTTAAAGGGAACAAAAAGCCTGACCTTGTATAAAGCTTTAAAAATAGACAGCAGCCCACTAAAAGATTCATTAAGCATCCCAATTCCCAACCAGCCTTCCAGTATCATCGTCATCATCATCTAAAACTATACATGCACCTCTCCAGTATTTGGCACTGTGCCTGGCACACAGTAGGCATTTGATAAATGTTTTCTATCTGATTGATTGAATAACTTACATGTATATGCCACAATAAGACTTTCAAGATCCTTCATATACATTATCTCCTTTGATCTCCAAAAAATCCGATGAGTTAAGAACTATGTCTATTTGTGTCCCCATTTACAGGTGAGGAAACTGAGGTCCATATTTTTTCAGGGTCACACAACTAGTAAATGTCTGAGGTGGGAGCTGAAAGCCAATTTCAAAGTTCTATCCTCTGAGCTATCTGGTTGCTTTGTAAGAATTTTATAGGCGTTAAATGTTTACTTAATGTTATAAGACTTACTCTTTCATAGGATCATTGATAGAGAGTTGGAAAGGAATTCAGAGGCCATGTGGTCCAACCCCTTCACTTTACAGATGAGGAAACTGAGGCCCATGGAGGTTAAGTATCTTGTTTGAGGTCAAACAAGTAATAAGAATCAGAAGCAGAATTTGAATCCGTGTCCTTTGCCTCTTTCTGACATGTCATGCCATGATCAATGTCCAGGTGTGTAGTACTAGTGAACACATGGCTGCTCCTACCAAAACTTTCTTTTGTGTCTGGGACATGAAAGGAAGAGGTACAGGGTGGGAGCAGTGCAGGGCTCAGATGAGAACAGAGGTACCAAAGATGAGAAGGTACTCCCCAAACTGGGAGAGTAGAATATCACTTAAGTGGCACAGAGGAAGGAGCATTAGATTTGGAGTTAGTGAACCTGGGTTCAAATCCTGGCTTGGATATACTCCCTGTGTGACTCTGGACAAACCACTTAACCCCTCTGGGTCTCAACTTTCTCAGAGGTGGAATGATAGGGCTTTCCTAGGTGAGATCTAAGGTCTCTTCCCATCCAAGGCAGGAGAGAGAAGCCAAGGGAGAAGGAGGGAGACAAATCAGGTACCCAAGGTACACAATCACGGACAATAGAGTGTCTTCTACTGAGATGACTAGGACAATGTCAGGGAAAGACGTCCCCGGATTGAGAGCAGAAGATCAAGGGAGCCAAGTGGCTACTTGGACCAGAATGCTATCACTCAATTTAAGGCTGACATACAGGGCCAGCCTGAAGGAGTTGGAGTAGGCAGCTTTGAGGGGGGCCAGGAAAGACCTACCTGTTCCCAGCATTTCCCATGGCAAGGTTCCAGTGCCTACTGGCAGTCAATAAGCCTTTATTAAGTCTCTATTATGTGTCAGGCTCAGTGCTGGGTGCTGGGGGCACAAAGAAAGACAAAAGATAGTCCCTAGGAATTCAAGGAGCTTACAGTCTAATGGGGAAAACACACATAAATAGAAGCTAAAAAGGAGGGAAAGGGTGAAGGGAGGGTACCTGTTCAGGGACATGATGAAGTCTCGAAGCTGGGTGGGAAATGAGAAGGTTTACCTTGTTTATTCTGTTTACCAGTCTATCCTAGACTCTCTTCTCAAATGGAGGATCTGGGAGGAGGTCTCCAATCAGACTGTTAGCTAATGAACATATCTCTTACTTTTTCAGACCAAGGGAGTGTATAGGGCAAGTATCAGAGGCAACATTTCTTTGTATCCCTCAAGGTATAGCACTTAACCCTACAACTAGACATTCAATAAATATTTATTGAATGAATGGATAAATTAATTCATGAATGAATAAATGGATGGATGGATGGATGAATAAATGAATGGATTGATGAATGAATAAATGAATGGGCAGATGAATTAATAAATAAATAAATGGAGGGGTGGATGAACTAAAAAATAAATGGAGGAGTGGATGGATGAATTAGTGAATGGATGGATGAATGAATTAATGAATAAATGGATGGATAAATGAATGGATGGATGGATAAATAAATGGATGGATGAATTAATGAATAAATGAATGGATGAATGAATGAATAAATGGATGGATGGATGAATTAATAAATACATAAATGGAGGGGTGGATGGATGAATTAATGACTGGATGGATGAATGAATTAATGAACAAATGGATGGATGGATGGATGGATGGATGAATAGATGTATGGAAGAATTAATGAATAAATTGATGGATGGCTGAATGAATAAATGGATGGATGAATTAATAAATAAATAAAGGAGTGGATGGATGAATTAATGAACAAATGAATGGATTGATGGATGGATGGCTGGCCCTTTGCAGAATTTTCTTCTCCAATTTGTTCATTAATCAGCTTTAGAGCTAGGAAAAAAAACTTTAGAAAACATAGCATTGAACTCTATATTTTACAGATGAGAAAACTGAGATGCAGATAGAGGGGGTTCAAGGTCAATATATCAGGACATTAAGGATCTAGCGTTTCACAGGTGTGAGAACTCCCTCCACTCAGAGATGAGACCCCTTTTAATATATGTTAATGGAGTGACCTTACTCAAAGTAAGCAGCAGAGGCAGCACTTGAACCCAGATCCTCTGACCCAAGGCCCAATGCTCTTTCCACAGTCCCAAAGTTACCAACTCCCTTCTACCTGTGCTGGTGTAGCCTCCCCTCCCTTCTTTCTTCCTAGGTCCAACAATGGATATGGATATGATTAAAGGAAAAAATGAGCAAGAAAGATCTTCGCAGAAGAGATCATTACTCAAGACATGATGAATGGACCAGGATATTCCCCAAAGGGTTGGGCCTTTTTTAAAATTTATTTTTAGTTTTCAACATTCACTTCCATAAGATTTTGAGTTCTAAATTTTCTCCTCCTCCCTCCTGTCCTCTCTATCCAAGATAGTGTGCAATCTGATGTAGGCTATACATATACATTCATATTAAACATATTTTCATGTTAGTCGTGCTGTAAAGAAGAATTAGAACCAATGGGAGAAACCATGAAAAAGAAGAAACAAAGAGAGAGAGAGAGAGAGAGTGAAAGAGAGTAAATAGTATCCTTTGATCTGCATTCAAACTCCACAGTTCTTTTTCTGGATATGGATAGCGTTTTCCATCGTGAGTTATCTCAGATCCTTGAATTGCTGAGAAGAGCTAAGTCTATCAAAGTTAGTCATTGCACAATGTGGCTGTTACTGTGTACAATGTTCTCCTGGTTCTGCTCACTTCATTCAGTATCAGTTCTTATAAATCTTTCCAGGTTTTTCTAAAGTCTGCCTGCTCATCATTTCTTATGGAACAATAGTATTCCATTACATTCATATACCACAACCTGTTCAACCATTCCACAATTGATGGGCATCCCCTCAGTTTCCAATTCTTGGCCACCACAAAAAGAGTTACAATATTTTTTGTACATGTGGATGCTTTTCCCATTTGTATGATCTCTTTGGGATACAGACCTAGAAGCGGTATTGCTGAATCAAAGGGCATGAAGTTTTATAGCCCTTTGGAAATAGTTCCAAATTGCTCTCCAGAATGGGTGCATCAGTTCACAACTCTACCAACAATGCATTAGTTTTCCAATTTTCCCACATCTTCTCCAACATGTATCGTTTTCCTGTTCTGTCATGTTAGCCATTCTGATAGGCGTGATGTGGTAGGGTTGGTCCTTTTTAGTCATTCAGAGATATGTGGCTGGCTCCTTGCTTTCTCCTTTCACTGTCGGTAGCTATGGATGGACCATCTGCCCCATCTCACCCCACCAACTTCCATTCATTTGGTAATGAGTGGGTACCCACCTAGTGTCCCCATCCACTAGCATGATGCCACAGTGGCCTCCATACAGCACCAATCACCTGCTGTACCAGGAGATGTGATCAGAAAAGATACCTTCTCATCCACCCACAAAATAGAAACTAACTCCAGATACTACAGAGCTTCCTCTTCCTGAAGATAAAAGTCTATATTCAACAGAATGTAATCTCTTATGGAAAGGGGTTCCATTTTTGTCTTTGTACCCCACTGCCTAACACAAACTAGTCACATTTTTAAAAATCTGTATCAATTATTTGATCATCATTGGAATCTCTCAGTAAGAATACATCCTCTACTAGTATGGATCAACTGAAGTTTGGAGAGTTGCTTGGCCCATTGAGAAGCTAATTGACTCACCCAGGGTCACACAGACAAAATGTGTCAGAAGCACGGCTCTGACTGAACTCAGGATATCTTCAATCCAAGGCCAGCCTTCTATCACAGGATCCTATCATCACAGATTTAGGATGGGGTGACCATAGATCAAAGCCCCTCATTTTATAGATAAAGCCCAAAGAGCTTCTTTGAATTGCCCAGAATCACAGAGGTTACAAGTATCAGAGGCAGAATTTGGGCTCAGGTCTTCTGCGTTTAGAACAGGGGGTTCATAATTTGGGGTCCATATTAGGAGGTCCCTGAACCTGGGTGGGGGGGAAATTATATCTTTGTTTTCACTAATCTCTAAATGAAAATAAGCATTTTTGTCAAATGTGCATGTAGGCAACACAGCCTTATTCTGAGAAAAGGTCCATTGCCATCCCCAGACTGCCAAAGGAAGCCATGATACAAACAAATGAGCTACCCCTAGTTTAAGGTCGATGCTTTCTTTTCCCCCCTGTGCCACAGTTCCTCCCTATTCACCACATTAATCTGCCTCTCTGCCTGACACATAGTAGGCATTTGTTTAATAAATACTATTGGATCAAAGGGCTACAGGCAGCAGCAGCCCCGGGAGGGCTTGAAACATGACTCTCGAAGAGACCACTAAGCAGCTTAAGGCTCTGAAACTTTAGCTTCTTCAAAAACTGAAAAACACAGTCATCTGAGGCTGATTCAGTCCAATCTGTTTCCTAAACCTGCCCGGCCGATGCCTTCTGCCTGCCAAGGTTTGAACACAAAAGGCACAGGCTCAGAGATGCTCACCCAGGACCTTTACACACAGAATAGGGCATAGAAGGAAACATGATCAGGACCACAACTTCATGTGTTGCCCCTCTTAGAAAATAGTTGTAGTAATAATAATAATCAGCCTCCATCTTCCAAGTCAGAGAACAAATGGCCTGTCTCCAGGAGAGGATGGAACATTCAGCTGATGGATGAGCTGGAGAGATTTCACCCAGGGAGGTGACTCCAAAAAGTAGCCCTCAGGCAGCGAGTAGGGTTTGCAGCACTGACTAAATCCAATTAAACAGGTTTAATGCTGGCCCCATAGCCACCAATTGCTTTGGGGGCTGTTAGGACAACTTCTTGCTGCTGATTCATCATCATCCCATGCTATGCATGTATCACCTGTTCCCAAATGGAACATTCTGGAGCCCTGGTGTGACTACTTCTGTGCATCAGGCTAGGTCACAACCTCTACCTTATGCTGATGCAGTGAATGCCAAGCTGGGGAGGGAGGGAGGGAGGGAGCTACTTGTCTTGTTTAGAAGCTGGTGTGGCCAGGATACAGAGGGTAGGAGAGCCCCTCTCTCCCTCCACTAAGTATTAGAAAAGAATGAACAGGGAAGGACTTCAAAGGTCATTTACTTCAACACCTTGACTTTGCAGCTGAGGAAAATTGAGGCCAAGAGAGAGATAGAGAAGTCTGCAGCTCTTAATATACGCCATCAGCGTTTAGATTGTTCCATAGCAGTGTGTCTAACAGGAGAGCCACTGTGAGAGAGCAGAGAGAGACTAATGGGAGATGTGGATAAACCAAGCTTGTGCCTTTCCTCTTGCACTGTGCTCCCCTGGGCAAGTCACCACCTCTCAGGGTCCTAGGTGATTGTCTAAGGCTATAAGTTACTCATACATCAGCCAGTAGTTATCTTAAGATTCCCAGGTCCTGGCATAGTGCCTTCATACCCAGCAAATACTTAAGTAATGTCTGTTGACTTTCCTCACATATAAAACAAGGAAGAAGGACTAGATGGTCTCTGAGCTCCCTTCTGGCTTGGGATCCATCATCCTAAGGTTCCAGGCACCTAGCACAGTGCATCAGTATACAGAGGGTGCTTAATAGAAGTTTAATGAGCTACCTCCTCTATAAAAAGAGGGGGTTAGACCGGATGGACTCTGAGGTCCCATCCAGTTCTAGAGCCAGCTTCCTATAAGCATGGCTGGCTCCATAGTCATCGCCACTCGATGCTCTTTGTACAATATAAGTTCAATCCACTTACCTAATTATACCAAAGGGACTGCTTGGTTCTCTGGCACACATTCAGATGCGCCCCTCCCCCAGGAGGTCATAATTCATTCCTATCCAATGACTTGAGCACTGCCTGTCCAGATCTCAATGCCAAGTGGGGATACCAGGGCATTGTACGGAGGTAGGGTAGACCAAGCCCAGGCTTGCACAGTCATTAGAATGATCACTCCTAGGACTCAGAGCCAGAGAGGACCCCACAGGAATCCATTTGCAGTAGGAATACCTTCCATTCTCCCTTTTCTCTGTTCTCACCCCCACCTCTTCTTTTGAATATCTAGAAACTGAGAGAGTCTCAGAGGACCAGCCCCAGGTAAGAATGAGGTCTGGTCTTTAAGTCTCGCTGTGTATTCTAGACCTATTCCCAGCTCAGATTGTCCTCTATTTGCTGGTCTTCTCCCCCAAAGTCACTGAGGCAGTGGTCTCCTGCATCTCATTGCTGTAGTTACTGGGCCTTGCCCATCCACCGAGAAATACCGATTTCTCTTTAGATTCTCCTGGCCTATGCTTGGATCCCTGTCTTTCTCCCCAGTACACCAGGGACACTGATGGGGTTTTGAGGGAAAATACTTTACCAGCAACAGAGAGAAAGGGGTTAAACTCAAGCAAGACAAACTTAGCATAAAGGAGTAATAAGGCCCAGGAATTTTGTTCTAAGATAGCCCTAAACTAGGAGATTTTTCCTAAGCCAGCTAGGCCCATTCTCATCTAACTAGTATCTCAGCAGCACATGGATTTCCCAGCCTACTCCCTGCTTCCCACTTCTAGCACCTCTCAGCTTCAAGGCAGTTATCTCTTCTTAGCCTTCTACCAAATCTGGGACTTCCTACTTTTCCTTACACACAACACTCCATCTCCTACCTCCATGTTTTTAATACTGGCTGCTCCCCATGCCTAGAATGCATACCCTTCCTCACTCCCACTCTTGAGTTCTTTCAGGATCCAGCTCTAGGGTCACCATCAATATAAGGCCTTTCCTAATTCCTCTCCCCAGATGCTAATGCCTCCCCACCCCAAAATAATTACCTTGTAATTACTTTGTGTGTATGAATATACATATACATGTGTTTATAGATATATATAGTCTCCTTTGATAGAACAGAAGCTCCCTGAGGGCAGGAACTGCTTCATTTTTGTCTTCGCATCCCTAGACCTGAGTACAATGCCTGACACATAGTAATAAATACTTGGTGGACTTACTGATTGGGTGAGGACACTACGTCCTCCATATTTGATATGCCTGACCAGATTGTCACCAGCTTGATTCAATGACACATCTCCTGCCTCTCTCCCCCTGTTTCCCCCTGAGCTCAGTCACCTATAGGCCTGCCTGCTTCTTTCCCCACAAGGCAGCGATCCATCATCCTTGGATCTTCCATTCCCATTTGGCAGTCCGCTAGCATTTCAAACAGAAAATGATAACAGAAATTGTCTCCATCGTGGTGGAGATCACAGAAGCCAAAGAGTACAGCCCAGGTTGTCCTTCCAGATTTGGTACAAGAGGCCATCTGGTCCAACCTCCCTCATTTTACAGATAAGGAAATTGATGCCCAGATAGGTACAAATACTAATTTTGCAAGGTCAAAGATCTAGGTAGTTAGTCATCAAAGGCAGGATGGGAACCCTGGTCCTCTCACTCCTGAACCAACTCTCTTTTCACCACTCCAAAGGCCTGGTCTAATCTAAAATATTCCAGAAGTCTACAAAGCCTGGCCAAGAATTCCTCTCTGAAGGGGTCTTCCGAATCAAACCAAGCCTCAATCCCACCTACACAACCTCCCCCATCCTCACAGAGTCCAAGAGTCCTTCACAACTTTAGCGATACAAGGATCCCTCTCTGCACTAAAAACTTTTTTCCATCCTCTTTTCCCCCAAAACATTTTAGCAGACAAATACCATAGCCGCCACTCTTCTTCTCCTTCCCCCTGCCATCCTTCCCCACCACACAGGCTGAACTTCAGATCTCTACACTGCTTGGCATGGTGCACTCACCATGGGGATAACTTTCCCCACCCTCCCATCTGGGAGGAGATAACTTTGTATCTGTGCACATACACAACGCATTAGATTAGTCCATGAAACTTACCGGCATTAGGACCATCTGCAGTGATTCTAATTTCTCATCTCTAGAGCCTTGGCTGAGCCCTTGCCATAAAACATGGTGATGATGGAAGGTATTAGGGAAGAATGGAAGGCATTAGGGAAAGATGATTTGGACCTAGGATTGTTTGGGCTTTAGCAGATTTAAAGAAGCTTCCAGGTGCCCTGAGCATTCTACTAAGTAACAGAGGAGAACCTCAAGTTCTAGATCAGGGCTTCTGAACCTAGGGTATATGAATAGGTGGTCCATGAACTTAGATGGGGGAAAAATTGCATCCTTTGTCCCCTAACCTCTAATTGAAATTTAGCATTTTCTTCAATTATTTTAAAATGTTATTCTGAAAAAGAGTCCACAGGCGTTGTCAGACTACCCAAGGGGTCCATGACACAAAGAAAGGTGAAGAATCCTTGATCTAGTTGAACCTTTCTTTATTTCCTTAGAAAAGACTTCTCACTCGGAAAGACAACATGGTGTAATAGACAGAGTGTGTTGGTCTTTGAATCAAGAAAACCTGAGTTCAAATCCCCATCTCTGACACTATGTGACCATGGACAAGTTATTTTAGTTCTCTGAGCCTCCGTTTCTTCCTCTGAAAAATGGGGGGGGCGGGATGGACCAACAAAACAATGAAAGAAAGAATGCTGCAAAATGATAATGGCCAAGCTTGACCCTAAAGAAGAAAAATGTTTCTCCCAACTTCTTTGCAGAGGTGGAGGGGACTACGGATGTGGAGCACTGCATGCAATTGACATAAAATTTTTTGGTTACATTCATCAGTTTTACTGAACTTTTTGGCTCTCTAGCAGTGGAAGGGGGAAGAATATGTTGGTCAAGGCAAGACTTATAAAAAGAAAAGATACCAACAAAAAGTGAAGGTGTTGGAGCAGGTGGTTTCTAAGATCTCTTCCAGCCCTTCTGAATTTCTGACTTGTTGATGCTTATGAGCTGGAGGTCCATTGCTCAAGAGAAAATATTTGGTAATCTGAACCCTTGAGGCCATGAGGAGGAGAGCTTAGTTAGAGCACTGACCCTGCAAGCCCTGCAGACTCTGCCCAGAAGCTCAAAATTAAAGGAATTGGCCAACCTATTTCTATAGTTATCACCCCTACATAGGATGCCCAACCATCCTTCTTTCAAGACTGCTTCCTTGTGATGCTAGCACTGAATGCCCATGGAATCATAGAATCATGAGATCTAGGCTTGGAACAGATTTTAGAGAACATAGGATCATTATTTTAGAGCTCAAAGGGACCTCAGAGATCATTTACTACAACCCCCTCATCTTACAGATGAGAAAACTGAGACCCAAAGGGATCAAGTAAGTTACCTGTGGTCACATAGGTATTGGGTGGCAGAACCAGGATCTGAACCCATGTCACGAGATCTTGCGTTTAGAGTTGGAAGGCACCATAGAGGCCATCTAGTCTGACCCTACCAGCCCCATTTTACAGATGAGGACAATGGTACCCAGAGGGGAAGTAACTTGTCTCAGGTCACACGGGTGGTAAATAGCAGAGCTACAATGTCAACCAAGCTTCTTTGATCCCAAAGCCAAACCTTTTTCTACTGCACACATCCAAATGCCTCCCATCAAGTCTTACAACACAGTGGAGACTGTCAACTTATTTTCCACTCCCAAATCCAGTTAGAAATGGCTGCTGAGAAGCCTCAATCTTGGCCAGGAATCAAAGCAGAGGCCAGTCTCAAGCCAAGAGGCAGCCATCACCAGTGTCTGGCCCTCCTCTGCAGCTGGTATACACCATAAAAGACAAATGGCAGCTCATTGGACCATAAGAAGTACAAAACATGGGAGAGAGCCTCTTGAATGAGCCAGGGACTTGTCCTTGGAGATGGAAATCATTCAACTTGGTCTTCCATTAACTTAGCATTGAGGCAAGTTTTCTACCTGGTGACAGGTCAGCCAGGCCTGAACAGGGAAGGGACACCTGAAATTTTATTTCTGACATTTTTCGTTCCCTATCCACTACATCTTGGCTTCAGTCATGACTACCCACTAAGGCACCAAGAGGTGAGGCCATTCTCCTCCAGCCGCCTGCCCAGGATGGTGAATCTCCTCAACAGGGCATGTCTCTTACCATCCAATTCTTCCACTGAGATGTTAGCGAGCTGCTCACTGTCACTGCCTGCAGAGAGGGACCGATTCAGGTAATTCCCCTTATACAACAAGCCAGCTGTCACATGATGGAACGGCATCTTCTCCCTGCTCAAAAAGAGATAGAGGAAGAGAAAAAAATTATCATTTCATCCCTTTTTTTCATTGTTTAAAGCCTTATAGAATGTAAACTCCTTGAGGGCAGGGACAATTTCATTTTTTTTCTCTTTGTATCACCAGCCTAAAATAATGCCTAGCACATAATAAGCACTTAATATAAATGTTTGTTGGTTGATTATCTCATCCTTTAGAACATAAGCTCCATGAGGGCAACAACTGTTTCATTTTTTTCTCAATATCACCAGAAAACAGCACAGTGCCTGGCACATAGTAGGCACTTAATAAATATTTGGTGACATTAATTAAAAGCCTTAAAGGGTCATATGATCATAGATTTATAGTAGAAAGGGACCATAGACATAATCTATTCCAGTCTCCTCATCTTACAAATGGAGAAGGCCATGGAGAACGGGGTTAAGTGACTTGCCCACCATCACCCAGGTAGAAAGAGGCAAGGGTGGTATTCAAATGCAAAACTTATGGCTCCAGATGGAGCCCTCCTTCCATGTTTCCTCATAGACACAATGAGAACATGCGTTGACATAATCATCTCTCAGGGCCCCTTTGGCTCTGAATCCTGGGATTCTAGCAAGCATTGCCATGGTCTTCAGACAGTGGCAGGGGAGTCTGGACAACTTCAGAAGGAAGGTCAGAAAAAAGCATAGAATGTTCCTAGACTGAACACTCTACAAGTTGCTTCAGTTTCTAGGTCTATCTTCCCATCTCCTAGTCCTTCCATCTTTGTAAAACTTTTTCTGAAAAAAAAAATCATTCCATTTCTATTAGAGACATTGATTTTTTTTCTTTTGTACAAAACTTTGATTTCTTGAAATGGTCTTCCATACCTTCCATGATACTACACCATTCCAGTTCTCCTCTCACCTCTGACAACTATTTGGTCACAACCTTAGCACCTGGGATTTAGAGGGAACCTCAGAGGTCATCTAGTCCAATCCCTACACAAATGGTGACCCCCATGTAACAATATCCCCCAAATCTGATCATCAACTTTTGGCATGATGACTGCCATTATGACAATAATAGCTGTAAATAGCTAACATTAATATAGAACTTACTATGTGCCAGGCATCATGTTAAGTGCTTTTAAAATTATTATCTCTAGCTGACAGAGTACAGGCTGAGACCCAGCTGAAGTCTCCCAACATTGCCTCCAAAGAACTAAAATGCCACCTCAAATCAATTTTGGAGCAGCAGAGCCAACAAAAGGTCTGAGGGAGACATTTTTCCAGCCTAAGACAACTTAGGAGGTCCACAGAAGAGGTCTTTAACACCAGGGTGGGTGCATGCCTGGAGCACAGCTTGGAGGCATCTGGGACAGCAGCAGCAGCAGCTTCAGGAGCTCTCAACCCAACCCAGAGATGGTAAGGGAATCAGACAACTGGTCAGATTACAGGGGACACTTTGCTGGCACTGGGTGCAGCTGGGGTTGACTGGCAACTCTATTGCCCATACGCAGTTCTAGGTTTCAGTTCCAGGATGCAGAGAATCACTTGTGATCAGTCACAAAGGAGCAGGGGACCTGGTCACACTTCCAGGGCCAAAAGAAATAACAGTACTTGAAGCTACAGGGGAGCAGGAGCCCTTCTTGGGTAAAAACCAGAGCACAAACCAGGAAGAGCAGTGACCACACCTCTCCCTGGATAACACCACCTCGGAAGCACTGAAAATTTGCAGACCCCCAGAACTACCTCCATAAATAATAGTACAAAAAAATCTAAAGCTTGGCACTGTGCCTCCCCATTCCCAGGTGAGCAGAGCACAACTTTAATATAAAGTTCAAAGTAAAGAAATAGGCTGGAGAAATGAGCAAACTACAAAAAAGAATTTGACCATAAAAAACCACTACAGTGTCAGACACCAAGACATAAACTTAGAGGAAGAGAACAATGTGAAAACAGCCACAAGCAAAGCCTCATAGAAAATGCTAATTGGACACAAGCCCAACAAGGATTCCTGGAGGAGTTAAAGAAAGCATTGCATGGTAGAGATAAATTGGGAAAAGAAATGAGAGAAATGCAAAAACTATGAAAAGGGAACTAACAGCTTAGTAAAAAGAGGTGAAAAATACTGAAAAAATAGCACCTTAAAAAAAGAATTGGCCTAATGGTAAAAGAGGCACAAAAACTTACTGAAGAAAAGAATTCCTTTAAAAACAGAATAGAGAAAATGGAAAAAGGGGTACAAAAGCTCACTGAAGGAAATAATTATTTAAAAATTAGAACCAAGCAAGTGAAAGCTGGTATCTTCATGAGACTTCAAGAAACAGTGAAACAAAGTCAAAAGAATTGAAAAATAGAAGAAAATGTGGAATATCTCATTGGAAAAACAACTTGCCTGAAAAAATATATTGAGGAGAGAAAATTTAAGGATTATTTGACTATCTGAAAGCCATTATCAAAAAAAGAGCCTAGACATCATGTTTCAAGAAATTATAAAGGGGAAAAGGACCTATACGCACAAAAATATTTATAGCAGCTATTTTTGTGGTAGCAAAGGATTGAAAACTGAGGGAATGACCATGAAATGAAGAGTGACTGAACAAGCTGTGGTATATGAATGTAATGGAATATGATTGTTCTATAAGAAATTATAGCACAGAAAAACCTGGAAAGTCTTAAGTGGACTGATGCAAAGTGAAGTGTGCAGAACCAGGAGAACATTGTGCGTAGTAATAGCAATACTGGATAATGATCAACTGTGAATGACTTAGCTCTTCTCAGCTACACAACAATCCAAGACAATTCTGAAGCACTTAAGATGAAAAATGCTATCCACCCCTAGAGGAAAAAAACTGGTGGAGTCTAAATGCAGATCAAAGCATACCTTTTTTTAACTTTGTTTTTCATAGATTTATTATCTGTTTTCTTTCACAAGATGGCTAATATAGAAATGGGTTTTGCATGACTGCATGTGTATAATCAATATCTAGTTGCTTGCCATCTCAGGAAGGAGAGAGAAGAGGGGAGAGAAGGAGGGAAAGAATTTGGAACTCAAATTTTTAATGAATATTGAAGTTGTTTTTTTCATGCAATTGGAAAAAAATAAAACTAAAAAATTTTAAAGAAATTATAAAGGAAAACTACCCCAATATCTTAGATCCAGAGAGAAAAATTAAAAAAATTTTAAAGAATCTGCCAATCACCTCCTGGAAGAGATACCAAAATGAAAAGTACCGGCAATATTACAGCCAAATTCAAGAGCTCCCATGTCCAGGAAAAAATATAAGCAGCCAGAAAGATACAATTCAAATAACATGAAGTCACAGTCAGGATCATATAAGATTTAGCAGCTTCCATGTTAATGGAGCAGAGGACTTGGAATATAATATTCCAGAAGGCAATAGAGCTGGGATTACAACCAAGAATAACTTACCCAGCAAAACTAGGTATGATCCTTCAGGAAGAAAGTAGGTATTTAATGAAATAGAAGACTTCCAAGCATTCCTGATGAAAAGACCATAGCTGAATAGAAATTTTAACAAACAGAAAACTCAAGAGAAGCATATAAAGGTAAACATGAAAGAGTAATCATAAGGGACTCAATAGAGTTAAACTGTTTATATTCTTATATGGTAATACGATACATGTAATTCCTAAAACTTTTATCATTATTAGGGTACTTCGAAGGAGTCTACACAGACAGAGGGCACTGATGTGAGTTGAGATGATCTCCGAAAAAAATGAAGAGGTGAAAAAGAGGGATGCACTGGGAGGAGAGTGAAGGGAGAGGCAGAATGGGGCAAATTTTCTCACATAAAGGAGCTAATCAAGGAAAAGCTTTTATAGTAAAGGGGAAAATAGGGAGGGTGGCAGGCAATACTTGAATCTCACTCTCATTGGAATTGGTTCAAAGATGGAAGAATACAGCTGTGTGGGGTGCATATACATACATATATATATATGTATATATATATATACACATATACACCCCAATACCCCACACACATATGTGTGTATAGATACACACACAGTTGAGTATAGAAATTTATCTTACCCAATAGGGTGTTAGGAGGGGAAGGGGATAAGAGATTTGGGAGAGGATGATAAGGGCGAGAATGGATTAGGGGAGGCAGTGTTCAAAAGCAAGGCAGACTTCTGAGGAAGGATAGGATAAAAAAAAGAAGGATTTATCCTCACTTTAGAGAGGAAAATGGGATGGAGGGAAATAAACAGTGATCATAAACTGTGTGAATGGGATGAGCTCATCCATGGAATGGAAGCAGATAGTAGAACGGATTAGAAATCAGAATCCAACAATATGTTGTTTACAAGAGACACACTTGAGACAAAAAGACACACACAGAGTTGAAATGAAAGGCTGGTGCAGTCTATTATGATTCATCTGAAGTGAAGGAGGGGTGCAATCATGATCTCAGACAAAGTAAAAGCAAAAAGAGACCTAATTGAATGAGATAATCAAGGAACCTACATTTTGCTAAAAAGCACCATAGACAATGAAGTAATATTAAAAAAAATATAGCAAGTTCCTCTGATAAAGGCTTCATTTCTCAAATATATAGGGAACCGAGTCAAAATAATAAAAATAAGAGCTATTCCCCAATGGACAAATGGTCGAAGGATATGAACAGGCAGTTTTCGGAGGAAAATATCAAAGCTATCTTTAGCCACATGAAAAATCCTCTAAATCACTATTGGTTAGAGAAAGGAAAAATTAAAACAGCTCTCAGGTACCACCTCACACCTATCAAAAATGACAAATGTTGGAGGAGATGAGGGAAAATAGGTACATTAATAAGTAGAGTAATAACATAAGTACATTAACAACTGGTCCAACCATTCTGGAGAACAATTTGTAACTATGCCCAAAAGGCTAAAAAGCTAGGTCTGTACCCCAAAGAGATCAAAGAAAAAGGGAAATAACCTACACATGCATATTTATAGCAGCTCTTTTTGAGGTGGCAAAGAAGTGAAAATTGAGGGGATGCCCTTCAATTGGGGAATGGCTGAACGACTTGTGACGTACAATTAGAATGGAGTACTATTGTACTATAAGAAATGACGAGTAGAATGGTTCAGAAAAACCATATGTCAGAAAAACCTATACAACCTGATACAAAGTGAAGTGAGAACCAGGAGATTATCGCGCACAGTAACAGCAGTGTCGCAGCCATGATCAACTGTGAAAGACTCGCCTACTCTGACCAATACAATGACCCAAGACCATTCCAAAGGACACATGACGCAGAAATGCTGACCACGCCCAGAGAGAAAACTGATGAACTCTGAGTGCAAACTGAAGAATAATTTTCTCACTTTATTTTTTTTTGCTTTTTTTGTGAAACAGCTAATACCAAAATCTCTTTTGCATGATTTCACATGTATACTTGATATTTTATGTTTGCCTTCTCCGTGGGTAAAGGAGGGGCTGGAGAGAGGGAAAGTATCTGGAATTCAAATTTTAAAAAGAAAAGAATGCCTAAATCAAAAAATGTTATTTTTAAAAGAATAAACCAAAAATAAAATAAAATGATTGTTTCCTTTAGTCCTTACAACAACCCTGGGAGGTAGGTACTACTATGATCCCCATTTTACAGATGAGGAAACTGAGGCAGACAGAGGTTAAGTGATCTGCCTAGGATCCCAGCTAGTAAGTGTCTGAAGCCAATTTGAACTCAGGTCTTCCTGAGTCCAGGCCCAGCACTCTAACCACCACACTACCTTGCTGCTCCTTCATACCCAGGAGCGTCAGTGTTGGATGTTTCCTCATCTGTAAATGAGGGAGTTTGGACTCTGGTGTGGCTGTCTCCCATGTTTAGTGCCCCATTCTCCACTGAGTTGCCATGTTTCCAAATTTATTTTAAAGTTCAGAGGAGTGTGAAGTGAGGCAAAGTCATGGCTGTTTCATGTGATTAGCCTCCACTTTCTCTCCTAGCCAAGCCCAGTATTTCTCAGAAGCCTTTTCTAGATGGATTTAGGTTGGGAGAGGGGGAGTAGAATTTGAACCCATTGTAACTGTGTGATTTCATTGACATAAGGAACTCCCAATAAGAAATTCTCTATACCAATACAGTTCAGCAAATGCTTTTCAGAGGTCATGACTTTCCCAAGGTCATGTAGCCTATATGGATCAGATCCCATATGAATCCAGATCTTCCTGATTTCAAAGCCAACTCCCTGCCTGTTATACCATGCTGCATGAACAAGATGGTAGTTCACTCCTCTGCCCCTTGCTCCAGCCTGGCAAAATATTCCCCAGTCCTCTTAAAGGAGCCAAAGCCTTGTGGCAATCCTACACCTCGAAGGTCACCTAAGGCAACAGATAATCAGGTGTTGAAAACCCAGATGATAAAATGAGTGACTGGCTTTGCCACTCGCTGGCAAATTGTATCATTCCATCTGTGCCACACTCAAGGGGGCATGAAAGAGTCATGCATGCTATTAATAAATATTTATCATACCACTTTGTATTGTGTGACAGACTCAGATATACCTGTTCATACCTGCACACACACACACACACACACACACACACACACACACACACGACTGAATCAACCAGGCACAGATGTGCCCAGCTGTGACAGAAATCACTGCACTCTGCACCAAAAGGTAGCTGCTCCCAGATTCTGGCATAGGATGCTCTCAGACCCCCAGGAGTGAGGAAATCATCCTATTAGACCAAGTTCAGCAATTTTCATAAGCCCGAGGGGTTACCACTGGAAATAAGCACTAGCCCATGGATGTCACCTAACAAGATGCTAACAAAAGCTGACATTTCTATAGAAGTACAAGGTTTGCAAGGCATCTTGCACACATTATCGCATTTGAATCTCACTGCAGCCTAGAAAGCAGGTGCCACAGGTATCATAGGTCTTCCTGTGATATAGGTACCACCTACCACTGGTATCGTAGGTATCATTAAGTCCATTTTAATGTTAAGGAACCTGAGGCATGAGCTGGACACAGCAGATTGAAGGGAGGAAGAAAAGAAGGAGAGAAGAAAGGGAAGCAAGGTGGGTGCACCTCACGGCGTAGTGGGAGGAATGCCACTGCGCTGAGACTTGGGGTCAGTCTTGCCTCTACCACTAATGATCTACAGGATTTTGACCAGATCGCATGGCCCTTCTGGGACTTAGTTTCCTCCTCTGTTAAATGACAGTATTGGACTATTTGACCCTTCCTATTCAGACATTGAGTCAGTGAGTCCAACAACTGCCTCAGCGGCATCCCCAGGCAAGGGACAGAGTGCTTGGGGTCAGACACCCCCGCCTCAGTGCTTATCACCCGTGTGACCTCAGACAAGTCACATAACTTCCCTAGGCCTCAGTTTCCTCATCTGTAAAAGAGATATTGGACTAAATGATCCCTGTGGTTCCTCCCAGTTCTAGATCTCCAGTTCTATGTATCCTATGACCCCCTCCAAGGAAAGCAACATGAAGGTAGGGTGCTAGACTTGGAGTCTGGAAGACCTGGGTTCAAATTCCACTCAGTGACCCTGGACAAATAATGGAAAAAGCACTTGGGCTCTTCCTCCTGACAGCATGCCAGAGCTCCCTGATTTCCCAAAGCCCAGCAAAACATGGCACGATTTTCTACATTTTTATTACTGAGTTCAAATCCCAAGTCTGACATTGGGTGATTTAGGGCAAGGTTTTCCATCTCTCTGGGCCCCTGTTCTTTCATCTGTAAAATTAAGGGATTAAACTAGATGGTCTGTGAGCTCCCTTCCAATTCCATACCAATAATAATAATAGCTAACATTTATATAGAGCTTACTACGGACATACCAGGAACTGTGCTAAGCACTTCACAATTATTATTTCATTTGACTCTCATGACAACCCTGGAAGGAAGGTGCTATTATTGTCCCCATTTTACAGATGAGGAAACTGAGGCCGACAGAGGTTAAGTGAGTTGTCTAATAAGTGTCTGAGGCCAGATTTGAACCGAAGAGTTCCTGAGTCCACTCCCGGTGCTCTATCTACTATGACATCTAGCTGCTATGATCTATTATTACTGGTGTGTCAGTAAAAATTTAATTGGCTTGCCAGAAAAAAAAATTACAGTTATTCCTTCCCCATTACTGGGCTAGGAATCCAGAACCCTCGCAATTTGGAAAATCTGCATAAAAATTTTTGGTCCTCCCCTCATACCAGAGAAGAAGCATAATTTTTTTTCTTTTTCTATTATGGAGTGTTTACAGTACCTTATTGTAAAATTTGGAATATGCATTTCTGAGCTTCTAAACTTTTTCTTTCATCTACTGGTCTTCACATATAGTCTGAGGCTTCCACAAAACTTGCCAAAATTCCCATTTAATTTCTTATGCCAACACGCCATATATTGAAACTGCAATGAGGAAAGTCATAACGTGGAAGGAATAATTATATTCACAATACACATTCACACTTCCTCCATTAATTTCTTAACTCTAGGCAATCAGCAAAGCTCTGATTTTCAATGTTTGCCAAGTACTGAAAATTTAACAATCAGCTCCCATGAGGTGGTTTGAGCTGGCGCCAGCACACCCATGTCTGTGATCTAGAAGGCTAGAGGGAAACGTTTAGATTCAGTGTTACCTGATCTCTTCACCAATATCATAGGGGGAAAAAAATCTTTCCACTTCACCCAGGAAACAAGTATATCTGCCTTTTTTCCATACTCCATTATTGCAATTCCCTTCACTGTCCAAAGTTTTGTGTGTCATAAAGAATGCTTCCCGTAGTGACAAGAGGGTTCTAGCTCAAGCCAAAATGGCAGTCATACAACTAAAAGCTGATCTATGCTCCCTGCTCTAGGCTTAGGAAATGCCAAGTTTTCTGGAGAATGCTGAGCTCCAAGTGTCTGCCCAGTGAAATATCACCATACCACATTGATCGGTGACGCTTGCCCAGAATCTTTTAATTCGGCTAACAGCAATGCAACAATCAGAGGCATAACTAGGGTGAGTCAATCAGGGTACTGCCCAAGGGTGCACACATGGGAGTGGGAGGGTGGCAATTCTTCCTTCCACCAGATATCTTGGAGCACTTTACGCACTGTACCGTGTCAGCATTGCCCCCACTTCCTCATTTAGTCCTAGGCCATTATCACCTGGAACCTTTTACCACGGATTGGGACTTGTCCCCTCCTCCAGGCCAAGGGGACAGAATTCACATCTCCTCTCCCAATGTAATTGTGTCCAGAGTGGACTACACTCTGCACTATGCCATGAACTGAATTTATCCCCAAAATTCTTAGTTACAAATCTTGACTACTGTTGAGATTGGACCAACGTAGAAATAAGCCCAACCCAGGACTGCCTTTCCTCACTCAAAAATGATTTGTAGGTGATTCAAGAAGTCAGATCTGGGACCACTTCTGTCTCTAAATCTGTGATCCTAAGTCAAGACATATCAATTGCATTCATAAACATCATACCACTCTTTGAGGTAGTGTGGCTTAGCACATAGGGTGCTTGATTTGCAGTCAACAAATTTGTTGTTGTTTAATCATTTTCAGTCATGTCTGACTCTTTGTGACCCCATTTGAGGTTTTCTGGGCAAAAATACTGCAGTGGTTTGCCATTTCCTTCTCCAGCTTATTTTACAGATGAGGAAACTGAGGCAGATGGGGTGAAGTGACTTGCCCAGGGTCACACAGCTAGTGTCTCAGGCCAGATTTGAACTCAGGAAGATGAGTCTTCCTGACTCCAAGACTGGTATTCTACACACTGTGCATCACCTAGCTGCCACAGATGTCAGTAAGATCTGACTTCAAACTGAGTCTCAGAAACTTATTAGCTGTGTGAGCCTCAGCAAGTTGCTTAATTTCTCTGTGCCTTAGTTGCCCTTTTCTATAAAATCAGGAGGTTGGACTTGATGGCTTTTAAAGGTCCCTTCCAGTTCTAAATCCATGAGCCTATAAGTTCCCAGGGCCAAAGATAAAAATGGCATCTAAAACTTATAGATTTCTTGAGAACTGCATGTACTCAAAAAGCACTGAAAAATGGAGACTATAACTAACCAGAGAAAAGAGGCTAAGGCCCCTGTGTAAGCCCCTGTGTAAGATGGAGATATTGAGGAGAAGAAATGAATGAATGAGTGAGTGAATGAATGAATGAATGAATGAATGAATGAAAAAGCACTCATTAAGTGATTACTATATGCAAAGTATGGTACTAGGTGCTAGGGACACAAATAGAAAAGTTTGTCTATTCCTGTTCCCAGTCCCTATTTTCAGGGAGCTCACACTCTAATCAGGGAGACAGTTCATCTAGGTGATTTCATCTTTGAGTCAGGTGAAAAGGTCCTGTGCTCCTGAGTGTGCCCCCAGAAAAGCACATGGTAATGCATCTTCTTTTATGCCATCTCCTTGACAAAGCCATGTTTCTGATTCTGAACCTTTGACAATGCCAAGAATTCTGGTGGTGCAGACTCTCTTTTCCCGGTTTGCAGTGGCTGCTGGGAAGGTTGGGGCTGTGGCCCCTGCAGAGGAAGTTGCCAGGTCCCATCTCCACAAGGGTTGCTTTTATGGATGATGGCTGGGTGGGGGTCAAGCTGGAAGAAGGACTGATGGGGTATATGTGTCTGGGGATTGGGATGGAGGCTGTTGCTATCATTCCCAGGGTTCTCAGACTTACTGGCCTGCCAGTAGCAATCAACAGCTGGTGTTGATGGTGGCAGGGATGGTAGATTCCCATTCTTTAAGTGCTGCTCCACTCAATGCTGGCTCTGGATAAGCTGGAAGCAGGGTCAATGGTCAGGGGAGAAGGGGTGCAGGGAGCAACACATTCATAGGGGTCCTGGGACAACTCCAGGGGTCTCAAGGGAGGTAGTAGTTGAGATGGTTTGACTTGCCTGGCATATGCTGCCTTGTGCCTCCCACAGAGTAGCTGGCTGCTTCACCTAAGCTGACTTACCTGCCCCATTGGTGATAATTGACCAGCAACTGCTGTTGGCAGTCATGAGAGTGGCTGACTCCTTCTCTGCTAGGGATGCTCACCTCCATGATGTCTTCAAAGGCTAAACTTGAAACAGAATGATACTGCTGTCCTCAGCACTCTTAGACTTTGTGTCTATCTGTAGCAGTTGGTTGGTGGTTGGTGACTGGAAAGGGCTGGAGGCGGGAACCCTTTCTCCAAAAAGCATGCTTTCCTTGAAGTCCCTAGGGTCTAAGCCAACAGCAAGACTGGTAGACTTGGGGGGGCACCGTTGCTCCCTGGGCTCTTGGTTTTGTCTAATCATCAGTAGCAGTTGGTCAGCAGCTGTAGTGAGAATGGTGAGCCCCTAATTAATAACAGTGACGGAATCTCTTAGGGCAAGAAGTCAATAGTCCTTGGTTTTTCTCCAAACACCACCTCTCCTTCACTGTCTGACCTTCAGCAAGTCACTTAGTGTCTATTAGGTGGAATCTTCCAAAGGAAGTGGTTCAGATCCCAGAGGGATGCAGAGAGAAAGGAAGAAGGATATGCAAAATCATCTAAGGGCCTGGAGCTGCATTCATATAACAACCAACTTGGTCCAAAACTTGGCCCTGAAGTCATAATAAGGCTCAGAAAGGCCTCAGGTGAAAATTTGGACACAAGGTCATGCATCCATGAATCTAAAATGATGTGAAGTTTCTCAGGGGGCCATGCCCATCTGGCACAGACAGGGATAAGGAATATGGCTAAGAACTGCACACTGGCATGCAAGAACAGCTCTTTCCTATCAGAGAGGCTGCTTGGGGGGAAAAGAACACTTTAGAATTACCATTGGTCCATTAGGGGCATGTATTTCTCCTCATTGAAACAGCAAATAGAGAAGGGCTGACCAACAAGCAAAAATCCATTCATTCAATAAGTGTTGAGCACATGTAAGGTACAATGCTAGGTTATCCTGCTGGGGGAGCCAAGAGGCAGAAGACACAGTTCCTGCCCTCATACTGCTTACAGTCTAACTGGGAGATGACATGTACACAAATAACTACAACATAAGAAAAGGGCCAATGAGCAGATCAAACATTCATGTTCAAGACCAACAAACATTTATTAAGCACCTACTACATGCCACATGTGGCTCTAGGCGCTAGGGATATCAAGACAAAAACAAAAGCATCCTGCTCTTTATGGTATTTATAGTCTGGCTAAGGAGATGAGAGATGTACCCAATAATATCAAGGTGGCATAAGAAAAGTTTCAAGAGAAACTGAAATAAATTTTATGGATGGTCAGAGAGGGAAGGGGGAAAGAGGCCTAATTCCCAAATTCAGGAGATAGTTCCAGAGCAGGGCAACATCTGAGAAAAGAAAGACCCTTGCCAGTTGGGCGATAAAGCACCACAAACAAGAGTCACGGGTTTTATGAGCAAAAGAGAGAATTAAGAAGGCAGATGGATTGGTGCAAAGAAACCCAGCAGACTTCTTCACCTTCTCCCTCCACCTTGGCTAAGGGCTTCAGGTTGAAACTGAAAGGTCACAGATGAGTCTATGGAGGAGTTGTGAGAGTTGGGCAGGAAAAGGAACCAGATGACCAACAAGCATCACTTTAGACATAATGTGGGGCATTGGATAGACAGCTGGCCTTGATGTCAGAAAGATCTGGCCCCACCTCTAACATATTATGCCTATGCAGCCTTAGACAAGACACTTAACTCCTCGGTATTATAAACAACTCTCTAAGGCCATAACTTGCAGAGAAGGTGATCATCTGAGTCAGTAGAGGTAGTTTCCTCACCTGGGAGTTCCTGATGCCAGTGAAATGACAGGTGCAGTTCCTATCCTATCCCTATATGCCAGACACTGCGCTAGGTGCTTGGGACACAAAGACAGTAATTACACAGTCTCTGCCCATAGGGAGCTTATGTTCTATCAGAGGAAAAAGCATGTACATATATTAAGTAAATTCAAAATCAATACAAGGTAATTTGAGGAGAAGCACCAGGAGCTGGGTGATCAAGGTAGAAGGTTACCTACTATTGACGTGTCTTTGGTCCTGCTTTCCAAGCAAGAATATTGACACTGGCTGCCTTCCCATCCACCTCTTGGAGCCAAAGTAGGCCTATGGCCAATGGCATTTAGTCATCTCCCCTGGCCACCCCCACTTAAAATGACCTTATTTACCAGAGCAAAGGAGGTGCCCTGATTCTAAATGAGTTGGTTATACATCAATAGTTAATTAATTTGTTTGTGCTTCCTCCATCAAGGCTAGTGTCCAAAAGGAGTGATGCCTTCAGATTGACATTGGAAGGAGGAAAGGATAACATTTGAACCTCGCCACCTCATCCCACCTTCCACATGGCCTCACTTGACCCTTAGAATCAAAGGTAAACTTGGAAAGGACCTTAATAGTCATCTATTACAAGCCTCTCATTTTACAGAAGGGGAAAATGAGGCACAATGAGGTCATGCGATTTGCCAAGATCACACAGCTAGTAAATGGTAGAGCTGGGATTCTCTAGCCCTCCCTCTCATTACTTGTTTAAAAGAACTCTCTAACAGAAGAGTCCACAGGCTAAGTCTTTATTTACATCATCCCCTTTGCATAGGTTTGTGCCAAGTCCCAAGCCATGGATCACCTTCTCTATAAACCCTACCCTGACTAGCTAGCCCAAACTTTCATAACACTTATGCACACCACCCACTAAGCTCTTTGACATAATATACTTTGTATTGCCAGTTATCTTTTTAGGCATGCATTTTATTTATTCATCTAGATTTTGCAAAGCCCTAGAAAGTAGGATGATTCTCTTTATCATACCCCCAATGTTTAGCACAGTGCTTTCAGAGGAAAGGTGCTAAGTGTTTGCTGATAATGTTTATGTTCTAGGGATAATTACTTTGTTCCCTGAGTTGGAAGAAGAGGAGTGAACACATTACTACCTTCTGCTCATTCTTTATTGAGATTTGTCTAGCTTTCATCTTCATCTTTGTTCAGGTCTATGTGGCTTTCATCTTCATCTTTGTTCAGGTCTCTGGCCTGTTCTTCATACATGATTCTCCATTTCCAATCTCTGTTCCTATGCACTAAATGACCCCCATGCCTTGAATGCCCTCCCTCTTCATCTCCACCTGTTGGAATGCCTGGTTTCATTCAAGACTCCCCTCAAATGCTACTTTCTCTGTGACACCTTTCCTGATCTTCCCCAGCTGGTACTATCCTCCTCTTGCATATCATCCCACCTCTATTTTGTATACATCTATATGTAACCATGTTATTTCTCCCATAGAATGTTATCTCCCTGAGGGCAGGCTCCATTTTATTTCTGTCTTTGTAAGGCCCAGCAAAGTAAAGTGAGGGCACCCAGCACCTGGCACACAATAGACATAATAAATACTTGTTGACTGAAGATTGGTTAAAATGAAATATAAGGTAAAACAGTATAATGATAATATGACTCTTGAATCAAAGAACTTGGGTTCAAATCCTACTTTTAATGCTTACACCCTGTGTGATTTTGGACAAGTGAACTTCACGGGCCTCCACTTCATCAACTGTAAAGTGCGACCTAAATGGCCTCTGAGATTCCTTCCAGCTCTAGTTCCATGATCCTAATATCCAAATGACCTTGATAACATAACATTGGTGCTACCTTGGACATTGTTCTGGCTCCCTCTAACCTTCACCAGCTAGCCAGGTTGACAGGAGGCTGAGCACTTCTTTGACTTGTACCCAACTGGGACCCCAGTGGCAAGAGAATTGGGTTCGACCTGAAGACATATTTTGACCATTCAAGGGCAGCTTCATAAGTGGCCAAGGAATGTGAACCATATTGAGAGGCATCTGAAAAATGAGGAAACATAGCCCAGGAAGTGGGTAAACTGGTAGAGGGTATAGATGGAATGGTGGGGTTTGGGCCTCAACTTTGAAAAGAATAAAGAGAACCCATTGAAAGCATTCAAGGAGGATGCATGAGAGAGAAAGGGCATTTGGTCAAAGCATTTTGATTGGGGACTGGGACGGAGGGACAGCAGATGAAGGAGACAGAGGACAATTTGGTAAGTTTATTTTAAGGTTGCCACTAGACACCCCCAAGAATCAAGGACGAAAAATAAGCTCTCCTGGTCACCCTACATCTTTTCCTATTTATTTCATAAGCCCTTTCACCTACAATCCATTTTTTGGGTCTGCAAGTTCCATCCAGTAACAAAGGGTTTCTTTCCAGGACAAAACTCAACTTAAAAAGTAAATTTTGCTCCAGGCAGTATTCAACCCAAAAGGTGTTTTTCACTCATCCCAGCTTATAAATCATAAGCTGTTTCACTAAGGTGGCTATTGCTCACTCTCCAGGCAAGCCACCTTGGATATCATTTCATAGCTCTGCACTTGAAGCCTCTCCAAATTGGATTACCTGGAAGCTAGGCAGGCACAAAAACACACACACACTCTCTAGGTTTGCTGGGATTGGGATTTTCTTTTTTTTCACAAGTCCACACACCATTACTTGGAAAAGACTGTCTAAGTCTTAAGGCTGGAATAAGAAGGAAAGTGGACAAAACACCTAGAGCCAAGGGACCAATGAATCCTTGTTTACAAAAAGTCTGAAGCTTCTGAGTGTGGCATAGTAGAGGGACAACCTTGGAATCAGACAGACTCAGGTTCAAGGCTTTCCTGTGACATGTAATGGTTACCTGGCCCTAGGAATGGCATTTAACCTCTTAGGCTGTCTTGGACAAAGGAATTTTCACTTAAAAGTCAGGGAGATCTTCCTTGAGTCCCATGGTCTGTTACCCCCAAAGAGATTTCAGTCCTAAACGTGAGAATGTGAAACAGAGTCTTGACTTGGGAATCTAGTAATGACATCCTTTTTATTTGTCCTTCTTCTCAATGGATACATAAGGATGGATGACAACAGGAGACATTGGACAGGACAAAAAAATGGATAATGATACCCATTCCTTGCTTGAATAGCACATAATATAGCAGAGCTAGGAGGAAGTGTGGCGGGAGGAGGGGAACAACTAGAAAAATAAAGATATTATTTTTATATAATTACAGAAAGAACAGTAAGGATAGAATAGCACCTGTTTGCCTCTTGGCCTCAGTTTCCCCAACTATAAAGGGAAGGAGTTGGACAAAATCAGGGGTGAGGAACCTAGGGCCTTCAGGCCACATGTGGCCCTCTAGGTCCTCAAGTGAGGCCCTTTAATCGAATCCAAACTTCACAGAACAAATCCTCTTAATAAAAGGATTTGTTCTGTAAAACTCAGTCAAAAGGCTGCACCCAAGGAACTAGAAGGCCACAGGTTCCCCTGTGAGACTATATGGTCTCAGAGATCCCTTCCAGCACTAGATCCCTCATCTGTGATCCCATCTGTGTGACCTTAGTTTCTCATCTGTAAAGTGAAGGGGTGGGACTAGCTGATTTCCAGAGCTCCTTCCAGTTCTAGAGCTATGATCTTATGACACCTGAAGTTCCTTCTGCTCTACACCTATCATCTTAAGACTGATCCTCTCAGTAATGGTCCAGATCTCCTGAGGCCAAGAAGACTGGAAACCTACTGTTCTATTGTAGAATCTAACTACGAGCCATAGCTAGTGGTCAAGTCTTTCCCTCATTCAGGACAGATGGAACTGAAGGGTCACTACCAGCCCCATCTGCATATACAATGTTTGCAGAGATCATCATAAGTAACGTCATCTTTGAAAAACAAAGGCATTGCCACATCCCTAGCTGTCAACCAAGACCTAGATGTAGGAGAGGGGATGAACTAAAGACAGGCAAATGCATTGGTGAGAGAATGACAGCGCTGATCAACAACTATGCACCTTCCTTCTGCTTTCAGGAACAGATATCTTCCTAAAAGGCAGCTAGATGACACAGTGGATGAAGCACCAGGCCTGGAGTCAGGAAGACATGAGTTCAAATCTTACCTCAGACTAGTTGTGTAACCCTGGGCAAGTCACTTACCCCTGTCTGCCTCAGTTTCCTCATCTGTAAAATTAGCTGGAGAAGGAAATGGCAAACCACTCCAGTATCTTTGCCAAGAAAACCCCAAATGGGGTCACAAAGAGTCAGACATGACTGAAAGAACTAAACAATAACAAATGTTTCTGAAAAAGGAGACTGTAATTCCTAAGTACAATCCTATGTTCCCACTAGTGCAGTAAAAAGAGAGGAGAATGTAGAGTGTGGTGACTCTATTTTAAATCCTGGTTCTGCCAATTACTACCTGGGTGACCTTGGGCAGTCACTTCACCTCTCTGGGCCTCAGTTTCCCTAAATGTAAAAAGAAGGGGGTGACCTTCTAGCTCTAAAGTAAAGAAGCTATAATTCTATTATACTCTTCAGGTTAGCTCCCCTGAGTGCCCACATCTTTCCTTGCTCATTGAAAGGCCTTATCTTCTAGTGATGAGACAGGGGGAGAGAGAGGGAGAGAGGGAGAGAGAGAGAGAGAGAGAGAGAGAGAGAGAGAGAGAGAGAGAGAGAGAGAGAGAGAGCTGGCTATTATCAAGTGTGCCTTCCTCAGTCCATTTCAATTCATTCTTCTCATGTCCAGCTTTCTGCATCTCAAGGCAGCTCAAAGCAGAGATGGAAGCAATCCCTATCAGTGCTAACACCTTGGCCAAGATATCTTGGTTTGAGGAAGGGGGAAACAGGAACAACAACTCACTCGCTCACTCACGCCAGCTATTAGTCATCCTACATGGCATATGGCACAGCTGGGTGGCTGTCTAGGCAAAGTGAGCTTTTTCCAAGTCCCTCTTTCAACAGGTTGAACATACTAACAGGACCCTGAATTACCCACATGTGTTTTCGATGTTCCTGATTTGTTGCCATGTGAGAGGAAGAAACATTCTGGCTGAATCTTGGTAACTTCAATTATTTCACGTGAAGTGGAGCAGCTTCCATCAGCGTCCCACCTGGAAACAGGCTGCTGAACATCTGTCTAGGTGTCGATTTCCACTGCAGAGGCAAAGAATCTCTGGCTCACAAAGTAAGGTTGGCAGGGGGAGGGGCTGTGTGTCAGTTAAAAATCAAAAAGATAGAATTACCATCATGAGAGACATGGTGGTATAGTGGGTAGAAAGCTGACCTTGGGGGCAGTAAGACCTGGAGATATATGGTATATACATCCTCTCAAAATCCCTTCTTAGCTCGAACATTCTGGGCTCTAAGGTCCTTTCTAGTTTTAACATTCAATGTGCTAAAACCCTTCCCATTCCCAACCTTCTTTGTTCCAATGTCCCTCCCAGCTCTAACATTCTGTATTCTAAGGTCCCTCTCAGCCCCGACATTCTGTGTTCTAACACGTGGCACAGTTTAAATATTCCATGTTCTAAGGTCTCTTCTGGCTTTAACATTCTATGTTCTAAGGCCCTTCCCAGCTCCCACATTCTATGTTCTGAGAAACACTTGGCTCTGACATTCTGTGTTCTGAAGTCCTTTCCAGCCCTGACATTCTGGGCTCAGCAAGCCCTCTCAGCTCTGACATTCAGCATTCTAAGATCCTTCTAATTCCCAACACTCTTTGTTTTAAGGTTCTTCCAGCTCTGACATTCAATATTCTAAGACCCTTCCCAGTTCCAACATTTTTTGTTCTAATGTCTCTCCCAGCTCTGACATCCTATGTTCTAAGGTCCTTCCCTTCTCCAAATCAATGCTCCTATGAGCTATATCCTTTTTTGCATTCTTTTCATGAGACTAGGGAGATTTCCACAGTGATGAAATCATACAACCTAGACCCAAAGAAAACCAAAGAAATCCTGTCTAGATATAGGAAAATGGCTTAGGTCAGTGGTTTCAAATTCAAATAAAAATAGTGTCTACTAATCTATACATAATAATCCCTGACTCGTTTGACTCAATTTTAAAAGGCGATATTATCTATAATTTTTATTTATGTTGTTGCCTACTTCCCAATTACATTTTACTCTGTCCTGGAAAGGGGGGAGAGGGGGAGCCATGTCGTGGGCTACATTTGACATCTCTGACTTAAATGTCCTCTGGAGGTTCTTTCCAGCCCCAGGATGCTAGAATCCCATGAAAAGCAGCCCGGCCTTCAGAACAGACAAGCTGGGCATCCTTCATAGAAAGTAAAGGCAAAGTTATGATATCTTCATTTATGCTACTGAGCCAGAAAAAAGCCAAACTCTATTCTTCCACAGCCCAGATTAAGTCTCCAGAACTCTCAGCTTCCTGCCCAGATTGCTAAGTCTTGGTCTATGTCCCAAGTGCTCTCTGCAATCGATCATTCGCCTGCCCAGGGGAACCTCAGACACTCATGACAGTTCCAGCTGGTGGTACAGTCACCTTCCCTGCCTCGTGATTTTTCCCCTCCCTGCTCAGACAAGCCATTAGCCTTAAATAACTGAAAACAGTCTCTATCTCTATGGAGCCTCCCAAGGGAGGTTTTAGCCAAAGACCACTCAGGACCGGGCAGTGGGAAGAGCACTGACTTTGGATTCGGAAGTCCTGGGTGTGAATCCCAGCTCTGTACTTACTATCTTGGTGACCTTAAATAAGGTAATTCCACTCTTCTGGCTTCAGTTTTCTCATCTACACAAATAAAGAGATTAGACTAGACACTGTCTAACTCCCTTCTGGCTTTAAATCTATGAACATCAAGGCCCTCCATGGGCATCGCCACCACATGAATCAGCCACCGTATGGTACTCCTTCCTTTAGGAGCACATGTTGGCTAGCAACCTCCAAGCATAAAATCAAATCAGTTCAGCAAGCATTTATTAAGCACCTGCTATATACAAGGAAGTTCTGAGTTTACAAAGACAAAAATGAAATAATCAGTGCCCCCAAAGAGTTTCTATTTAGGGGTGGTGGGATATATCAATCAATAAGTGAAAATCAATCAATAAACATTTATTCATTCAACACCTACTATATGCTAGGAAGTGGAGGTATGGAAATGCAAGGGTCCTTTACCCCTGTGGCACAATGGATCAAGTCTTGGACTTGGACTTAGGAAGAGCTGAGTTCAAATCCTAACTTAAACACTGACTAGTGGCAGATCGTTGAACTTCTCTCAACCTCAGATTCCTCAACAATAAAATCAGGGGGTTGGGCTCAGCAGCCTCTAAGATCCTTCCCAGCTTAAATCAGTGATCCTCGGGTCCTATGTGTTCCAAAATCTCACATTCTATTGGGGAATAGAGTTATTCTCATTACATTGCTCTCCTGAGGGCAAGGACTGTCTTTCTTTGTATTAATTGCATCCGCAGTGCTTAGCACAGTGCCTGGCACATAGTAAGCACCTGATAAATATTGATTTGATTGGATTTGAAAATGGCAAGTACACCCATATATATATATATATATATATATATATATATATATACACACTATATATAGAAAGTAACATGAGGAAGAGAAGCCCAAGGGGAAGCTGGAGATTACAAAAAGTCTCAAGTAAGAAGATAGTGTGACATTTGAGCTGAGCTTGGGGCAGGGGGAGGGGAGGACTATTAATCAATTGACAAGCATTCAGCAAATGCTTACTATGTATCACGCGCTGTGCTAAGTGCTGAGATACAAAGAGAAAAACAAAGCAGTCCTGCCCTCAAAGAGCTGACATTCTATATGTGGAGATATGTCCACATATAAATAAATCCAGAATATATACTTGATAGAAATGAGAGATATAGAGAAGTAGAAAGATGATTGATAGATTGGTCATTGATAAATTATAGATAGATAATTGATAGATGATGGATAAGTAATAAATGGAAAAGGAGGGAGAGGGGGAGGGGAGGGAGAAGACAGGACAGATGGACAGAGAGAGAATTGGATGGACGGACCGATAGACAGACGGACAGACAGAGAGACAGACAGACAGATAGACAGACGGATAGATAGACGGATAAATAGATGGATGCATGGATGGATGGATAGATAGATAGACACAGAGAGAGAGAGAGAGAGAGAGAGAGAGAGAGAGAGAGAGAGAGAGAGAGAGAATTAGGGATTCTAAGAGGCAGCAATGAAAAGGGAAAGCATTCCAGGCATGAGGGGTAGTCCAGATCAAGTCACAGACATGGAAGATGGGATGTCATATGGAAGTAACAGCAAGAAGACCCAGTTTGGCCAGACCATGGAGTGCCTAAAGGAGCAGACATGGTAGATAATGGACTCAGATACAAAGTAAATAGAAAGTAATTTCCAGGGAGGGTAGAAATCAATACGTTGGTGAGGTGGGAGGTGGAGAGGTTTTAGGAAGCGCTTCCTTCTGGTAGTAGCACCAAACTGAGCCTTGGAGAAAGCTAGGGATTCTTCGAGGCTGAGGCAAGACAGAAGAGCATCCCAGGCCTGAGGGACAAATCAGTGGGGTCACACAAGTCCTTGCTAAATGTCAGCCCATGGCTGCTGGCTCCAGGTCCCCTCCCTAGCAGAATTTGTGCAAAACTATGAGTCAGCCTACATCATAAGCAATAATTTGGGGGCTAACAATAAGATCTCTGAGCAAGAAACCATGGACAGTATTCTCTTCCAAATTTACCCCCCCCTTTTTTAATTATGTAATTTCTCCCCATCACCATCGTAGCCTTTGGAGGGCTCCCGGCAGCTCCCGTCCCAAGCTTTTAAAATGATCATTTCCTGCTGCAGACCAGCATTTATCTCTTTGGGTGGCATGAATTATAGCACTCTTATTTTTATTTCAGTATTTATTTAAAAATAATGTAAGAGAGAGGCCCGATGCCAGGAGTACTTTAATCTGCCCGAGCTCTGTAAACAACTCAGCTCCAGCGGGACCTGTACCGCTTGCTTCTAACAGAACAAGAAGGACGAGAGGGTCTCGGTAACTACAGGCCATCTGCCATGTAGGCCTCACCCAGGTCTGCTACTTTACAAAGGGAGTGGTCAGACACAGAGGGAGGAGGTAGGGAGAGGCTAACCCTGCCCCTGTGCTGGTACAGTGGAAAGCTGGCTGGGTTCAGGGTCAAAAGACCTGGATTAGAATCCTGTAACTACCTCTTGCTAGCTGTATGATGTTAGAGAAGTCACTTAACCTTCTCTGCCCTTTGGTTTCCTCATCTGTAAAGGGTACCTCTTAGGACTTTTGTGAGAATGAAGTAAGATCATGGGTGGAAACCATTGTGAAACATACCGTACTATATAAATATCACCACTTATTTTATAGTTATCAGTATTATTGAGTTCTATAATATTACCCAAGGCAAGTTTCCCTAGTCTCATGAAAAGGTACAAAAAGGAGATGCTTATAGGGGCATTGATTTGGAGAAGGGAAGGAACTTAGAATACAGAATGTCAGAGCTAGGAGGGACATTAGAACAAAGAAGGTTGGAACTGGAAAGGGTCTTAGAACACTGAGTAGTAGAGCTGGAAATACCATAGAACAAAGAATTCTGGGAATAGGGAGGATCTTAGAACATTAAATGTCAGGGATGGAAAGGACCTTATAACTCAGAATGTCAGAGCTGGAAGGGACTTCAGGACACAGAATGTCAGGGCTTCGAGGGACCTTAGAACATGGGATGTTAGATCTGGGAAGGTCCTTGGAACACAGCATGTCAGAGCTAGAAGGGAATTTAAATCATAGACTGTTGGATCCAAAAAAGACTTTAGAACACAAAATGTTGAAGTTGCATGACATCTTAGAACACAGAACATCAGAGCTGGGAGGGACCTTAGAACGTAGGATATCAAAACCGAGAAGGCCCTTACAAGTTGCGTGCTCCAATCTCTACCTTTTGGAAATAAAGAAATTGAGACCCAGAGAGGATAGGTAATTATCTTGTGGTCACACAGGTATTAAGCACAAAACAAGAATTTGAACCCAGGTCTTTGGGCTCAAAATACAGCATTGTTTCCATTAAACCAAACTGCTTCTAGTCCCCAGGTCCCAGGTCTTTCCTACGCGTCCTTTCGAAAGCAAGAAGGAGGTAAGCACTGGAGGGAGAGCATACAATTGGGTTTTTCTGCTTTTGTTTTTTTTTAACGTAATAGGGGAAATTCTCTAAACTGAAGCATATGAATCCCATCCCAGACCTCAGCTCTCCAGATTAAATGGTACAGAGACCAGCTGGACAAGGAGCAGGAAAGCTGGAGGCTTGGCCTCAGCATCAATGTACAGTACAGATGTTTGAGATTTTCTTTACCATGCTATAAAAATGTATATGCTGCAATTAGGCCCATTATCAGGATATAAACATAGATTATGCTTTATGGGATGAATGAAAGGACAGTGTAAAACCCACCCACATTTCATCTGGCTCAGAGAACCATGCCAGTCCTTGGGTTACTAGACTAAATCATCCACCTTTCAGAAACTGTATTGAGAGTACAGTGTGGCTGAAGCTGAGAGTCTTGAGTTCTAGGCCTGCCTGTGCCACTACCTCTGAGCAAGTCTGTCCTCGCCACAGGCTTCAGTTTCTCCATCTGTAAAATGGGTGAGGGGGAGAGGGTGGACAAAGGGATCCTTGCCTCTGACATTTTCTTTGCAACATTTTCTCATTTGTGACATTTACAATATCACTCTTCCTAAGCATATTGTAATCCTTTTCTTTACTAGGATAAAATGCCTTTAATTAAAGTCATAATGGAACCTGCTACATCTAGTAACAAGCCTTCGGTTCACTCAGTTCAGTTAAATTAACCTGGAATTGGTGTCAATTGATGCTTTTAAATGGAAGCAACATGTCCTAATGAACAAAGAGCTGGACAAAGAATCAGGAAAGTCGGGGTTCCAACCCCACCTCTGACACCGACTAGCTGTGTAACTATAGGCAGCTCCCTTCACCTCCACGTCTTGGTTTTCTCATCTGTAAAATGGAAATGATAGTAATGCTTCAGAGGGTTATCAGGAAGCCCCAGTGAAGTGTTGTGTGCAAAGTACTGTGCAAACCCTTAAAGCTCAGAGAGACAAGTAATGGAGACAGGGCTGGCCTTGGAGTCAAGAAGACCTAGGTCCCAGTCTTTTCTCTGCCACATATGGTCTGTGTGACCCTCAGCAAATTCTAGCATCAAAGATTTTAGAGCAAGAAGGAACCACAGAGGCCAGCATTCAACCCTCTCATTTTACAGATGAAGAAACTGAGACTCACAGAGGTTAAATGAACCTCTTCCCCAAGATCACATAGCTAAGAAGCATCAGAGGCAGGTCTTCCTACTCCAATTCCACATATTCTCCATGGCCTTTCAAGTCACAACCTTTCAGCACCCTGGACAATTATCTAGGCCTACAGAATACAGATGAGCTTCATGTGGGAATCAGAGGAGGGCATCTCCACATTGAGAGCTCTCCACACCGATGTCATCACAGGACCTGACCAATGAAGAAACAGATAGACAAACAGATGGATGGACGGATGAAGGGGTGGGTGAAGAAATAATAGCTATTTTTCATAGGTTCACAAGATCATTGATTTAAAGTCTCAAGGAAACTCAGAAGCCATCCCATCCAACCCTAAACTGAGACTCAAAGGAACTGAGATCACATACCCAGAGATGGACGGAACCACAGAAGCAATCCAATCCAACCCTCACATTTTACAGATGAGGAAACTGAGACCCAAGAGAATAGGATCTTAGGAGCACAGACATAGAGCTAGATGCGACCTCAGCAGCTATCTAGTTCAACGCCCTCATTTTATAAAGGAACAGGGACCCAAGGGGACAACATGATTTGCCCAAAGGATTTGAAACTAGGTCCTCTGAATACAAAGTCACTGGAGCCATTACTGTCATTGTAGCAAAAGCAAGCCAACACAGTCCCTGCACTGAAGACACAAACCAAGCTCTGCTTTCCCAAACCTCCCAAAACCCATCGATGGGGCCAACAGAGGCTCCATTTAGCTGGTTTTATTTCCCTGTTTACTTCAAATCATCTCTGGGGCAGATGATCACAGCTGAGCTGGCTGCCTTGCACTCACTCACAAGCCCTGGAATTTCACCCTGGGGGAGAGGGTGGAAGGTGGAAGGGGGGAAGATGGGAGCGAGAGGTGCAAAGTTCCCTAGAATCTCAACTAAACGTTTTGGAGCCACACTGGCATACCAGAGCAAAAATTTTTCAATGCGTGTTTGCAGAGATGGCCCTTTAATGAAAATTTAATTATTCTGTGGGTTGGACGTATACATTAAGTTTGCAGGGAACCTCTTGAATATCAAATAGGCGCCATTCTTTCTCCTGACTTAGCGATGTTTTCATATTCCCCAGCAATTAGAGCCCAGGAAGAAAAAAGACTGACTCGATCACAAAGCTACAAAAAAGCAGCTTCTTTGAGCCGCGATTCTTCGGTTCTGTTGTGTCATGCGCCTCTTGGGCCATCAATCTTCTGAAGCCTTGGACACCTCAGAATGACAGCTCTAAGGTATATAACAAAATACATAGGATTACAAAAGGAAACGAATTATATTGAAATATATGTGTAATTTTTCCCCACCCAAATTCATAGATGCCCTGAAATCTATGCATGGATTCCAGGTTAAGAAGCCTTCTGTTAGTAAGAGAATGATTTGGAGGTGAGAATATTTCAGGATGCAGTAGCACCTGGGCCAAAACAATTTCTTGAAGCTGCTTAATGTGTGGCCTGTCTTCTCTACTCTAAACTGGTTATTGGCATCCTGATTTCAGGCAATAAAGCGGTTAGACAGGCAACTTTTGTGGCCATCATGGATTTTCACTTTCATTCCCCAGTAAGAGATATAGGAGTGTCAATGTGAAATAGGAATTAGACCTGGAAGTCCATCAGGTCAGACACTCCTAGCACTAGAAGTGACTTCAGAGGTCATTGAGTACAATTCTCTTATTTTACAGATGAAACAACTGAGGCTCATTGAGGACAAGTGACTTGACCAAGGTCACCCGGTAAGTAAGTGCACTAGCTTTTCCTGATGTTAATCCTAGCAATCTAGTCGTGCTATCACAAGAACAAACCTAGGCCTAGAGAATGCAAATGACTTTCCTAAAATCCCATAGCATTAGGAATTGTTCACAAGTGGTCTTAACCTAAGGTCTATGAACTAATTTTTAATTTTAATTTTAAAAAATATGTATTTGAAAAAAAAATATGTATTTGGATCACTGCATTTTGACATGGTTTCCTTGATAATCCTGTGTATTTTGTTTTCTGCATGTAAAAACACGATCCTGGGATGGGATTCCTGGCTTCAGCAGAATGGCTGCCAAAGGAGGCCATGGCATACAGCTGTGTGACCTTGAGTGGAAGTGCAATATACACCATCAGTGCCTTTTCCTCTCTATTTCTCACCTTCACTTCTAATGGGAGAAAACCAATTCATTTTATTGAATTAAAGTAGTATCATTTCTACATAGGAAGGTGTTTCAAAGGTTCCAAGCTTCCCAGGGCACGAGACAGCCCAAATCCCATCCACAACTACTCAGCCAAGGACAAATGGGCTTCCCTTGTCATGCAAGACTTCCTGGAATTTTACCGATGTGAGAATGCCCAGCGGCACTACTTGGTCCTGACTAGACACCTTAAGTGGGAGGCGTGTGGCACCTGGGTAAGCCCAACACAAAATGCAGAGCAGTGATGTCTGTCATCTTCATTTGCCTTGTCCTTTAATTATGACCATGTTCAGGAAGGCTCTCACATCAGAGATTTCAACAGATTTCCCAAATGTTCTGTGGGGGCTTCTCCAGGGGAGGCAGCTTTCTCGTCAGAGCAGAGAGGCAAGGCTCTGACCATCCGAGCAACAGTCAGGGGCTGATACTGGAGGAGTTTCATGGACATAGTTAAACTGGAAGAAAAAGTTCTCAGCGCTGACAACAAAGAACAGATCAGTTCTGCCATCCAGCATCCCCGCAGAAGGCTTGAGTCTAGGGGGAACCATAAAGATGCCTCCCAGTCCACAATCAAGGGGAGAAACGATAGAGCAAAGGGAGGAAGAAACCCCAAAAGAAATCTCCTGACAGTCTTAGCAGCCGCAGGGTTATTCTTACTCAAGGATAGGTTTCAGAGACAGAAGGAACCTTAGAGATCGCGTACACACACACACACACACACACACACACATACACACACACTTGCCAATTTTACAGATAAGAAAACTGAGTCCTAGCCAAGGTTATATTGATAAACATACAGACAGGAAGACAGCCAAATAAAGATAGATGAGAAAGGGTGCAGAACATACAGAGATAAAGAGAGATAGAGATAGCAACATGGAGAGACAGAGACAAAGACAGAGACAGAGTGCGGGGAGAGAGAGTGGAGACAAAGCAAAGGGAAGGAGGGAGAGAAAAGAAGGGAAGGAGGAGGAAGAGGAAGAGGAAGAGACAGAGAGAGAGACAGAGACAGAGACAGAGAGAGAGCATATATTAAGTCCTTACTGTATGTCAGACACTATGCTAAGATGGTGACAGAATCAGGAATTAAACTCAGATCCTCTGACCCTGATTCAAGTGTTCTTTCTACGCTCAAGTGGGAAGAGCTCAGGGCTAGGGATAAGGAAGTCTGGATCCTGGGCCCATCTCTACCACAAACTGGAAGTCTCTCCCCTTCCCTGGGCCTCAATTTCCTTTTCTGGAAAAGGAAGAAGTTGGATTTGATGATCTTCGGTGTCCTCTGATACTAACAATCATACATCATAAATTTAGAGCCAGAAGGAACCTCAGAATCCATCTAGTCTGCCTCCTTCATTTGACAGATGAGGAAACTGAAGCACACAGAGGGTAAATGACTTGCCCAAAGTCACACAAAACCAGGGCTAAGATTTGAATAAATGTTTTCTAGCTTCCAATCCAGCCTTCTTTATACTATAACATACTATCTATGAGAGGTTTCAAAATTCATTTAATCCTGTGGTTTCCAATGAGCCTGTCATGGGAGTAGGGTGAGGAAGAGATCAAAGTCTTTGGAGTATGCCAATGAACCTACTATCACAGACAGGGTTTCACAGGCAAGAAGAAAGAGTCCATCTCCTCCGCCTCAAGTTCACCAGCTTCATCAGACAAGTTGCCAGATCTGAGACCTTGTGAATACTTAAGTCCTATTCATAAAGCCCTCCCCCCAGGAGACAAAGGTGCCTGTCTTCAAAGGGAGGGCACCGATGCCTTGTCATTCTCCCCACCTTCTTCCCCGATTGAAGTGATTAGGCCACTGCGTCTGACTCCATGGAGTCTCGTCCAGCATTCCCTTCACAGAACCAGCTGACCTAGATTATTTCCCTTCCCCAGTTGCACACATGATAAAGAAGGCTGCTGTTCGCACTGCGTCCTCAAAGGAGGCCTTACGGATGGCAATTATTACTTCTAGGGTTCAGACAAAGGTGACGTTTTGGTAGGAGTTCTGCACTGAATAGATCCAACTCTCCTGCAAAATGACCGATAGCCTGATTTTCCAGGGAAACTTTCCTCCCTTCTTTTTATTCCTCACTCTTTTTTGACTGTGGTCAACAAGCTACCCCAGTCATGTCTCCAAGCATCCACCCAGTACCCCTCCCTCAGGCAGCAGCGACCCTGAAAGTCCCACTTCTCTATAGTGTCCTCAGGAAAGGTGACAGTGCTACCAGGGCCAGGGTAGCTGTCAAGCCATCTAAAGACAACAGACTGACGGAGTGAACTCTGAAGACATCCACCCGATTCCTGCCATCACTTACACTGTGCTGCCTAAAGACCTAGGAACAGTAAGATAAGCTCCCAGGAACAGAAGGATCCCCTGGAATGTTGCTGCTGAAGGCTTCACTCAACCCAAGACAAAAACAATTTTAAACCGACAAAAAAGTCACACCACCCAACTTTGCCCTGGCTCTCCTTTCCACTCCATCCTCCCCAACTCTCCCAAAAAAAAAAAAAACCAACCCCAGAAAGTCAGAATGCTTAGGCGGAGGGTTTCTCAACTTACTTTACATGTCTTTTGCTTTACTGGGAAGAAAATTCCATACTAACTGACTTAAGCCTTTAACATAGCTCCAAATGCTTGGATTGAAAAATAATATTTCATCTGCTAAGCTGAATGTTGGCAAGAAACAAAGCAGGACACGGAAACCCTAATTATAGATGAGTGTTTACATTTGCACACACATGTTTAGGATAAGCCCCATGGCCATGCCAGTACATACAAACCCACCTGAGCTATACATTCATGCCGACTAACATTGGTGGAATGCATATTTCCATCCCGGGTAGCCCATTTGCACCCCACTCTAGCCATCATCTGGACTTGGATTTTCTTACTCCCAACAGGACTTGATGGACATGGGCCCAACACATCACCCCCTTCCCCCCAAAAAACTAAAGAATTCCACTATACCACACTAACTATGAGAGAAATGAGGATTCATTTAATAAGGCAATTTCTAATGCGCCCTTAAGTAGTGAGCTGTGACTTCGCCTGGCTCAGAGCACCCACCTTTCCTGACCTGACGCAAGCTGAAAACAGTCCCTAGGACACAGAGGTCCTTCCAGGTTCCCCCCCCCCGGGGGGGGGGGGTTGTACACATGGACCTGTTGGAAAAAATAAATACGGGGAGCTAGCTACTCCTATGGGTGAGGATCAGGGAAGATGCTTCCCTGTTGCATTGATCCAACCAAGAAAGAATGATGGGGAAATGGGGGTGGAGGGGGCAGCTGCCCTCTCCAGCTGTATGGATTCTGTGCCATCATCTGGGAGCTCTCAACGTGCCAGTCTGTTCCACTCTCTGCAACCAAGCCCTGCGGAGGACAGGCAAAGACCTACATGCTTGTTGTCTCTCAGGGCCCTTGGACACCTGGGAAGGGAAGTTCATTCCTGGGGGAAGCTGTGGTCTAGGAAAAGCTTGGCATGGCAAGGTGCTACTGCCCACCCTATGCCCATTCCAAGTCTGTTCCAGAGGTGAATGTCTCCCTGTGGTCAATGGAGAGTCGTCCCAGCTCACAACCTGAGTAGTCGCTGTCTGGGGCTCCGAGGGCCTCCCCCTTATTCCCAGGCTCTGCCTTCCTCATAGCAGGGGTGGCATAAGCAACTGTCTTCCCCAGGATGGAAAGAGAGAGCTGGGAAGGGCATTCAGACCAACCGGTGGTTGAAAGGAATCCTCCCTCCTTCTTTCCCCGTCTCCAACCCGCCTTTTCTGCCCTCAACCCTTCTCCCAGGATACCTGTTTGCCTCTGCCGCTGTTCTCCCTCTTGGGCTGGGTCTGTACGGATCCCTTCCCAACCTAACCCAGCTTCCAGCTGCCCGCCCCCGGCGCCAGGGAGCGCAGCCCAGCGGCAGACGGCCGAAGCCGGAGCTGTGAGCAAACAAGCAAAGGGAGCAGATCCCGGGGTGCTGCTCCGTGAGGACAGACGGACAAGCTGACTGAGGGTCCGACGACCCGCGCCTCCAGAGCCGAAAGCGCGCCCCTACTTGGGAGATGGAAGGAGATGGGACCAGCAGCAATGATACCCCCCCCCGCAGGGTCCCCAGCCCTGGTGCCAAGGCATCGGGAGGGGGCAGGGGTGCAAGAGGTAGTTCCAGATACACCCTTCTCCCAGCCCCTACCCCTGTCTCAGTCCTAGCATCACTGATACCAACAGGTCCCCAGCGGCTCGAGAGCACGCCCCGCCAAGGCCCCCGCGAGTACCAGCCCACAGCCTAGGCACCAGAAGGGATAGGAAGCAGGGGTCGAAGCAAGGGACAGGAGCAGGAGCCAGCGACAGCCCCCTGAGTAAGGGACTGAGCGGAGGGGAGAGGCGGGAGGGGACGCGGGGGTGGGAGGCGGCACTCACCTCTCGCCCGCCCGGGGCCGCCGCCGCTGCCCGGCTGGCTCCCGGGCTCCCTCAGTCCGTCGGTCAGTCGGTCGGTCGGTCCGGAGGCGCCTCCGCTCGCTCGCTCACTCGCAGCCAAGCGCGGAGGCCGGCGGGGGAGGGGACGCCAGGGGAGGGGGCGGCGATGAATGGAGGTGCCGAGCCGGCACACGAGCGCGCACGCACACACACACACACTCACTCACACATACACACACTCACACTCACTCACACCTCGCGCAGCAGCCAGCCCGCAGCCGCGTCCTTGCGCTCGCATCCCGCCCCCCCCCCTTACCCGGCTCTGCCAGGCACCCTCTTGGTCCCTCCCAAAATAAATACAATTTTCTC
>CM053627.1:24770200-24787031 GCA_028646595.1 Phalanger gymnotis
TCTCCTTCTCTCCGTCTCTCTCTCTCTCTCTCACTCTCTCTGGCTCTCCCTCTCCGGAGCCGACCTGAGCCGAAGCGGCGGGCAGCACGATTTCAGTCCATGTGCACCGCTCGCGGCCTCCCCTCTGGGCACCCCCGCCCCCGGCCCCAGTGCCGGCGGCCCCGCCGGACTTGAGTGCCCCGCAAACTCTGTGCAGCGCCCGCCCCCTACTCGACGGTACCCCGAGGCCCAAGGGGAAGATTCACTCCATCTCACCCTCCCCCTCGACCCACGTCAGTGGCTGGGGTTCATGTTCCCCTCCTCCGCCCGGGCGCTAGCTTTTCTTGGGGTGCCCACCCCACCCCTTTCCTCTAATGGCTCCCACGGTTTCCAGGCAGCTCAACGCAACCTGTGCGCGCATACAGACCCGGGCAGACACGCGTCGTACACACACACACACACACACACACACACACACACACACACACACACACGAGGAACCGGAGCTTGGCAGACGGTTCTCCTCCCTTCCCTACCCAGAGAAGCTGCCCACGTTAACTCCTGCAAACTGCTGTTCCTTCGCGTTGGACACCTTACACCAGAGCCCTGGGCTGTAACTCCTTCATCCCCGGACCCCTTCTCCCTTTGGCTGGCAAATACACACATGTACACACACGCAAAGGGGAGGAGAAAAGAGGTGGGGAGGAGGATCCTGTCTACCCAACTCTGGCACCACCAAGAGGGAGACCTATCATTTATGCCTTCTCTTCTCCAAACCTCCACTCTTCTTGGTAGTTCTGTGGCCTGAGGTCCTCACATCTTCTGTACCTCTTCTCCCACTGGAACCCTAATTAAGAATGGATTGGGGCAGGAGCCACTTTTATGAATTGCCCATGTTCAAAGTACTTTGGCCACTGACCTGATTGGAAATCTCCAGGACCTCTCCAGCAGCCCCTGTTTATGCCCAGCTCCGCTCCAAAGAAGCACCTCCCCTAATATTTACTTGCAGAACAACCCAATATGCTGCTGCCAGCATGGAAAGCTATCTCCCATGCCTTTTTCTAGTGTCCCACACCCGTGGCTTTCCCACCTACTGCCAGAAGCCATCGAGGAAACTACATCCAGGTTTGGAACTGATTTGGGTTTTTAATTTTTATTTGTCTGGTTTTTGTTTCTAAGAAAGAAAATTATCCCTGCCTAGGGATTGTGCAAATACCAAGACTGATACAGGGTCTTTGAGACAGAGCTATGTACTAGCTGAACCCCCTTGTCTTGATTCACTTACTGTATGAGAGATTCTGGACAAGGAGTCACTCAGCTCCTCTGGGCTTCAGGTTCCTCCTTTGTAAACATGAGGGAATCGGACTATAGGCCCTCTCAGATCCCTTCCTGCTTCCTATTCATTGAGTTGGGAAAGTGAAGGGAGAAGGATCATCTCCTCAAAACTTGAAAGCCTCCTTCCTGGGACATCCACCACTCTCCTTTTCCTACAGTCGCTCCCTATTCCCTGTACCTCTTCTCTCAGACCCAGACTCAGATGCTTCTAGTCCCTGGAATAAAAATAAAATGTGCCATGTCCCTCACCAACTGGGCACAGAATTGTGAGGTTTGCCCTGAGACTTCAGTAGAATCAGATCTGCAAATCACCTGTCCTCTGGATGGCAGCAGCTGAAAGAGGCAGCCTACGATCTAAATGTTTGCCAACTGGTGGCTGGAACAATGAGCAGAGTCTAATCTGAGCATCTTTTCCCTGACTTGTAATTGGTATTTAGCACAAATTACATTGAATCAGTAATGTGAAAGAAAGGGTGCCTTCCCCCAAGTAACTTGACAGTGGAGACTACGTGTGATCCCCTTTTCTTAGTGTGGTGTCCTGGACACAGTAAGTAGATAGAAATAATTAAATAACTCTAAATCCCATTGCCGCTCCAGCTGATCATAGAATGCTATGTTTATAGATTTAGAGCTAAAATGGCCTTTAGATACCAGCCCGCTCCACTCTTTTATTTCAGAGATTAGGAATCTGAGCCCAGAAAGATTGAGTGACTTGTGCCAAGATTACATAGTGACAAGGTAGGATTTGAACCCAGGTCCTCTGTTTCCAAATCCAGTGCCCTTTCCAATGTCAATTTCATCTCAGAAAAGAAAAGAACAACAAAGGTTGTCTGGAATGACAATATCCTTCCCCGATTAATAATAATATCACCATGATCATTCATATTAATTCAGCTTCGTGTGGTACTACCTACCGAATTAATCCAATCTACAACTGAACAGCTCTAATCTTTCTGAATTGTTTCCTTAAAAAGAGCTCAAATCTCTGTACAATGTTCCCTCACACCTCCTACTTTTGCCCTCTGGGGCCAAGAAGAACAAATCTAACCCCTCTTTCACCTAACAGCCTTCAAATACCTGAAGATACTTGGCATGACCCCCTCTACAATGTCCTCTGCAAGCTTCCAGCTCTTGCACCCTGGGTTCAATTTTGAGAGAATACATTGCATTTTGTGAAAAGCATTGGAGGATGAGGGCTAGGCCACTGGAGTTGGAGTCCAAAGACCTGTGCTTAAATGCCACTTCAGACACTTACTACCTGTGTGATGCTGCATAAAGTACTTAACTTCTGTGGCAGGGAGGGAGTGTTTGCTAGACTTCTAGTTGTAATTCTATTACATTATATGATCTTAACTCTGGTTTCTCATTTCTCCAATATTCACATGGACACAATGTCCTGACCCCCTCACCATTCTAGTCACCCTATTCTGTACATGGTCTAACATAGGACACAGTTGAGGATACAGACTAGGCTTGTGATTTCATTGGTACAGGGAACCCTCAGTTTCTCTACCAATACAGGTCAGCACCTTCTCTGCAACTTGTAAAATTAGAGACTGTTCTAGAACTTGAGGAGGTTCAGTGACTTGGAGGGTCAAATAGCCAGTATGTGTCAGAGGCAGGACTTCCTGGCTTCAAAACTAACTGACTATATCGTGCCATGTTATCACCAGAAGTGGCTTGATAAGAGCAGAGGACAGGAGACCTGTCTCTTCCCTTATTCTTGGCACTTCTTTTCAACTCAGCTAGATCGTCAATTTCCACAATGTTGGTATTTCCAATAACAATGGAAATCATAAGTCATCCAACTTATGCCACCTCATCAAGGGATGACCTCCCCAAAAATCTCCAAGCATTGGCCCAAAATGTTAAAAATCTAACTGAAGCCCTGTAAATACATTGCAGGTACCTCTCTCCCTTTCTCTACTGCTTATACATTAACTGGATGATTTCATGAGACTTCTTCTGCACACATTTTTTGACAAGGAAGAGTGAAGGGAAGAGGATATGACACATGAAAGATATCTTGTTAGAGGAGACATTTTAAGGCTCTGTTTACCTCTCAAGTCAATCCTTTAAAAAATCCATTAATAATAAGCACATCATCATCTGGTTTTGTGTGTTTTTTGTCAGTTGTGTGATTGTGAGATTTGATTTGTTTTAGAATATTTTTAGTCAAAATATGTCCGTTCCCTTCTTGTCTTTTTGTCAAGTATATATGGAGATATATGGATCTAGACTTAAAGGAACACTTGGATTGAAGTCTGCCTCGAAAGTCTCTGCCACATACTGACCAAGCTACTCAACCTCTCAGTGGAAAGAAACCTTTCTAAAACTATAAATTGCAGAGACTGACCTGCATCAGTAGAGGGAGTATCTTTACCTGATAGTTTCCTATGCCAATGAAATCACAGGTCCAATACTTATCTTATATCCTTGAGAGATAGATAGATAGATAGATAGATAGATAGATAGATAGATAGATAGATAGATAGATAGATAGATAGAGATGGGAGAGAGAGAGAGAGAGAGGAAGGAAAAAGGAAGGAAGGAAGGAAGGAAGGAAGGAAGGAAGGAAGGAAGGAAGGAAGGAAGGAAGGAAGGAAGGAAGGAAGGGAGTCTGGATGGATGGACAAAAAGATAGATAGATACATAGATAGATAGATAGATAGATAGATAGATAGATAGATAGATAGATAGATAGATAGATAGATAAGTAGATAGATAGACAGACAGATAGATGTTGACTATTCTTACAACAGGTCCAGTAGTTAGTGATTTCTCTTCTGTCGTTTTTTAAATAATAATCCAAACAGTGATTTGTTCCATTCTTTTGATATCTTCTTTGAGATATCTTGAAAACTGATCCTTCTATGACTTCAAAATGGTGTTACTTTTAGCATAAATATCTTCTGTGTAGTATATTTAGTCAAATACAACAGATCTTGACCTCTTTATCTTCTTGACATTTTCATTTCCTCAATTAACATATCAAGAACTGAAGTATAAAAGCCCAAATGTGATGATTCGTCTATAGTGAATCATGACAACAAATTACCGTAAAAACACTGACAAATCTCTTCCATCAAGTATCAATGTGATGTCTTCCTTCCTGTTCCATCATTAATTATTCTTGGAATTATCCAATTTAATTAGGTCTCAGGACAAGCTTTCTTCTGCAGGTTTGTTTTCCCTTCTACTGCCTTCTACTATTTTGTGAAATAGTACTGCTCATAATCTACCAGAATATTCCTCCATATTTTGTTATCTTTGGTTATCAGATCTCTCTGCCTGATGAGGAAATAAATACCTCTTGGCTGCATCACTTTTCTGGGCTTTTTTTTTTGACTTCTCATTGTGGTACCTGATCAATATTATAATCAATGTCTTTACCTTTATCTATTTCCCATTTTCAGAGTCAACTGTTTGAATAGATGGATTTGGAGCTGTTGTAATTACAGTGCACATGGTGAATCTTCTCATATTCCCATTTCTTCTATTTTGGTATTGATTTTTATCTTTATTTTAACCAATAGATGATTAAATTGAACACAGCCATCTGACTCTGAAATGACTTTCTTATCAGTATGTACTCATTTCCTCTCTGTTAAGATATAGTTAATTTCATTTCCTGTGCTCTTCATGTTCAGCACCTTCTGATTCTATTGCCATGTAAACTTAGACGAGTCACTTAATATTTTTGGACCTCATGTCAGGTACCTCCGTAAAATAAGTAAACTAAACAGCAGCAGAGGTAAAGTGGTGAATATTATATTAAAATGAGTTAGGAAGCTGTGGGTTCAAATCTTGCCTCTGACACTTACTAGGTAGATGACCATGGGCAAACATCTCAACTTCTCTGAGCCTCAGTTTCCCTGTTTATAAAATGGGTATATAATTCCTGGAGTACCTGCCTCACAGAGATGAGATGAGGCTCAAAGGAGCTACAGTGTGGAAACACTGCAAACACTTTCCAAATAGCAATAATTATAAAGTACCATGAAGGTTCTTCCAGCTCTAGATGTGTGGTTAGCTAGGTGACCTAGATATGTGAGACTTGGAGTCAGGAAGTCCTCAATTTGCATCCTGACTCAGACATAAGTGTGTGTGACCCTGGACAAGTCACTTAGCTGCTCTTAGCCTCAGTTGGCATTTCAGCCCCATTTTTTCCCTCAGTAAAATAGGGATAATAATAGCATCTATTTCACAGGGTCATTGTGAGGATCATACCAGATAATATATGCAAAATGCTTTGCAAACTCCAAATCACTATAAAAGTGCTAGCTAATAATAATAATAAATCCCATGGCATATGGGAATGTGGGTTCTTTGCAAGATTTTGTCCTCTTTTGTTTCTCTCTTGTTTCAGAATACATTTTTGACATGTATTTTTTGCTGTGCCCACTTAGCATTGAAGTCACTTATTGTCAAGCAAGGTGTGTGTTGACTTAGTCTGGAGGACCTTGCTGAGTTCTTTGTAGGATGGCTTTCATTCTTCATCCTCTGCAACAGATGCAGGCACACTTACCTTTGTGGTCATCTATGTGCTTATGCTCAACATGAACACTGCAAATGGCCATAGCTAAGTAGCCCCATGGAATGATGTTTCTTGTGGCTCTCACATGATAACACCAAGTGCAGCAATCTATTCATTCACTTCTCCTACTAGCAGCAACTTCTTCAGGTCTTCCAATTCAGTTCAAAGTAAAGGCATCATTATGATGCAATTCAGTTCCTCTACTGCTATGTCATCTCATTGGTCATTGACCTAACCTTTAGAGTAACAATAAACACTAATATTTTCAACTGGTTTGAAACTTCTTTGACTCTTAGCATCTTCCATCCCTCTTTTGCCATTCCAGCACGATCACTATAAAAGCCCAAGCAGACTTCACAGGACCGAGTGCCATTTACTCATCTATTTATCTCTCTATCTAGTTCTTTCTTTCTTTCTTTTGTATTACTATTGCCATAGTTAAAGGACCCATTGTCCATCACCTAGGAGCCAAGCATCAGGGGATCAGTCTCTTTGTACTTAGCTATGTTTCTCCTAAGACACCAGACATAGTCTGACCTCAGGACTCTAGTCTGCACTCTGGCAGCATAATTTCTAAGAACACAGAATCACCTTCCTGTGATGCCATGTTAAGATACCAGACAGTGGGAAAGACTTCTACAGAACTTCTAGACACTACGCATCTATTAATGCATTTGCTGTTTTGACAGCTGTTGTCTCATACTGGGCCTACAGGGCACTAGAAGCAGCAAATCTTTTTATTATGAATTTTTGTCTAGGTACATCTTGGGGCAGGGAGGAGAATGAGGGGACCAGTGGACCTGCGACTTTATCAGGTATAAGGAATGAACAGTGAAGAAATTCTATCAGTTCAAATGGGGTCCTAAGATGGTAAGATACTTGTCCAGGGTCACACAATCAATATGGGGAAGAGATAAATTTTTAACTCAGTGTTCTTGATTCTAAGGCTGCTCTTTATCCACTATTCTTTGCTGTCTCCTTCCTCTCATTTTGTACTTATGCAATTTATTTTTTGAACCTTGATGAAGGACTTTGCATTTATCTCTTTTAATTTTCCTTCTACTAAATCAGTCTTGTATAACCTGTTGAGATCTTCTGGATCTCCTAGTCAGAATTTTATCTATTCCCTCCAAACTTCATTTAATTGGCAATTTTCCTAAGATGCTACTTCTGTCTTCTTCAAAGTTGTTGACTGAAATATGAAACAGATCACTGTGGTACTCTACTCAAGACCTCCTCTAAGCAGAGATCCAGTAATCACTTCTCTTTGGGTCTGTGTCTCCAAATTGCAAATCTACATAATTCTACTAACATTCAGCTCACACTTCTATTCTACAAGTATGTCATGAGAGACTTTGTCAAATGCTTTGCTGAAACTCAGGTATACTCTGTGTTATAGTTCAGAAGACAAAAAACTCTGTTGTTTTTTTTCTGGCCAATTCTTTCTCTGACCAGTAAGCTCTTTGCCTTAGCCACAGCTACTTCCTATCTGGTGGTTCTTTCCTTCTGCGCTGACCCTTCTCTGGACCAGCTTCCCCACACACATACCCAGCTCTTTATATCTAAAATATTCTAATCAAGGCTAGGAATTTCCAGTATCTGGGTTCATTTACCTCTGCCTGCCCTGGATCTCAGAGGTAGAATACTAATCTCCTGTGGGGGGCCCTCCCCCCATATAAAACACCTGAAGCTGTCCTTACTCCATAGCTACCTCAGCCTGCTGCATGGAGTTAGATGGATTTGGGAGTTACAATGAGAGTTTGTTGTGACAATGTGCTGTCTTGGTAATGAGCTATTCAAGATCATCATGGACTTCCATCCTCGGCATCTAGATGGTCCAGTGGATAGAGCACTGGGCCTTGAACCAGCGAGACCCAAGTTCAAATATGATCTCAGATACTATGACCCCAAGCGAGTCACTTAACCTCTGTCGGCCTCAATTTCCTCAAATGTAAAGTGAGATTAATAATAGCACCTATCTCACAGAGTCGTTGTGAGGATCAAATGAGATATTTGTAAAGTACTTAGCACAGTGACTGGCACATGGTAGGCACTTAATAAATGCTTTTTCCCTTCCTTTTTTCTGTAATGACCTGAAGACCTGAGAATCCCTGGGGATATTTCTGATTGTTCCCTTTCCTATTTCTGCTTTGGATGTATGATGACGACTACATTGCAGAGAATTGCTAAGCGGCCATCATTAAGAGGCGTCAGTCCTAGCCTTTTTAACTCTTTTACCCTTTACTTGTTGCCCCTCCCACACACATACCCCTTACACTCTTGGGAGGAACTTTGGTAGAGGGGAAAGAACACTGGATTTGGAATAGGACGACCTCAGTCCAAATCCCAGCTCCTCCATGTGTAATACTGGGCAAGTCACTTAGCCCCCTTGGGCCTCCAATTTCATCTGCAAAAGAAGGACTTAGACCAGATGGCCTCTGAATAGCTCGAACTCTAGTATCCTAGAAATCACATGAAAAGCCTAATTGCTTTCAGCAGTGACTGACCCATCTGATTCTTCTCCAAAATGGACTTTGAGTCCAGCAACAGACCTTAACATTAGGTCTCCAGCATTTCCAAATCTAGCAGCTTACTAATCCATCCAAACATGTGTGCGTGTGTGTGTGTGTGGTGATTTTTTTGTCCTTCACATTGGAAGAAGATGAGAGGGGGGAGGGAGGGAGAGAGAGAACCCCATGTTGGATTTCTTTGATCAGTTTCCCTTAGTGGCCCCAAACCATTCCTAGAGCAAATTAACCATCTAGATCACATTCACGTGCTCTAGAATTTTCCTACAAATCAGAGTCAAGCTCACTAGCCTATAGCTGAAAGATTCTTCCCTCTTCCCACATTTGAAAATCAGGACAATTGTCCATCTCCCATGCTGCAGTATGTATCCCATTCTCTGTGATTTTCCACATATCACTAAAAGACCTTCAGGATTATATCCATAAGGTTTTTCAGTACCCTGGCTGCCAGACTATGTTGATCTGAACTCACTGATGATAGTACCAGACCCTGTTGATCTGAATTCATTGATGGCAGCCCAGTTGTCTCTAATCATTCCCTCCTGTGCTTGGGGTAAGAAACACTTTTGTTCTCAAAATCACAAAAAATCACAGAATTTCAGCATCAGAAGGGACCTCAGTACCATTTAATCCAACTTCCACATAAAAAGTGTCACCCTCATGGCACACTAAGTGGCCATCCAGCCTTTGCTCGAAGAATCTCAAAGAGGGAAGCCTTTTTCCATGCTGAGGTAGCACTCACCATGAGGAGGTTATTACTAACATTATGCCTAAATCTCCCTCTTTGAAGTTTCCACCCATTCCTCCTTGAGAGCAAAGAAGAAATCTAGTTCCTTTGCCACATAGCAGCCTTTCAAATACTTGAAAAGAAATTTCACATCCTCAATACGATAACATTTGGTCCTTCACTATCTTGCTTGCCTTTCTCTGGATATTCCTCAGCTTGGTAATATTCTCCCCAAAATGAGGTGCCAGAGCTGAACCCAGTGCCCTCAACGTGCCCTAATCAGGACAGAGAAAAAAATAACTATCACTTCCTCATTTCTGAAATCTATCAATCAACAAGCATTGATTAATCACCACTTGTGCACCAACACAGGGCTAGGTGAAGGGGCTGCAAAGAGAAAAATAAAACAGTCCCTGCCCTCAAGTAGCATATACATTAAGAGAGGAGACAGTAGATTTTGCAATAACAGATACAAAGTAATACCAGAAGTGAAGGTACCTAGAGGGACCCCAAAAGGTCTTATGCACAAGGTGGTGCTTGAGCCAAATCTTGAAGGAAATTCCCAGAGGATTCCCAGAGGAGGAGGTGAAGAGAGAGAGTATTCCAAGCATGAAGGACAGTCACTGCAAAAGCTGAAAGAGGGGAGGCAGAGTGTCATGTCCAAGCAATAGCAAGGAAGCCAATGTGGCTAGACCATGGAAGAAAGTATAGTGTGAGAAGACTGAAAAGATACAAAGGATCCAGGTTGGGAGAAACTTTAAATACCAAAATTAGAGAATTACAGTTGACCCAAGAGGTAATAAGGAACCATTGTTGTTTACTGAGAGAGGGACGGGTATATGTTTTGACCTAAGCTATAGGAAATCCTTTTGGTAACTATGTGGAGGATGGATTAGAGGGAGTGGAGACCAAATTGGAATTGATTCCAACAGGCCAGAAATGTATCATCCTCAGATATACTAGAAATGCCATCTATAAATCTTTATCCAAGTCAGCAGCAGAATTTTTAAACATGACAGAGCCAAAGCATCCTTTAGACATTCCATTAAAGACATCCTCCCAAGTAGACTCTGAACCCTTGGGGTTGGCCTTTCAACCAATTTCCATATCCATCCAATTATGGGTCTAAACCAGAGCTGTCAAATATGTAGCCATGTGGCATGGCCTGCAACACTTCCAAGCGGGGCCTAGATTAAAATGTAATTGGGAAATATTTAGCAAAATAAATAAAATTACAATGAAACATAAATAACATTTTAAAACTAAGTCAGTATTTAGCCCACAAGGAACCTTATGGATGGTTTAGTGGCCCCTGTTTTTTTATTTGAGGTTGGATACCTCTGGTCTAGACCACATGTGGCTAGCCACATTTCTCCATCTTTCCCACAGAAGAGCATAAGAGAATTAGTGTCACAGTATCACAGTTTTAGAGCTGAAAGGGGCATCAGAGGCCTCTGAGTCCCATCTTCTCGTTTTAGAAATGAGGATACCAAAGTGCAGAGAGATTAAGAGAGTTACTCAGAGTCACACATTTAGAAAGTGGCAGGATTTGAACCCAGGTTTTCCTGATTCCAAGTCCAGCACTTTATTAAATGCTCTGCTAAAATCTAAGTCAATCATATCTATAGCATTGTCTCGATCGACTTGCTTAGTAGCGCTGCCCAGAAAGGCAATAAAGTTAGTCTAACATGACCTCTTCTTGATGAACCTCGATGGCAATTTGTGATTACTGCTTCCTTTTCTAAATGGTCACTAACCATCCCTTTAATAACATATGCAAAAATTTTGCCAGGAATCTCAGTCTTAGAGCTCGAAGATTCTTTTCTCTTCTCTTTTTTGGAAAATCAGGGCAATATTTATCCTTGCTTGGTACTGATTTCCACTGTCTTCTGAATAACATTGACAGTAGAAAAGAGAAGTGTTGTGTTTTTCTGCCTTCTGTCTGTCCTCTCTCATTAGGTACCAACTCACCCCTTGCCATGGTTTTCTATTATTGTTCTCTTACTTAGTTTAATGCTTCTTTAAGGGATCTATGGTTGCAACTACATAGGAGCTCCCTCAAGAACACAACCTGTTCCCAAGTACTTCTTCCCATCCCAGCCTTGTCCATATTTTCCACGGGATTCCACTCAGCATGGTAGAGGCTTTCCTCTAAATCTCCTGACCTTATATGGATGCCAGTGGCACACAGGAATTACTCATGTTATTCCTTTCTCTTACTTCCTGACACTCCCACCTCCTTTTTTCTTCCTCCATCTCCAGTGCTTTGGGTACATCACTTTGAGTACATCATTATTTGTTAGTTAATATGCCATATTCACTCCCCCTCCACTATTTTCTCTACTGCCCTCTACTGGCCACCACTTTAATTATCTTCTGTTTGGTACCTAAAGCCCTTTATAATGTAACTCCAACCTATCCCGATTTTGCAGAAAAGTGAGGCTTAGGAATTTTAAATGGCTTGCTCAGAATCATTCCACTCGTTAGTGCCAGAGCCTGAATTCAAACCCAAGTCTCCTGGCTCCAAATCGCACCAATTCTCCACCATTTCCCACTCTCCAAAGCTCAACTTTACCCTGAGAACCAAGGAATAGCATAAAGCAGCATCTCCAGCAATATCATGACACTCTATGGTCCTCATCTGGTTCAGCAGTGAGCACATAGGACAGGGACAGGGACTGGACCTCCATTTCACTGATACAAGGATCTCCCAGATAAAGAAACTGCCACTACTGACGCTCTTTCTGGTCTTAGACTGCTATCTGCAGGCATCGAGCAGTTAAGTGACTCACCCAGGGTCATATAGCCTATATGTATCAGACAAATGCTGCCTGTCATAGTGCCTGGCATATAGTAGGTACTTAATAAATGCTTGTTGACTGACTGACTATTCCAAATATGTCCTTATTGTATCATGATTGGCTGGCTTTCTTCACTCCCCTAGGTCAATTTGTGACCTGAGGAGTAGAAAATGGGTAGCAGAAACAGAACAACGAAAAAATAAAAAGCATTTGCCCAACACTGACTATATGCCAGACACTGTACTAAGTTTTGAGAATACAAAGACAAAAAGCAAGATAGTTCTTGCCCTCGAGATGCTTATATTTTAACAAAAGAAATACATAAAGGGGATTGATGCTGAGGGAAGGATAGAAAGAGGTGAGAAAGGAGCACACTTGGGAGGAGAGGGTGTGTCAGGGCCAAAAAAAAGAGTTTGGACCAATGCCTAAAGTAGGGAAGAATTGTTAGCAAATTAATTCATTAAGCTCCTGTTGGCAGTCCTATTGGGATACATAATCATTTAGCAATAAACTCTGCCTCCTGGAGAAGCAATCTGAGACCCATGCCATTCTTTATTACCTGTGAAATTCACACACATTGCCTCTTATTGACAGGCACCTTATCTCTTATTGACTGGAATAGCCCAGAGAAACCTCAGTTTAAAGCAAATAGATATTTTTAGTTGATAAAAGTGTAAACACAATCTCGATAACGACTTGCTAATATTTGTTCCCTGCCTGAGGATATTAACACAACCTTTATATATTTGTTAAGTGTGCTTGGGGAGGAAGGAGGGAAGATTAGAAATAGATAAAAAACATGACTGGACCAGTGTAGTGTATAGCTAAGTAGGGAGTGATGGGAAGGAGGAGGCGAAAAGGTGGAGGATCTCCCCTTCCTCCTTTACCTAGGAGTGAAATATTTTTTATTTATTGATCAAGCCAGAACTACACAGACCCCAATTCAAGAATCCTTGAGATCCAGCCTTCTCTCATTTTGCAAATGACAAAACTGAGGTCTAGAAAGATAAAGTAACTTCCTGACCGGCTCACTCTCTGTACTCACAGAGCTACCACCTTGGCTTAAGTCCTCATCAACTGCAAGAGCCTCCTAAATGGCCTCCCTGCCTCAGGTCTCTTCCTCTTCCCCTTCCTCCCATTCCCCACCTCTCCCCACAATCCATCTTTCACTCAGTTGCCAAAGTGATTTTACTTCCATGCACATTGGATCATGTCATTCCCCTATTCAATAAACCCCAGTCACACTCTATTGATTCTAGGATAAAATATAAACTCCTCTGTTTAGCTTTTAAAGCCTTTTATGACCTGTCCCCAGCCCACCATTCTAGTCTTATTACCACAATCTATAGTCTACATGACACTCCACATCCCATCTCCATGCTCATGCACTGGCCATTCCCTATGCCATAAATGCCTTACCTCCTTATCTCCACTTCAAAGAATCCCTTTCCCCCTTCAAGACCCACCAGAAGCACCACCTTCAACACGAAGCCTTTCCTGATGCCCCTAGTTGCTATCATTGCCCTTCCCCAAACTACATTGTGTTTACTTCATGTGTGTCCTTTACATATTACACATATATACATGTTTCTGAAAGAACACAAGCTTCTGAGACCAAGGATTGTTTCATAATTTTCTTCCTATTTCCAGAAGCTAGGAAATAGTAGATCCTGAATAAATTCTTCTGGATTGATTAGATTGCCTTGTCCATGATGGGAATGGCCTGCATTGTACAATTCACAATCCCTCCTCCGATCACTGCTATTGCCCTAACTCTAACTCATCCCAGCCAAGGTCAGATAAACCTTTCACCCCAGGGCTGCTGCTCTGAGATTAAATGTACATCCAAATGTGGTCCTGGGCACAATTTTTCTCTAGCAACCCAGACTGGGTTCACACCATAACATTGGCCTTAGTACTATGCTCTGACCAAGTATATTAGCCAGCCCTAGAAATGATGGATGAGACACTAGGGGGCACCACAGTGCATAAAGTGCCCAGCCCAGTGTCAGGAAGATTCATCTTCATGAGTTCAAATCTGGCCTCAGACACTGACTATCTGGCTGACTCTGGGGAGAGAACCAGTAATGACCTTCCACACCTCATTCATTTTCTTTTCCTCTTTGAAATGATGGTGCCAGGCTGGAAAAAGCAGAGCAGATATTTGTGGTGGTAAATTAACCCCAATCTGTTGAGATGTTTCTTCCTGTTCAGTCTTCTTATCTTTTCTCTATACACTCCCTTCTAGTTATTTATTTCCTCAGTTACCAAGGGTTCAACTCTCATTCTTATTCAGATAAAACCCAAAGCCAGATGGCTGTCAATCACTCACTCTGCCAACAATTTTTAGTCAGTCCTCTCTCAATTCCAGGAATGATCTGAGGGGCTAGGAATATGGGGACATAAACACCACAGTCCCTGTTCTGTTCTATTCAATTGGGGTAAACCACAACATGTGAGTAACTCCAGAATAAATATGAAATCAACTTCAGGGGGTGGTATTAAGGACTGAAGGAGATCAGGAAAGGTCTCCTATAGGAGGTAGCCCAGGAGTTTTGAAGAAAGTCAAGGATTCTAAGATCCACAATTTCTTGCCTGAGCTCTCAGTAGAGTATATTTCCAAATGGATTTTCTAGAGGCATTTCAGACTCAATACATATAAAACATAAGTCATTATTCCCCCCACAAATAAAACCCTGCCCCATCTCCTAACTGCCTTATTTATGTCAAGTGTCCCAAGTTCTCAACCCACCATGGTCCTTGATTCTTCCCCCCCCATCCCCCCTTGAGTCCAATTAGTTGTCAAGTCTTGTCAATTCTTCCTCCACAACTTTTCTCTCATCCATCCCCTGCTCTTCACTCATGTGGCCCATATCAGAGAGACCCTCATCACCTCTTGTCTGGACTATGGAAGCAGCTGCCTAATTGGTTCCCTGCCTCCTCCTCCCCCTCTACAACCCATGTTCTTCCGTACAGCTGCCAAAATGGTTTTCGTAAAGCATAGGTCTGACCAAGCTACTCCCCTGCTCCATAAGCTCCAGTGTGCCCCCTCTTGCCTCCGCTTGGCATTTAAAGCCTTTCATAGTTTGACTCCACCCCCACTTTTCCATGCTTTTGAACTTGACACTCCTTCCTGTTCCGATTATACAACATTCTCCATCCAATCCTTGTGTCTTTATATCAGTCAGTGCCTAGTCCATGCCTAGAAGGCGCTCTCTCCTCCAAGCTCAAAGTGCCACCTCCTACAGAAATCCCAGCCTGATTCCCTCACCCCCTCCTTGAAATTACTTTGCATATATTTTGTCTTCACTTAATCTGCACACCTGTTGCTTCCCTTGATAAAATGTAAACTCCTTGAGGGCAGGGACTTTTATTTTTGTCTTTTGTGTGCTCAGTGCTTGACACATTTGTCATTATTTTGCAGTCATTTCAGTTATGTCCAACATTTTATGACCCCATTTAGGGTTTTCTTGGCAAAGACACTGGAGTGGTTTGTCATTTCCTTCTCTAGCTCATTTTACAGATGAGAAAACTGAGGCAAAAAGGGTTAAGCGACTTCCCTAGGGTCACACAGCTAGTAAGTACCTGAGGTCAGATTTGAACTCAGTCTTTCATGTACTCTATCCATTGTGCCACCTAGCAGCCAATAGTAAGCATTTAATAAATACTTAGGGAATGAAGGTGGGACTTGAGAAGCTGGCCCATGGGATGGTCAACTTTTTTTTCTTTTTTTTTTTTTTTTTTTGCTATAAATAACACCTGTCCTCAGCTATCTGATGCCGTGATTGGGTGTCATATCGAGCTCCCACCAAATGTGTTTATTCTCTCAAAACAACTTGCATTTCCTTTTCAGTCTCTAGGAGAAATCCAAGAAGCCCAAGAGCTGAGCTAGCCCGGGGGAATCTCACCATTTTCTCCACCGCATGCCCTTGAAAAGGTTCCCTGATCTTTCTACCTCATTCTAATCTGTTCATCAGAGAAGTCACACATGCTCACGGAGCACTCACCACCATATGCTAGCTGGGCTAATGTTCTGAGATCTTAAAATATCAACTTCCCAATCCCGAAGGTCTCACCCACTTCCCCACCCCGGCCATTTGAAGATACATCATGGCAGAAATACTCAGAGTCAGAAAAGTTGGGTTCATAAAAAAATCATAGATCCAGAGGTGGAGAGGACCTCAGAGGTCATTGAGTTTGAGCCCCCGTCCCATTTTACAGATGAAGAAACTGAGGCCCAGGTAGGAGAAAGGACTGATAGGATCAGAGATCTAGAAGGGACTTCAGGGGCCACATAGTCCACAGGCTTCCATTCTACAGATGAGAAAACTGAGGTCCAAGGAGGTAAAGGGACTTGCCCAAGGTAAACATCAGAGGCAGAACCTGAACTCAGGTTCTCCAACTCCAAAGGAAGTGTTCCTTCGATGGAACCATAATCCTTTGCAGATTTTCAAACACTGCGCACACAGCCAATGGCTTCAAGTAACACAAGGTTTTCATGTTTGCAGCCCCTCTTCTTTTTGTGCTTTGGAGGAGGGAAAGAGGCTTGCTCGGTTTGCATGGAGGGCCAATGGCTTGAAAGGAAAGTTTGTTTTGGCCCATTTCGCATTCTTTTTCTGTTGGTGAAATGAAGAGGTTTGTATTTTTATTTTTCCAACTAAGAAGATAAAGAAATGGATGGAGGCTGGCGATCACATAGAAGAGAGAAAGACACCTCTGTCGGGTATGCCAAGCTGGAGACTGTATGGACATTGCAGACTCAGGAAATTATTTTTAATTTTTAGTTTTAGTTTGCAACACACGATTCTACATAATTTTGAGTTCCAGATTCTCTTCCCTCCCTCCCCACCTTGGCATTGAATTAATTACACACTAGTCAAGTTGTAGAGAAGAATTATGACCAATGGAATGAATCATGAGAAAG
>CM053627.1:24787531-24822109 GCA_028646595.1 Phalanger gymnotis
TTCTTCATGTTGGTTAGCCTTTTCCCGGCTTTACAATAAATTTCTGCTTTTGGGGCTCACTGTCGCAGCTTTCTTATTCTGAGGATTGTGAGTCTCATTGTTGGCTTTGTGAATTATAGCCTTCAGTTTCCTAAGGTGTGGGGCAGGGGGTCTGGCTGCCCGAAATCTCCTCTTCCCCCAGGGTTGTTCTCCAGTACTGTTGCTCTTCAGCAATGGTCTCAGCTCTTTGTTGTTCAAGCTGGGTGTCTGGCACTTCCCCTAAGGGAACAAGAGTATGTCTGGGCTTCTGGTGTTGACCCCTGCTGGCTCTGCCCCTCTGGAACTCAGGTACTCCCACTACTTGGCCACTGAAGCCCCACTTCTATCTCTTCTGTTCCAGTGTTATTTTCCCACCCCACCCGACCCCACCCCCAGGAATTCTCTGGGTGGGGAGGGGAGGGATTAGAGCCGTTTACCTGGCCATTATGTCTCCCAAAAGTTCAAGAAGCATTTCTGCTTTTGGGCTGCAAGCCTCAGGAGTTGGTATCTCACAGTCGGTGGCATTGCACTGCCTCTCGTGGCTTCCACAGAGTGCTGTCCTGTGTTGGGAGGCCTGGGGATCTCCGCCGGTTTCAGGCGCCCAGCTTTCTCCTGGCCTGTCTCCCACGTGGGTTTCCTGGCCAGCCGCTTCCACTTTGGTCCTGTCTGGAGCAGCTCCACACTCCGAGCAGTCTCCTAGCCTACAGATTCGTTCCTTCAGCTTTTCAGACTCTCCTGGCTGGGAAATTTGCCCCACTCAGACTTCTCGTGGTTTCTAAGTCTCTCAAATCTGCTCGAATTCACTTTTTTATAGGAATCTGACAGAACTTGTGAGACAGCTCCGGTAAGACGCTGTTTTCAGGCGGCCATCTTGGCTCAGCCCCCTCGCTCGCTGGACTCCAGACTCAGGAAATTAACAGACACAGATTCAGCCTTTCATTGAAGTCTTCCACAATGGGACTGACCCAAGGGTATTCAAGATTTGTCCGGGTTCAAATCCTAGGACTGCCACTGGCTCCCTGTATAACTTTTAAAAAGTCACTTACCTTTTCTGGGACTTAGTTTCCTCATCTACAAAATTGGGGGAAGGGTGGATTAGGTGACCTCTAAGATTTTTTCTAGCTCAAAAATATATGAGGTTTGTGCTATGGAGATCATAGATATGCATAGATTCTATGCCTTCCCTTGCCAGAGTACAATTCTTTTGGAGAAGTTAATCTTCCAAACTACTCTGGGGTAGGAAAGGGAATAAAACTAGATTCATTCAGGAACGTGGCTGATACTTTTCATTACTTTACTATTAGTTTTTGTTCCAATTAAGCATTTTTACCATTTCAATGTTGTTGCCTGCCTGGATCTGCTAGCCTGGTAAGCAACTGAAGACCCAGGCCAGATGTAATGCCAGATGTTGCCAGTTTTGTGCTTTGTTTTGTTTTTGTTTTTGTTTTCAGAGCAGGTAAGGGCAAGCGAGGAAACAGAATGAGTATTCATTAGGAATACTTGTGTCATGGGGCAGCTAGGTGGTGCAGTGAGTAGAGCACCAGCCCTGGAGTTAGGAGGACCTGAGTTCAAATTCGACCTCAGACACTTGACACATATACTAGCTGTGTGACCTTGGGCAAGTCACTTAACCCCAATTGCCTTGCACCCCCCAAAAAAAGAATACTTGTGTCAGGCACTGTGCTAAGCACTTTACAAATATTCAGTTAATTACTACTCAAAGTTCCCACAACCTAAACCCTTAATCCTCAACCAAGAGGGTTGACCCAAGAGGGTACCCCTAGCCTACATGTAGAGGTCAGCTATTATTACCGTTGTCAGTCAATCTGCAAGTGTTCATGTAGTACCTACTATGTAGCAAGCTTTTGTCAGTTGCATACCTTTGTGCCTGGAATGCACTCCCTCACCTCCATCTCCCGGTATACAGGCTTTCTCTAAAGGCTCAGCTGCAGGAATCCTCTATCCAAACTGCTAGTGCCTGGCCCTTAGAAATTATTTTGTATCTATTTTGTATTTAATTTTCAAGTACATGTTACTCTTCCCCCCCCCCCACCCTCCATAGAGTATCAGCCCCTTGAAGGCAGCAACTATTTGCTTTTGTCTTTTTTTTCTGGTCTCCTATGTGCCCGGGACATAGTAGGTGGTTAATAAATGTTTACAGAACTGAAACATTGTTTCTGTTATTATTATTATTCACACCCTAGATGATAGTAGCTCTGTAATCATGGGCAAATCACTTTATCTGAGCCTCATTTTCTTCATCTGTAAAACTGAAGTAATACACATCACAAAGTGGTAAGGAAGGTGCTCTGTAAACCTCAAAACACTATAGAAATTTGAGCCATTGTTAGGATAGGACCAGAGAGGGACTGGACTTATGATTTCATCAATATAAGGGACTCCCAGAGAAAGAAACTCCCTCCCTCTACCAATTCAGGTTGACACTTCCTCTGATATTTATAATTATAGAGAGTTGCTCCAAGCGCTGAAGGACATGACCCAGTTGGTAAATGTCAGAGGCAGGATTTAATCTCAACTGGCTTCAAGGCCAGCTCTCTAACAAATCAGCTTTCTGAGCCATTTTTATGGGCAGCTAGAGAAAAGAGAAGAACAAAAGGTGTCAGGCAGAAGCTTCAGGAACACTAGATTCAGGCTGAACTTGGATGTATTCATCGCATCTTTGGTCATTCCCCAAGGGAATGACCTCTCACTTTGGTGACCTCTACTGGCCCAACTTCAGGGCTTTGTACAGAGGCTGGGTCACCCCTCCTATCAGGTATGTTAGAGTGAGGATGGCTTGGACTAGGTGGCTGCTGAGATCTCTTCCAATTGTCAAATTCTGTGATTTTGAGATATGTTTGAAGAAGAAACCAGCCCCACTTCACAAAGTTTTCTGTTGTTTGGTAAAACCTTTGCAGATACTTTAGCCATTCATCCCACGACATGATTTTCAGACTCACCAACATTTTGTTACCACCCTATAGACATGTTCCAATTTGCCATTGTCTGACTTAAAATGAGGTTCTCAGAAGTGAGCACAGTACAAACACAGCAAACAGCAAGTACATGCTGTCTGGCCAGGGCAAAGTCCAGTGGGACTGATATCTCTCCCAATCTGGACAATATGCTTCTATTAATGCATCCTAAGATTGCAAGAACTTTTTGGAGGGATTTGCTGCTCTTGGTTTGTATTAAGGTCAAATCCCACTAAACCACCATGTCTTCTTCATATGCTTGGCACCTCTCCCCCATCCTGTACTTATACAGTGGATTCCTGGATCCGAAGTGCAGGATTTCACATCTGTTCCTATTATTTTCCCTATTAAATTTCATCATGTTAGTTTCAGTCCATCATGCCAGCCTCCACAGAGGCAGATGGCACAGATAGTGAATATTGCCTAGCGCAATATTCTAGTAGTCTAGTGACTTCTAGAAATGTGCTTACCTTTACATGCTCTTTCCCAAATGGATTGGAGAGATTAATTCAGCCCATGACCAGAGAGGCTGATTCTCCCCACATCCTATTCATCTCCCAAAGAGAAAGCATATTTCCTTTTCTGGGTAATCTAGACACTGTGCATTTCAGGACCTGAAGGGGTACAGCCAAATCCCACTAAGCAGGCCTCTCTACCCTTAGCAACTAGTATACACACATATGTATATATTTTATGTTGTATATGTCTATGTACATATATGTGTGGGTTTATTCTGTTCTGGTTATGATTTTAATTGAATATATTATATATGTTTTAACAGAATAAATGCCTACAAATTCTGTTCAAGTTTTGATTTTAACTGAATATATATCTATATTAACAGAATATATAATGGAATAATATATACGATAATATATAATATACATAAATAATGTTTAACAGAATACATGTATAAATGTATGTGTGTATATATTATCTATATGAATATATGTGTATGTATTCTGTTCAAGTTATAATCTTAACTGAGTATATATCGATATTAACAGAACGTACATAACAGAATAATAGATATGAGGATGTATATAGCATATATAAATTTTATGTTTAACAGAATGTATCTGTGTAAATGTAGTTGGGTATATTATATGTGTGTGCATATTCTGTTCGGGTTATGATTTTAATTGAATATATCTAAATTAATAGAATAATATATTAAGAGTGTATATAATATATTCATAAATTATATTTAACAGAATTTCTGTGTGTAAATGTATTGTGCATATGTTATCTATACATATGGATATGTATGTATATATGATATGTGTATATGTATACATATGTATATAATATGTATATATTTTGTTCAGATTATGATTTTAACTGAATATATGTCTAAGTTAATAGGGTAATATATTAATAGATTGTATATGATATATGCATAAATTATGTTTAACGGAATTTCTATGTGTAAATGTATGTGTGTATATGTTATATATACATATGGATATGCCCACATATATACATGGTGTGTATGTGTATATATATAAATTCTGTTCAGATCAGGATTTTAACTGAAGCCTCTCAGCAACATTTACTTCTACTTGGGTCAGAGGTTCTTAACCTAGAAATCCAAGGGGTTTCAAAGACAGACTTAAGGGGACTTAGATGGAGAAAAAATAACATCTTTGTTTTTCCTGACCTTGGTTTCCTTTCTAATGTTATACATTATATTTGATGCATTTGAAAGCACTATTTTGAGAAGTAACCCATAGGCTTCACCAGAATGCCAAAGGGTGAAAAAGCCCCTGCCCTAAGTCTCTTAACAGAGCCGTGTTGGGGCAACCTGGGCTTTTTCCCCAGGCAACAGAATTTAGAGGACCCCCAAGATAATGAACTCAGAAATTACCCTCTCTGATCATAATCTCCTGCCTCAATGTTTGTAAGTCTGTCCAAATCTTCGTTGCTGTCTCCAGTCCCCCAGCTCCTCCCTGTTCTTCCAATCCATCATAAAACATATTTACATGTCACTTTAAGGTTTGACCTCAAGCTTTTACAGACATTATCTCATTTGAGTCTCATGACAACAGTGAGGTAGGTCCATTGGTCAAATGCCTTAGGTGACTTGCCCAGGACACAGCTAGTAGAGGTCTGACATGGGATTTGAACTACGGTCTTTCCTGACTCCAGGCCAAGCACTCTAACTACCCAGCTGCCACAAAAAGACACCATGTCAGAAACAGAATTCATCATCTAATGCCCCTCCCCCCAAAAAAAGACTTGCCTTGCTCTCAGCTTTCCTGTTTCTATTAATTATACCTTCATCTTCCCAATCGCTTTGGCACAAAGCTCCAAAATCATCATTAAGGTGTTCGCCAAACATCCCCTTGTTAACATAGTCTAGAGCAGGGGTAGGGGACCTGCAGCCTCAAGGCAACATGTGGCCCTCTAGGTCCTCAAGTGAAGCCCTTTGACTGAATCCAAACTTCACAGAACAAATCCCCTTAATTTGTTCTATAAAACTTGGACTCAGTCAAAAGGCCACACCTAAAAACCTAGAAGGCCACATGTGGCCTTGAGGCCTCAGGTTCCATCCTTGGCTCCACCCCTGGTTAGAAGTTTTCCAGGAACCAAAGTCAAACTAATTCTCTCTCTCTCTCTCTCTCTCTCTCTCTCTCTCTCTCTCTCTCTCTCTCTCTCTTTCTCCCCCCCTCTCTCTCTCTCTCTCTCTCTCTCTCTCTCTCTCTATATATATATATATATATATATATATATATATATGCATATATACACATATATATGTATACACAGATATATATAAAAGATATACACATGCATACATATGTATATATACACATATATGTATGCATACCATATTGTGTATTTCATCATAAAACACATATTATATGTAAATCGGGCTGTTTGTCTATCTTGAATCCTATAGTATATCTCTTAATTTCCCATGGTCTTTCAAAAATCACAAATGGCCTCATCGATCACATCTACAAGTTTCTAACTCTTCCCTCTGCCTCATCTCCTTTATCCTATCAACTGCTACATCCTATGGATTATGTTTCCAGGGTTCTTTTTGTACCTGTTCCCTTCTTTCCACTCCCACATGGACACTACCCTAGTTCAGGCCCTTATCACCTCTCACCTGGATAATTGCAATAATTTCCTAATTGGTCTCCCTGCTTCTAGACTCCATTCTAGGTGAGGCAGCTGGGTGGTGCAGTGGATAGAGCTCTGGGCCTGGAGTCAGGAAAGACCTTAGTTCAAATTTGGCCTCAGACAATTACTAGCTGTGTGATCCTGGACAAATCATCTGGTCATCTCTCTGTCTCAGTTTCCTTGACCGTAAAGTGGAGGAAATAGTAGCACCTATGGCCCAGGGTTGTTGTAGAGATCAAATAAGATTTTATTTGTAAAGTGTTTAGCACATTGCCTGAAATATTTAAGCCTGGAGCTTAATATATGCCTTTTCTTCCTCCAGGCCAAGCTCTACATAGCTGCCAAAGTAAAGTTCCCAAAACATAGACCTGACCACATCACTTCCCTGCACTCACCCACACTTTCCTACTCCTATGCCTGTGGGATAAAATACAAACTCCTCAGTCTAGAAGGCCCTCCAGAATCTGATGGCAACCTACCTCTTCAACCTTAGTTCATACAACTGCCCTTCATGTTTTCACCATTCCAGACACACCAGGATTTTCTCCAGTCTCATCCTTCCTACTCCCCCCTCCTCAAATTCACTCATTATCTTCCATACCTGGAATGCACTAACTCCCCCCTCTGCCAGATGAAATGCTCCTGTTCCATCCAGGCCCAGCTCCAGCTTCTCCAAAAAGCTTCTCTCAATGCCTAGAACTCTCAGTCATGGGATCCTAGAACCACAATGAAAAGGGACCATAGAGACCATCTAGTCCGTCCCCCCATCTTACAGATGAGGAACCAAAGGTCCAGACAGGTTCAGTGACTTGACCTAGATCATCAAGGCAGGATTTGGACCCAAGACTCCTTACTCCAGAGCCATTGAGTTTTCTAAAGCGTTTTGTCTCTCCTTTAATCTTATCATACTCTAACTTATGTTAGAGTATACTACTGTATATAAATATACTTATCTGTGGATATGTTAGTAGGCTAGAAAGTCTTTGAGGTCCTATGTCATTGTTTACTTTGAGGTCCCAGCACCTAGAAAGGTGCCTTGGACACTATTTGTGCTTCATAGATTTTTTTATATTAGATTGGACTGAATATAGAAATACTAGCTAGCGGGCTTGTTAGTAGCAGCAGTGGCAAAGTAGGAGTAGGAGTAGGAGTAAGAGGAGGAGTAGCAGCAGCAGCAACAGTAGTAACAGTAGTGGTGGTGGTGGTGGTGGCAGAAATAGGTAGGCTAGGGCACTATGGCAGTGGCAAGATCATTAGCCTTAAGGATCAGTAGATACTTGTCCCAGCTCTGTCATTGTGTGACCTAGGACAAGTCTTCTTTCTCAACCCCTCTGGATTCGTGACTGTGATTAGAAGAGCCATGGATGTGAATTCTCTGCTCCTTACTCCCTGCATGGCCCACCTCTTTGGGCCTCAGTTTCCACATCTGTAAAATAAGGACATCAAATCTGATGTTTTTCAAGGATTGAAATTCTCTGATTCTATAATGTACACACCAATTGTAAGATTTCAGAACTCCATTTCCAGCTGGAACAGAGCAAGTTTTAATATCATCACTTGGCAAGGATGTCATGTGAGGGCTGCTTGAGGAAATGATGCCAAGACAGAGCTGCCAGGGTACAATTCTAAGGTGACAGCATGATGTGAGAAGAAAGGACTTAGGGGAGAAAAAAGGCTGTCATCAGAGAAGGGTTTTGTCCCAGCTAGCACAGGAAAGAACTGCCTCCATCAACCAAAAGCCATGGAACAGGAAAGCCCAGTTGCTGTCTCCCTGAGCTGTCTCTATCAGAGATCTGCTCAGGGACTTCAGCAAACTCTGCAGGTCACACTCAATGACTGGTCCTCCTTCTAAGCATTATAGAAGCTACGGATTGGTCTGCTCATATGTGTTTGCCTGAGGAAAAGGTGTCTTACCTTCCTAGCTCTCCTATGAAGTATGAGATAAACCTGTATGTGCATATGTGTGTATATGTGTGTGTATTTATACATGTGTATTACATATATATATATATATATATATATGGGGTATATCTCCAATGGGACTTGTCATTTCCTAACTTCCCCTTTTCCATTTTACAAATGATGCCTTGCTCAATGTGATCTAACTGAGCCTGAGGAATGGACAAGATAGAAGTGATCTCCCCACTCCCTACTACACCAGGTCAAAAATTAAGACTTCTCATCCTGAAATATCCCTTCGCCCCTGTGTTCCTTTCTTCTGATTGGCTCTTTCCTCCTGAAACCTCCATATTGTAAGAAAAACATGTCCCCTCCCCAGGCCAGCCACGTTCATCCCTCTCTGGACCCTCTCCTCGCTCAGCAGACTTCCTTCTCCACTATATCCCCACATGGTCACCTTCCCAGCTTTTCATCTTTCTTTCCTTTTAAGTATTATCTTCTTCTATTAGAATGTAAATTCCTTGAGGGCAGAAATTGTCTTTCTTTTTCCTTCTTTTGGTATCCCCAGCATTTGGCACAGTGTTGGCACATAGTAACCACTTAATAAATGTTTGGTGATTTGATTTGACTTGACATCATCTGGATTTCCTTTGAAAAGCCAGTTATTCGGCCTTGAAGTCTGAGTCACTAATAAGTTTGGAAACTGCATATGTAGTTGTTTGTTTGGTCGGTTTTTTTCTGATTGGTAACTGTTTTTTATGAGCTGGTCAGTTTGAAAAGACCTCATGAGTATAGCAGGCACAAGTGCCCAATAAAGAAAGGACTACATTTCCCAGGATGACTGGGAACAAGAGTACAAGAGCTCATGGAGAAGAAACTTCCCTGAGGACAGCTTTTGTCCCTTCCCCAACCCCATAAAGAAGGTAGGTAAGTAGGTTGGTTGGTTGGTTCGTTGGTTGGTTGGTTGGTTGGTTGGTTGGTTTTCCCTGCTAAGCAGCTATCTGGAAGGAATGGAGATTATTGCTGCATTCGTGACCACACAGAACAAGCGAGGAAATGAGACATCCCAGTTACGGAAAAGTTGGCAGATGAAGACCGCTACCAGGAACAGAGACTACGGCCCAAGATAAATCCAGCCAGGGGCCACGTGAGGCTCCTCAGAGTGAGAATACATGGAAGAAACTTTCAGAGTGAATAGCAAGTACTGCCTGAGGCAAAAAAGCAAGCCAAGCCAAGAAGGAGAAGATACAGACCCCGCATTTCAGTGACGTCTTCAGCCCAAAATGCATCCAAGAAAACAACTGTAAAAAGGAGAGAATGTATCCATGCCTTCCCTTGTCAGAATAAGAGTCTTGAGTCCCAAATTGTTATGGAAGGAAGGGTAAGAAAATTCCTTATTCGTGAATACAGCTGAGACTGTTTTCTGTTGCTGCTGATTCACTTCTGTCTTAGGAGAGGATTTTCCTGTTGTCCCACTTCTGTCCAGGACAGCACCTTCCAGGTACCCAGATTCACAATCTTGGAGCCACTCTGCCTCATCTTTCACATCCAATCAGATGCTGAATCTTGCCAATTCTCCCTCTACGGCCTCCCTCTCCTCAGGACCCTTCTCCCCATTCACCCTAGCACCACCCCTCTAGTACAGGTCCCTATCACCTGTCTCCTGGACTATAGAAATAAGCTCCCAATTTGTCTCTGTGCCTCAACATTTTCCCCTCTCCGTTCCATCCCCCAAATGATTGTCAAATGCATGTTTCTAACACATAGGTCTGAACAAGTCACTTCTTTACTCAAAAGGCTCCCAGGGATCCCTCTTATTTGTAAGACAGTCAACTAGCATTTATCAAGCACCTACTATGTGCCTGGCACTGTGCTAAGCCTTGGGGTTACAAAGAAAGAGAAAAGACAGTCCCTACCCCCAAGGGGCTCTCGCAGTCAAACAGGGGAAAGCACCATACACGTGACTATGTACAAATAAGCTATACAAATGAGGGAAGGCATGAATATTAAGGGAGATCAGAAAAGGCTTCTTGTAGAACCTTAGACTTTAGCCGAGATTTGAAGGAACCCAGGAAAGCCGGGAGGCGGAGATGAGAAGGGAGAATGCTCCAGCCATCACAGACAGCCGGTGAAATGTCCAGACTCAGAGATGGAGATGGAATTCCTCTGGCATTTCAAAACCTTCCCAGTCTGACTGCCCTGCACCTTTCCAAGCTCATACACACTATTCTCCCCTGTGCACTCTCTGTTCCTGACAAATCAAGCTTCTTGCTGTTCCCTTTCCACACATTCCATCTTCTACTTGTGTGCCTTTCTATAGAAGTCTGGCCTCCATTCCTCAAATACTTTCTCTTCACCTCTGCCTCCTAGAATCCTTGGCTTCCTTCAAAGCTCAGCTCCACGGCTACCCCCCATGTGGGCCTCTTTCTTCCCCCAGCTGCTCTTGTTCCCTTAAACCCCAAATTACCACCAACAGGGTGTCTCAAAAACCTTAGTGCAAAAGTCTTAGCCTTAATAACTTAAATGCCCTGTATATATTTAGTATGTATTTGTATTTAGTAATTTGTAATATACTTAGTACATATTTTATTTACTTACATATGAATATTTTCCAAAAAAAAATGTTATTTCCTTGAGCGTAGGGACTGTTTAATATTTGTCTTTATACCCTTAGTGCCCAGCACATAGAGTGTGTTCAATAAATGCTTATGTATGTGTTTCCTGGTGGTCCCCATTGTTAATACTCTCCCCCAAAAAATTCCTCCTTCGATTAATTATGTTTATATTGTGCATTTATTCATCTGCATAGATGCTGTTTTTCCTCAATAGGACCTTCTTGAGGCCAGAGATTACTTCATTTTGTACCCTTAGCATCTAGCATAGTACCTGGCACCTGATGGGCACTCAATAAATGCATGCTGAATCAAATCCATTTGAACTGGGGATGTATCTTGCTGCTTTGATACAGTTCCTTGCCTTGCTTAGTTTGTTAGCATGGTAATCCACTGAATGTCTAGAACTGAGTTAAACTTAGATGCTCCCAGTTCTAAAACCAGAAGAGACAGGTAAATGCCATCAGCATTCCCACAGTTGAAACCTAAGTCCAAAAGCATACAGAGAGTGAGGTCCTCTCTGTATGTGTGTATACATAAATGCATATATGTGTATCTATATATACATATGTCGTTATACACATAGTCCTGGGACAGATAGTACAAATGGAAACGAAGTTAGACCCAAAATTAAACAGGGAGGAAGGCAAATGGATCACCATTAGGAAATTGCAAAGCTCTTCTAATAACCCCAAACTTCTCCTAGAAACAGAGACCCATCTTTACAACACCACTGTTGTTATATGATTCCAAGACATGGAACCCAACAACTTTGAAAAACTGTAAATGAGTATCACACAGAGGGCACACAGTGGGTGAGAGCAAGCTGTACCATATGTGGAGGGAAGTGAGCATTTATATGGCACCTACTGTATATCAGGCAATGTGTTAGCACTGTTTTTACAAATATTATCTCATTTGATCTTTGCAACAACTCTGTGAGATAGATATATTATTATGTCCATTCTACAACTGAGGCGGACAGAGGTTAAGAGACTTGCCTAGAGTCACACAACTAGTAAATGTCTGAGGCTCATTTTGAGCTCAGGTCTTCCTGACTCCAGGCTCAGTGCCCTCTCCACTGTATGACTAGCTGCTTCTCCCACCCCTCTAATAGTAAAATACAAAAATATTACCTGGAAGGAGTGACACATTAAAGCTATAATCATCAAATGCCACCTTAACCTCAATGAGCTATGTCCAGTTAGGCTGTCAGGTCACCTAAGTCATAACAATAATGCCATATATAACAGTCCACATTTGTATAGACGTTTAGAAACTGATTTTAGGCATATAATTTCATTTGTGAGGCAGGGCAGGGGAGGTATTATCATCTCCATTTTATAGACAAAGATACCAAGACTCATTAAGGAGAAGTGACCTATATCCATGGTCTTCTGGCTGGTAAGTGGTTAAGCTTGGCCTTGGCCTTAGACTTGGATCTTCTGCTAGAACCTAGAGGGACTGGGCCACAGGACAGGGGAGCTTTAACGGGGTCAAGGGAGGGCAAGCCCCGGACCCCAGAGGGGTGTCAGAGTGTGGAAGTAGAGAACCTTATTAGGGCATTAAGAACCTAGAGTAGCAGGAAGGGAGGCCAAAAAGAGAGGAAACGGTAGTGTAGGAACAAAATACATAGCCCTCACTCCCTCCTTCACAATTTCAAGTCTCACCCTGGGCTTCTTAGCTCCGCCATGAGCATCTGTAGCATTAATGATGGTGGTGAGCCAGCACAGGGATCAGGATTGAGTTTCTAATACTGAACTTACTTGCCAGTGGGTGAAGTGAATAAAATCCTAGGTGGGGGTAAAGGGCAGTAATTCTTGTTTTCTGAGCCAATCAGAAACAATAAGGGAATTGGGGATGGGGGTGGAATCTCCAGCAAGTTTCCATGGCTTTCTAAAAGATAACTGATAATTTAGTGAGTCATACATTCAAAATCCTCACGTTGTCTTAAAGTTTTCATTTTAAACATATTAAAACTCTTTGTTTGGAACATCTATTTTTAGCTTGTACATCAATAAGATGCAGACTCTTTTTTTTTCTTAGACAAAGAACTCCATTCAGACTTTGGTTGAGGTTTCCTGGGTATGGGAGGCTGGGTTTGGAGATCTGTTGTCCTTTGGACTCTAGCTTATTAACAGCATGTTCTAGCCCTGGAGGTCTTCAAACTGACATCATCCCAAGCGACCCACCTGGGTGCTGAGAATACTAAGACTGGTGAACGGACCCTGCTCTCAAGAAGATTACAATCCAATGAGGAGAAAATCAGGGGATCGGGGGTCCACTTAGTTGTCCTTGAGCTCTGAAAGGGTTAACACGGGCTAACTATTCAAAACTTTAGAGCAGCATCATTTTTAATTGTGGAAAACTGGATATAACCTAAACAAGCAACAACTGGATAATGTTTGAACAAACCGTGATACGCCAATGTAATATAATATTCTGGTGCAATTAAGAATGACCAATAGAAGGAAAACAAGGAAAATTCAATTGAAAGGATGAGAAGTGACGGAAGTTTTCCCTACTGCCAGGAATGCAAGTCAAGTGATGAGTGTGGTGAGGGAAGAAGGTCGCAGCTGCTGCCAATGACCCCCGGGGAAAACACCACACTGTTACTTCCTCCCCACCCCACTCCATTCCAGGTCAGCTTGTAAAAGCAGAGCTGGGCCAGGCTTCCCAGTCGCTGTTGTCAACTAGCTCTCATTGTGCCAAGACCAAGAGGAACAGCAGTAAATGTGGCAGAAAAGGGCAGCTTGGGAAAGTCTGGTCACCAGAGGAGATTTCCCTGTGTCTTGTTTGCCCTCTCCCATGTTACACACATCCTAGGGGAGAATATGCCAAAATTTTGGGCAATGATGGCTCTGTCACAAGGTCGTCATGTGTGATTCTTGTCCACATCCTTCTGTAAATTTCTTCCTATAGAGAATCAACCCAGGGCATTGGAAGCCTCTCTCTGCTTCTATTAATGTCTTGGGGTACCATTGTAGCACATCCACTCATTAGCTCTATTTCTTGACACTTGGCCATCCCAATCCCTTTTCCAATTATACTAGTGTTTAAAGATGCCCTTAATACTCCTTCTCACATGCAAGCCAAGGTATATAATATGCCTATGTTCACATACCATGAGTTTTTCCCATTGTCGTGGGGCAACCTACAAAAGGCACTCTTCTGAGATCACATTGCACCACGATTCAATTCAATAGACATTGGTTAAGTTGTAATAATAGGCTAGATTTGACACCGGCTGATCTGATAACTCAAGTTTGAAATCGTCAGGAAATAAAACACTCATAGAACAGTTAAGAGTTAACGAAGAAAGATATTTACATAGTCATAGCAGAGAAGGGATGTTCAGCAAAGATATAGCATTGAACCAGCTGGGTATAGCTTCCCTGCCTCTATGCTGTCCATAATGATCAATGGCCAGACATCTGCAGGAAGAACCAGGTGACAACTCTTACCCTCGCTTTTGTATTCTGGGCACTGGGAAGCTACATCAAGATCCTGAGCTTCTAGTACCTTTTAAGACAAAGAAGTTTTAGCCTGCATAAGGCATGGCTTTAAGATACTGCTCAGAACAAAAGGGCCAACTTAGTGGCCAGCATGGTGTTGAGTCAACAACTATGTGCTAGTCAATGGGAAAATACAAAGTTTGGAAAAGTCCTGGTTCCTGCCCTCAAGGGGCTTCCAATCTAAGAGGCAAATATGGCACTTAAAAGGATAACCTTAAAGACAGAAGAAGAAATATGTTTATATATATGTATATATATATAATGTATATACACATACGCATATCCATACATGTATATACATACATATACATTCATACATATATACAGACATTTTATACATATATATACATATATATGTACATATTGCACTAGAGATGTATAAAACAAAGCGTTATATGATTTCCTAGTGGGAAGATAATTCTACCGAGGGAACCAGGAAAGATTTATGGGGAGATAACATTTGATTTGGGCTTACAATGATGGGTAGAATGTCAGATGAGGAGAAGGGGGCATTCCAGGCATAAAAGATGAACAGCCTAAATACTGTATATAAAAAAGGCTAGCATTTAAAGAGACAGGTTTTTGTGGTAGTGCGTAATTTAGGATCATGAAAGCACTGTTTGCTTTCAAAAATGCAATCCTGTACCACATCTTCCAGTGCTAAAATGGGTCCAATGAATCGTTCATCTGCAGCCCCTGTCCCAGAATGCATTAGCATAATGTCATTTGTGGATAGAAGCCATTGGAAAACCTTGCCATAAATAGGAAGTTCTTTCACTTGGACTCCTTATAGTGTGTCCCCCAGACTTAGGTCAAGATATGTCTCCCTCTTCCGCACTACTCTTGATATAAATGCTCAGTAGATCTTTGAATAAAATGAGGTCCATAGTCATGACCGCCATAGAATATTGTATTATATAACACTAGCTAGGAGATACTTTGCTGGAGGGGAGCTTTTAAGCCCTGGGGTCATAGTAGATAGAGTGCTAAACTTAGAATTAATAAAACCTAAGTCCAAACCCTAAATCCGACACTTACTGTGTTACTCTAGGCAAGTCTCTTAATTTCTCTCAGCCTCAGTATACTTATCTATTAATTGGGGATAATAATAGCAGCTGTCTTACAGAGAAGTTGTGAGGATCAAACTAGATAATATAGATATATAACACTTTGAAGTATTATATAAATGGTAGCTATCATCATCATTATCATCATCGTCATCATCATACTAAATCAAATGCTTTTTAAATATACAATAGACATGAAGGGATTTTATTTTCTGTCAATTTTTCAATCAATTGTGTAACTCTGAAAAGGTAGTTGACTCTTTAAAAAAGCATCTGCAAAAGCCTCCCAGTTTCCTTTTCGAATTTTCATCAAGGATGCCCATTATGGGTTCATAGATCTTATTCGTAAGGATTTTATAGCACTGAGAAAGTGAGTATAGTAGGCATATGAATTACCAAGTGTTAGTTTCTTCTGAGTCACCTTTAATACTTTTGGCAAAAGAACTATGATCTTTCACATTCTTTTAGAATCTTCCTCTCTTTGAGATCTTGGAAATCAATCTCCAAATGTCTTTAAAATATATTGCTTCCAGCATATATCTCATATATATTTAGTCATATCCAGCAGTTCTTCCTGACTTCCTCTTATGGGCCACAGAACCCACTATTCCTGCTGATAAGAATAGGTCACTATAGAAACCTTAGCAGATTTTTTTCATCCTATGCCTGTATTACTCTCTCTCTGTCAGTTTAATTTGCAGTTACCCTAGGGGTAATCTCAAACCAAGTTCATTGTGGACTTGTCTTTTTCAACTTCATTTCACTAATTTATGAAGTCATATTGCTCATGATTCTCCATCCTCTTCCATATTGCTTGGAAAATGATCCTGTTCTATAACATAAACCCCCATTGCTTTTCACTGCTATGTCTCTCTACTTAAGTGCTTTTTAGCTAGTGCAGTTTTCGATATTATTTGGCCTCTTCATTGTGGTGACCATTTTACACGGTACATCACTTATGACTTCCTTAGAAATACAGATAGAGCTTATGTCTTTACTTTTGTCCACTTCTCAATTTTCACAGTTGAAAGCTTGCTTACCTAGGTCAGGTTAGAGCTGCTGTAATTATATACCATGCTGTCTTCTCATCTTTATCTTTCTTCTAATTTGGCATTTACTTTTATATTTTCTTCAACGCATTGACAATGTGGCTAAACACATATGAATATGAAACAAATGTTCATCTATAACGAGTCCTTTCTGATAAAATGAATACCATTTCTTCACATCATTTGGCCCTTACCATTTCCAGAACCTTCTGAGTCTCTTTTCAGCATCAATTCCCCACAAAAACATTTAATGAATGCCTACTGTACATTAGGCACTATGTTATCGATCAATCAAGCAGTATTAGTACCTACCTAACACCTACTAAGGCACCAGGAATACAAAGATAACAACAAAACAGCTCCTGCCCTCTAGGAACTTACATTCTGTTAATGTCAATTTGAAACCTACAAAACTGTATGTAACGAAAAAAAAAGGTAGTAGAGAGTTTTAACGTCATATATATTCCTCTTTTTCTATTCTTTGTATAAGGAAATATTTGTCTTTTGTTATTTGTCAAATTAATAGTAATACAAAAGAAAATAGTATATATATATATGTATGCATATATATAATATATATGAATGAAAGGCACATAAATACATATAAGACACAGAAGAATGTGATAAAGCCAAAGGAGAGAGATAGACAATCTGCTCTAGAAAAAATATGAAGTCCAGGAGGGAAGCCACTTTTAGCTTGTGGCATCATGGAAGGCATCAAGGAAAAGAAAAACCCTGAGCTGAACCTTAAATGAAGAAAAAGATTTTCACAGGCAGAGGTGAGGAGAGAGAGCCCTCTAGGTACTGGGGAAGACATGTGCCTTCCCAAGGCTGAATGTAGACATCTGGGAGTTATCTGCATAGAAGTGAAAATTGAACCCATGGAAGCAGGCGAACCTGGGGTTGGGAGGCGGGGGCAGGGACAAGTGGAGGGAAAAACAGAAAAGACAAAATAGAAGTAGAGCAAAGACAGAGGCTTGGTTGGATGACACCCTACTCTTAGGGGATGGAAAGAATAACAAATCAATGAAAGAAACCAAGGAGATACAGCTTAAAGAGTAGAGAAGCAAGTGAGAGAAGCAGGTGTAGGATGAAGAGATATTCAGGGGTACCAAATGCTGTTACAATAATCATAAACAGGAACAGTAACAACATACTTAATATGTGCATATGTTGGCTCATCCAATAGAATGTAAGCTCCCTGTGGGCAAAGGATTGTTTCATTTTTTATGGCTATCTTTCAGCACCTAGGAGAGCGCCTGAACACCTAGCCCTGCATGTGCACTTAATAAATGCTTTTTCATATTATCATTATTATTATAACAGTGACAACATATGGTGCTTGGTTTTATGAAGCCCTTTACATAGACTAATTTCTACAGGGGCAGCCTCATGTAGTAGAATGAGTGCCAGCTTCAGAATCAGAGGTTGTCATTGCTGTGGTTCAGTCGCTTCAGTCTTTTCTGACATTTTGTGACCCCATTTGGAGTTTTCTTGGCAAAGATTGCTTCTCCAGATCATTTTACAGATGATGAAAGTGAGGCAGACAGGGTTAAGCGACTTCCCCAGAGTCACACAGCTAAGAAGTGTCTGAGGCCAGATTTGCTTGGGTGGATGCGCTGCCTTATCAGCTACACTCCTCCTGCCCCAAAAGCCCCTGCCGCGGATGGCTTAAATCAGCCACTAAATTCCTCCCATCAGGTGGGTCTGGGGCCAGAAGCAGCTGCAGCCTAGTTCTAAAGCTGCCCCACCTCTGCTGCCCCAGGGGCAAATGGCCAGAACCGCAAACTCAGTCACACAGCTTTTCCCACTAACCTTCTCTGATGTCTTTGCTCTTTGTGGGTTGAGAGGTCTGGTACATGCCACAGCTCAGTATTTTGGGATGCCAGGGCACTTTCCGCTCGTCTCCTGGTCTGGTAGGTCCGCGTCTGGTCTGTTCGCGCCGTGCGCGCTGGGCTCAGCTCCATTCCCCTCGGCTGGGGGCTGGGAGGTCCGTGTGGGACCGACCTTACCCAGAGACCATCCAGGCTATCCTGGGGTGGGGCCCTGCTTCCCTCTGCCACTTTGTGGGTTCTGCAGCTCTAGAATTGGTTCAGAGCCATTTTTTTATAGGTTTTTGGAGGGATTTGGTGGGGAGCTCATGCCAGTTACTGCTTTCTGGTCGCCATCTTGGCTCCGCCCCCTCCTGAGGCCAGATTTGAACTCAGAAAGATGGATCTTCTTGACTCGAGGCCTTGCCCGCTATCCACTGAACCACCTAGCTGCCCTTTGGAATCAGAGGATCTGTGTTCAAATCTAGCATCTAGTCATTTAATCTTCCTAAGGCCTCAGCTTTCTCATCTGCAAAATGACTTTATGGCCTCTCAGGGCACCTCTAGATCTATGTGTCCATGAACTATGATCCTATAATTTTCACAATCCGTAAGTCTAAGAATGAATGAATGAAGCAGGTATTGTGCTCCTACTATGTGCAAAGCACTGTGCTAAGTGCTGGGGGTACAAATAGAAAATTAAGGCAGTCCCTGTGATGGGGTGTTTGTGCTTGAACTCCAGCCCTACGATCATATCTCTCCTCAACCCAAAGATCCTATCCCTAGCAATAACTCATGAGTGGGCCCAGCAAGGCAAACTCTCTCTCCCTGTTACAGGAACAAGTTGGCCTCTAGAATTTCTGTAGTATAATCCAACTTGGTGGTGGAAAGGGGTAGGGCCCAGCTAGCCAAATTCCTCTACCTGGCTGCCACGCGTCCATGGGCATAGGATGCCTTTCTGGTGGGGTTTGTGTGTAAATGTGATTATTCCTTCCTAATATTAGGCAAACAACTATCCTGAGATGAGAACACTCAGGCTGCTTGGTGAGTTCAGGAGACCTACAGGTTCCATCAGAGGCCTCACTGATAACCAGGGACAATAGCAAGGTGGAAATAAGCAATAACAGAGAGGAAGCATCTGCAGACAGATGTGGAAAGATTATCTGAGGACAAAAGCAGCTTCAGTGATTGTGACTCTTGGGAGAGGAAAGGGAGAAGTGCTAACAAGAGACCCTAGAAAAACACAAGTCCTCAGAACCTAGAGGAGGCCCAGCTAAGCAGAATCACAAAAGTACTTCACAAAGAAGGGAAAGGGCTTCCGGGGCTGGGAGTCAAGAGTATCCCTCGGCCACACAAGGGCTCTGCAATGCCTCACTACCAGTACACTTTAATTTTGAAGCCATTCTCCCTAGGGACCTTGTGTATACAAGGAGAGAACACTTATCTTATACATTTCTTTTTTTGTTTGAGATCGGGGAATATTTTGTACCAACTGTGTGTACAATATCTTCTTAGCAAATCCCTTCTTAAAAAGTTAATGGAATTCAACCAGTTAATGGGGAGTAGTATGCTCAGTGATTAGAGCACTGGAGTCAAGAAGACCGGAGTTCAAATCCAACCTCAGGTAGTAGCTGTGTGACCCTGGGTTAAGCCACTTCACCCTGTTTGCCTCAGTTTCCTCATCTGTCAAATGAGCTGGAAAAGGAAATGGCAAACCACTCCAGTATCTTTGCCAAGAAAACCCTAAATGGTGTCACGAAGAGTTAGACACAATCATGAGTGAATGACAACAAACGTATTCCAATGAGGGCTCAGGAGCAACTGTGTTAGAAATCTTTACAAGCCTTTAATCTTAGTTCTAAAACTCCAAGGAGAATAGTAGTCAGCCACCCTCTGGGGCCCCTAAACCGGATGGGAGTGCTCAGCAGGGGAATAGCCCCAGAGGGATTACTACACAAAAATGTCTAAGTGAATATTGTTCAACTCTTCCAGGACTGTATCTACCCATAGTAACAGTGCTAACAGCTAAACGGATGTGTGAGAAACATGCACAAATGACAAACAAGTATGTTACAAAGTGATTAAATGCCCAGGAGACATCAGAAGAGACTGAGAGATTCAACCTTTCCAGCCTTTTCCCATGTTATTCCCCTTCCTGAACTCTATAATCCTGGCCATTTTTCTGTTCTTTACAGAATCACAAAATGTAAGAGTTGGAAGAACCTCAAAAACCATTCTGGTCCAACTCATACACAAAATGAGTCCCCACAATGACATGCTTGAAAAACGGTTGTCCAGTCTCTTTTTAAGAACTTCCCCGGGATGGAGAACCCACCACCTCTTACACTTTTGAACAGCTCTAATTGCTAGAAAGTTTTTCCTGAAATCAATTTCCAGCTGATCTATTTGTGACTTCTAGCCATTGTTTTTTTTTTTGTTTCCTTCTACCTCTGAACCTTCTCTTTCCACAGACTAACATCCCTAGTTCTTCAATCAATCCTCATATAACATATGGACTATGACAATGACACAATCAGATATATTCAGAACTTATTAGATGGTCAGATTCAAAAAGTCCTTGTCAACAATTCAAACTGATCTATTTGTGATTTCTATCCATTTTTTTTTGTTCTCTTCTACCTCTGGACCTTCTCTTTCCCAATGACCCAGTTGCCTGGACACTCCAGCTTATGATCAATCGCTCCAGATAAAGTCTGACAAAGCCAGAGTACAGTGGAACTATCACCTCCCTATTCCTGGAAGCTATATCCCTCTTAATACAGCCCAAGGTTTCATTAGTTTTTTATGCTGCCTCACACTGCTGACGTACATTAAGCTTGCAACCCACTAAAATCACCAGAACCTTTTCTGAATAACTGCTATCTAATCATGCCTCCCCTATCTTATACTGTATATACTTGTAAAATTGATTTTTATACCAAAAGACAAGACTTTACATTTGTCCCAATTTAACTTCATATAATTTGATTATGCTCTAGTTCCTCAAGACCCTTTCAGATCCTGATTCTCTCATCCACTGTGTTAAATGCCTCCCAGTTTTGTGTCATCTGCAAATTTGATGGGCATATCAACTATCGCTTTAGTCAAATAACTAATGAAAATATTAAACAGAACAGATCCTTGGGGTACTCCACTAAAGACGTTTCCCCATGTAGACTTTGAATTGTTGACAAGGACTTTTTGAATCTGACCATCTAATAAGTTCTGAATCTATCTGATTGTGTCATTGTCTAATCCATATCTCCCCAACTTCACAAAAATTGTCTGAGATACTTTATCAATGGCTTTGTTGAATCTAGGTAAATTGTATCTGCAGCATTCCCCTTATCCACTAGTTCAATAATCCTGTCAAAAAAGAAAAAGAAATGGGGCTAGTCTTGAATGACCACCTCTTGATGAAGTCATGGAAGTTCTTTGTATCACTTACTCATCTACTTTAGCATTGTCCTAGAAATCAAAGTCAAATTCATGGATCTGTGAGTTTCAGACTCTGTTTTCTTCCCATTTTTGAACATCAAAATTATATTTTCCTTTCTCCAGTTTCATGGCATCTCTCCTATTTTCCATGACCTTTCAGATGTCACCAACAGTGGGTCAGCAACCATATCTGCCAGTTCTTTCAAGAACTGGGATGCATTTCATCTGGGCAGGGGACTCAAATGCGTCAAGGGAAGAGGGACCTTCTTACTATTTCCTTATTTATCTTCGGCATATTAGTTATGTTTTTTCTGTTGTTTCCAGTATAAAGGTCATTCTCCTTTGCAGAGAAAACAGAAATGAAATAATAACTGAGCCTACTATCTGCTGTCAGTTATCATCATTCCCTCCTAACTCAGGCCAGGGTCCTATCTTTCCTCTGATCCTCCTTTTTCTCCAGATGTAGCAAAAATGACACAAAACCCTTTCACTGACCTCAGCTTCCCTTGCCAACCTCAGCACATTTTAAATGTTTGCATTCCTCACATTTTTTATGATGCCATACCATGCTTTGGTCTTTACCCTCTGTTACATGACCTTGTTCGCATCTTTCTTTTTCAGGTCTAAGTTATTTCATGAGTTTATTTTGCATCCATATTGATCTTTTCAGATAAAAATCATTTTTCTTCCTCATTGGAATTGCGTCCCTTTGCTTCCTCAGAATTGCAATCTTGAGTATCTCCCATCCTCCCTGGACTGAATACTCCTGAAGCATTTAACTCCATGGAATCTTATCCATCTTTCCTCTGAAATTTGACTTACCAAAATCTAAAGTGCATATCAGACTATACCCAGATTTCCTCTCTCTCCTCTAGTAGAGAGTCTAGAATGAAGTGGACATTTCCCCCCCTCCCAGACTCCTTATCATTTCTACACCCAGCAACCAGTTCTTCCATAGTCATGAGAATCAGATTCAGAATAGAATTTCCCCTTGTTCATTCCTCAACCCTTTTATGGGTGAAATTATCCCTACAGCAAGTCAGGAAGTTATTAACAGTTCTGCTTTTGCCAGAGAAAATGTCTGGATAGTTGAAGTCACCCATCACTGCTATTTCATGCCTCTGTACTAGCTGTGCTCTTTTTTCCAGACTCCTCATTTATTTCATCACTGTCCAGGTAGTCCCCAATGACAAAGTCACTTTTGTTTCTCTCTCCTTTGACATTCAACCCAGATACTCTCCATCATTCCTTCCCACTCTGGATCCCGGCCTTCTTCATGTACAATGCTAACCCTCCCTTCTCACCACCACCACCATCTTATATCTACCCTATTTTTTGAGCAAGATATACCCATCCAAGTTCACAGTCCATTCATGACTTTTATCCCACCAAGTCTCAGGGAGATCTTTGCCTCCTCACATTAGTCTTTTTTCTCTTTTCTGTTATTCAGACTTTAAACATTTTTATGTAGACCCTCAGGCCATGGGTTTTACTACTATTTTCTTGTATTTTGTAGCCTATGCATTTCTGAGTGTTCCAGCTGCTTATTCTTCCTTCTTCCTTCCTCGTGGCTACTCTTTCTATTTGGAAATATACACATGTAGTCCTCTCCATCCTTCATCTGTTTTAGTTTAAAGCCCTTTTGATTAGATATACAAAACACCTGGAAAATATATTCCAACCAGTCTTTGTTGGGTGTATTCCATCTGTGCCCCGGAATCCACTGTTGCTCAATGTTTAAGCTGTGATCCAGAAATCTAAGTCTCACTCTCAGATACCACCTTCTTAGTCAGCTGTTCACTTCCCAAAATGATTTTTTCTCTTCTTTATCCCTTTATCCCTTACCTCAACTTGTGTCCCTGTGGTCTTTGGTTTCTTGCCCAAAACTTCCTAATCATTGGCAATATGTTTAGGTTCCTTCTAGAAGTGTTATTTGTACCCATATGATTCACCTGAAGTGGGGAGCTGCCATCCATTTGGCTTCCTTAGGAGGCTCCTTGAGGCATCTTGAGTACATGCCATGGGCAGGATAGCCTATCTCCCCATTATTCTTATCTAGTCAACAAATAGCTGCCTCAACACCACACTTGAGCAGGAAATCACCAATTCCTACCATCCTACTGTGCTTCTTCTGCCCCCAATATAGCATGGTGCCTGGAACATAGTAGACACTTAATAAATACTCTTTGATTGATGGGTCGGTTGACTCAAGGAAGAAAGGATCCCCCAAGGTAGAAATGCATTAGGCTCCTAGGGAAAAACTTGAAAGAGGAGGAAGATGCCAAAATGCAGAGACTGGAGCAAGAGATCAGGGAAAATTTGTTCCAATCATGGTGTGGCAACTTGTGCAAAATCATGGAGGTCAAGATGACATTCTGAAACAGTGAATGGTCCAGTTAAGCTGCATGAAGGAGAATACCATGAAATCAGGTTAGAATGTAGGTTGAAGCCAGTGGTAGGCTGTAGGTGGCTTTCAATGCCAGGATAATAAACATTCAGCCTTTCTAACAACTAGAGGTGTCCAAAAGTGGAATGACCTGAAGGAAGTGCCCAAGCAGAGACTTGGCAACCATTTGTGAGGTCTTTGAAGTTCCCTCCCACTCTGGGAGTCTAGCAGCCAACACAGCCAACTGTCTTCCCTTTCCCCAGGTAGCATCAGGTCCCAAGTTGTTGGCCATGAGATTTCTTCACAAATTACTGAGCAGTCCACAGAAACCCTCCCTTCTGCCCATTGCTTTGAATCTCCACTGCCAAACATTAACTCTTGAAGGCCAGTGTGGGTCAAAGACTATTTATAAGGCTACAGAAAGGAATTCACTTTCTGGATCTATTCCTTCCTTCTGCCATGTTTGTTCTCTCTTCGTGTATGGGGCTGGTGGAATTGAAGAAAGGTCTTCAGGATTCTGCCTTTATATCTGCATTATTACATAGTAGAAAGAACATTGACTTTGTAAGCAGAGGACCTGGATTCAAACCGTGCCTTTGGAATTCACTGTGTGACCTTGGGTAAGTCACCTTCCCAAGCCTCAGTTTCCTCATCTGTAAAATGAGGATTTTGGACCAGATGGCTTCTAAGATCCCTCCTACCTCTTCTACCTATAAATCTATGCTTCTATAAGTAATCCCTCCTTAGGCTTCAATTTCCTTAACTGTAAAATAAGGGAGTTAGACTAAATGATCTCTGAAGGGCCTTCCAGTCTTAGATCTAGAAGGCACATCCCCTGGCTGCTTCTGTTTCCTTACCTGTAAAATGGAAGAGGTGGGACTTCATGGCCTCTGAAGTTTCTTCCAGTAGTTGCCACTCATAAGCATATGAACCATGGTACTCTAGTTGCCCTTGGGAATGGTGTACCTTTCAAAGGCTGCAGCCTCTCCTTTTCTGCTTCCCTCCAATCTCCCTTCACTCCAAAGTCACAATCATGGCAGAAGGAAAAGGAAGAACCACCCTACCATGTAGCACTCCACATTAACCAGCCTCCCTGTGCCCTCTCTCCTCTCCTGTTTCTCAGACAACGAGTTTATATTAAAAGGATGTTTATTGAGTTCAAGACTTATATGGCTTCTGAGTCTGTGTTTTTGACTGAAACCATGCCCTTCCACGCACACAGTTGCTAACTCTTGAGTAGGAAAGTTAAAAACAAAAGGCTGGATTATTCAAAGATGGGCCATCATTAAAAGGCTATCTCTGCCCCTGTTTTTGCCCCAACAGCCATGCCTATGGCCCTTTAGCTTGTTGAAGACCCAACTATAAACAATTTTGTCCACCAACATGGATCCATGAAAATAGCATTGGCTGGAAAATTAGAGGGCCTGAGTTCAAATCCCACCTCTGATACTACCTCTGCGATCTTGGAGAAGTCTCTTCAATTCCTCAACCTCAACTTCCTCAACTATAAAATGAGGGGATTGTGCTGGATGGCCACTGAGGTCCTTCCAGCTCTAGCTCTGAGATCCCATACAGGGGTGGGGAACCTGTGGCCCTGAGGCTACATGTGGCCCTCTAGGTCCTCAAGGGAGGCCCAGAAGTTTGGATTCCATCAAAAGGCTGCACTTGAGGACCTAGAGGGCCACACATGGCCTCGAGGTTCCCCACTCCTGCCATAGGATCTGTTGAGAGAGAGGAGGATTGTTTATTCTTCCAAAAGCCCTTGGTCAGATCCTTCTTGAGTCAGGCAATAGGCAGATTCCTGGTTGAGCCAATGCCTTGGCCAGAAATCACCTCTGTGTCAAACCAGCTCCAAGATGACATTCCCCCTCTCTTTTCTTCCTCTTCAGCTCTTTTCTCCTTTCATTTCTCCGAAAGGGCTTGGACTATTAGGAAGTTTCAGGAGCCTCCCAGAGGCAGCAGTTTGTTTGGGTGGGGAGCAGGGTCCAGAGAAAGGAGGATTTGTTTGGGGCTCTGGCTTTTTTTCAATTTTCCCCCTTTCTTTACATTTTGAAAGCATTTCTCACCACTTTGAACATCTCCAGGCAGAAAAAGAAATGAGCAAGTTTGGGGAGAAGTAAGAGGCAAACTCTCCCCAAACCCATACCAGCTCAGGAACCAGGGGAGACCGAGGTCTCAGGTAAGTGGAATATCCTTCTCATCCTGTGCCAGGCACATGACCCAGCACCCAGCAGACAGGGTGGCATAGTTAGGAAGGGGGAGTCTCGCCCTCCCCAGGCCACCACCTCCCCCCAGTCTCCACTCCAACTTTTTCATCCTTAAAGTCAGAAAAACACCCTAAGATATCACCATTCTGTGAGGTACTGATACTGGCAGTGCTGAAGCTCTCCTCTGGCGCTGCAAATATAATCAATTAAAACCAGCCAGACTCAGGAGTTTTATTACAGTATCTGCTTTCCAACTGGGATAGCTCTCCACTCCCCACCAACTCCCTATGATTTGGATATTTACAAGGCTCTCCTCTCCTCCTTGCCCTCCCCTCCCCAACCTGGCACTGGACACACATACACACATGTTCGCACACATGTTCACACACATGTCCACACACGTGTGCACACACATGTTCCCACACTACCACTTCCTCCCTTAAGAATTGTCACACTTCTGAGCAGCCAATCCTTCCAAAACGCTTGTTCTACCAGGTAAAGGGTTGGGGGAGGGGATATTTAAGAGGGGAAACTTGCCAAGTAGGGAAGTCAGGGGCCTGCCTTCTCCGCCGCTCCTCACTTCCTCCGGGGGACCCTCTGTTCCCCTTTTCCTGGTGTTGGGGTGGCCCCTCTCCATGTTGCTCTGGCAACCGCATCAGGTATCTGGAGCTGGTGAGCTATTTTCCCGAAGATTTGTAAGCCCATCAAGGGACCAGCAGCGAAGGTGCCCAGACTCTGCAAAAGAGTTGACAGAAAACTTACTGCCTGGCCTGAAACCAGTTTATCATTTATTCAAAATAAATTTCCTAAATAATTCACACTTCCCCACCCCCTCCCCCTGGTTTAAGTAAAAACACAATAGTGGCACCAAAAGTCTAATTACAGCTGTGACAGATGTTTAGTTATTAATAAAGCCTCAATGTCACCGCAGGGTATTACATAACAAACTCTAACTGGCCGGGGAAGCCAGCCCTCATATTTACAGGTACTTTTCCATTCATGCTCTCCTGGGCTTTGCTATAGTACAAAGACTGTGGGTAGAAGGGGTGGCAACAAGCCAGATTGGAGCTAGTAGGGAACCCCAGCCCCATGCTGGCATCATTCAACTGCCTTTATGTTGGCAGCAGGAGAAAAGAATGGGAATTTAGGGTGAAATGGGCCCCATGAAGTATGGGAGGGGATTCTTGCCTACATCTTCTGGGTGCCTAGTGCCAAACACAGCAAATCCCTTAACCCTTACAGGCCTTGATTTCCAAATCTGTAAGATGGAACTAATAATATTTCTAGGGCTTATATCTCAGGGTTTCTGTAAAGCTCAAATGAAATAATATGAGAGGAAACATGGCTCAGTAGATAGACAGCTAGCTTTGGAGTCAATGCCTCTGACACAGACACACAGAGAACTACAGAATTTTTGAGTTAAAAGGGCTATGTAGACCAGCTCATCCTGAAAGGAATTCTCCTCCTCCCCAATGCACCCCACCAATGGTCTTCCAGCCTTTACTTGAAGACCTCCAAGGAGGGGGACTCCACCTACCCCAAACTTCATTCCATTTGTAAAAAGCTCTAATTATTAGCGAGTTTTTCCTGACATCCACTTGTCTCTTTGCAAATGCTCCCACCCCCCAACTCCACCACAGGTTCCACTCTCTGGGTCAAACAGAACACATCTGATCTCTCTTCTATGTGACAGCTCTTCAGATACTTGAAGCCGGCAAACATGGTCCTTCTGGGTCTTCTTTTCTCCAATCTAAACATTCCTAGATCCTTCCAATCCGCATATGACATGGACTCAAGTTGTTCTACTCTCTGGGTTGTCCTCTTCTGGACTATCTCCAGTTTATAGATGTCCTTCTTAAGGAGTGGTGTCCAGAACCGAACATATTATGAGGTCTGACAGGGGACCATAATCTCCTGATTACTGCAACCTAAGCCTCTCTTAATGCAGCCCAAGATCCCATTAGTTGTTTTTAGCCTTGACCTCATACAGTCCATTACAACCCCATCCCACCCCACCCAGCCCAGCCCAAACTTTTTCAAAGGAAAAATGGGAGATGTTAGAGGAAGAAGAGAGATGAGGGATAATAATGAAGCAAGAATAGAAGAAGGGGTTAGATGGAAAGGGGAAGTTCTGCCTTTTCCCTTGGGGCACTTCTGGTGTAATGAAGAAGATACCAGGGAGCATCTACCCTCAGAAAACAGTACATCTAGTGGGGAAGACGTATGAGTCTCCCCCCCACCCAAGGGAGAGAGCAGTGCCTCCCCCTTCATACTGAAAGTTCGCCAAATGCAGGAACCATGTGTCCACCTTAAATCCAGAAGCTCCCTGAGGACAAGGGTCAGGTCTCCATCAACAGACCCAAAACTCTGCAAATTCAGGGCCAATGCATCCTCCTCCTCAGTTTGTGATATCATGGGGGTATCATATATATATAAGGTATCCCGAAAGTCTTAGTGCAGTTTTAAGCTTCAATAGCTTAACATTCACCATTCAATAGGTTTCAATGGTTTAGCTTAAATTCAATTAATTCAATAAGTTAGCTTTAAACTGTAGGCATGCTTTTGTGTATCACAGAGAGGCAATGAGCTACCATGGATAGCACCCTGGCTCCAGAATCAGAGGACCTGGAATCAAGTCCAGCCCCTGTTGCTTCCTACTTGTGTGACCTTGGACAAGCCACTTCACCCGCTGGGCCTCAGTTTCCTCATCTGTAAAATAAGAAGATTGGACTCTGTGATCTCAGAGGTCCCTTCCAGCTCTAAATCTATACTCCTATTATTTCCCCTACAATTGAATAGGCAGGGATAGTTTTCCCATTTTTGTGCTTGGGGCCTCCAATATTTATGCCTTAAGGCTTGAAAAGCACTATTTATATTTTTCCTCATTTAATCCTCACCATAACCTTGTGAGGTCAGTACTATTAGCATGACCCTTTTACAGAAGAGGAAACAGGTTTCGAGGGTCTCCCAAGGTCACCTGGTTAGAAGATGTTTGAGATGCGATCTGAAACCAAAGCTTCTGGACTTGAGTTCTATCTGCTTGTCCTTGGGGCCTTCACCTGGCACCCAGCATTGGGCTACACTAGAACTACAGCTATCCCTTCCACATCATGAGGGTTAGGGGCCCAGGGCCACTCTAATCTGGAAAATCCACATAAAATTCTTGACTCTCCCTTCATACCAGAGAAGAAGTCAGCATTGTTATGCCATTAAAAGATAAAATATGTTCACATTATAAAACACTATACATACATTGTATGCATTTCTGAGTTTCTAAATTTCTTCCGTGTTGTTTGTGGCTTCCACAAAACTCCCCCCAAAAAATCCCCATTTAATTTCTTATGCTGACCCATGATATAGCAAAACCAAGATGGGCAAAGTCGCGATGTGGAAGGGATAACTGTACACTATCGTTAGTCATTCTGACTGCCTCTGAAAGCTAAACTAGCCCCAGAACATCCTATATGTTCTCAGTGGGTCAAATGCTGCCCCCTTGAGGCAGGTAGCTGTGTAATCGATGGAGTGCCAGCCTCAGAGTCAGGAAGATCTGAGTTCAAATCTCAACCTAGACATTTGCTAGCTATAAGACCTTGGCTAAAGTCACTTACCATCCATCTGCTTCCGTTTCGTCAGCTAAAATAGAGGTAACAACAGGACCTACCTGCCAGGGCTGTTGTGAGGATCAAATGAGATAATATTTCTAAAGTGCTTAGCCCAGGGTCTGGCACATAGTAGGTACTTAATAAATGCCTGTTTCCTTCCCAACCCCCAGGGGGTGGGACTTGCCAAGAATTTTTAGGAATTTTTTGCCTAATTAGCTACCCCAGGAACTATGAGGCCAATCTGGCCTACGCAGCCATCTGACTACTGCCGTCATACCTGCTGCTCCCAGGTGCTCTGCAAGCAGGCTTGGATCAATTAGTGGTGGAAATTGAAACTGAGTGTTATAAATTATATAATTACATTACCGCAGATGGCACATATGTGAAGTTCTGATCACATAGGCCAGTGTTGACGAGGCCGGAGTCAGATCCTGCTTTACACTCAATGGATTCCCCTCCTCCTCGATGAGCCTTTCTCCCTAGCACTTCCTTGGGGGTGCTTTCAGCTTGTAGCCCCTGGCAAGATTCTGTTCCCTATTACTAACACTATTTGAGCACCTGCTCTGTCCAATTCCCTGAATCATAATCAGGGTTTCCTAGGAACCCTATGGGAGAACCCAAAGGGGTTCCAAATTTTGCTCTTCAGCAATATGGACCCAGATCTGGAGAACCATAACTAGGAATTTTTGCACTTAGGGCTAGACCAGGGATGGAGAATGGTCTGTGACAGTCTGGAAGATCACTCGGGTTACACGCTGGGATGGTGCTGTCAGCACCCACTAAATTTCAGTACCCTGGACAACGTCTATTTGCCTAACCCTAGTAAGAGCTCTGCAGGTTTTTCAGATCCAACCTCCTTCCCTTAGACAAGCATGTGCACATCCCACCTCTTCAAAGTGTTCTCTTGGCAATCTAGTTAAACAAATGAGCGGAAACCAAGTTTCTGGAGGCATTAGCAGAATACACAAAGAAAGACATTTTATTTTCAAGGATGCTTTTAGTTGCCATGACACTCCCCAAAAGACTGGAAGACATTAAGGTTGTAAGAGCAGATTTCAGGAAGCGAGCAATTGGCTGAATACCTCACCGTCTGTCACCTCCCATAGCACCCAGGAGACCAGCTGCCCCACCTCACTATCATGGGGACTCAGTGAGGAAGAGCTACTCTCCTTCTCTCACCACTGCTTCAGTCGTGAAGAGGCAATGAGGCTGCCCAGGATATTCGTGCTGGGAGATGCCTTTGAGCTGCCCTTGTGCTCCCTTCCTTCTAGGCTCAGATCCTGTGCTGCCTCTTTTGTGATAACTTAGAGATGCCTCTAGGGCAAGAGCTCTCAAACTAGAGTCCATAAACTCAATGGGGTGTGTGTGTGTACTCACATATATGTACATACATGTGTGTGTATATATACACATACATATGTGCACACATACATATGTGTATCTTATGTGTATATATACATATATGCATACATATGTACAGGGAAGTAATACAATGAAATAATTATAATATAAATATACAATATATAACATAATATAATTAATATTACTATATACAGGCATATAAAGTAATATTAGTTGGTTTCCTTTATAATCCTAGGTGTTTTGTTCATTTACAAATATTATTCTGTGACAGGGCCTAGACAGTTTCCTAGACTACTTAAAGGGGGACCATGACTAAAAAGAAGAAAAAAGTTAAAGACCTCTTCTCCAATGGCTAGTACTCTTTCCCTCCTAAAATTATGTCGTATTTGCTTTGAGAACAAGGACTTTTTAGGGGGCTTGCCTTTTTTTTTTACCAAACATATGATACTACTCTCACAGATATTATGACTCTAGGAAATCACTTCACCCTGTTTGCCTCAGTTTCCTCATCTGTAAAATGAGCTGGAGAAGGAAATGGCAAACCACTCAATATCTTTTGCCAAGAAAATCCCAAATGGGGTCACAGAGAGTCGCACAAAACTGAATAATCGCCAAAATGATTTCATAGGTATAGAGAATTCCTGTTGAGGAATGCCATTTCTCTATACAGATCAGCATCTTTTCTGAATTGCACAGAATCACTGGAGGTTAAGCAATTTGCCAGGGTCACAGAGCCATGGTGGGTCAGAACCCACATAACCAGTGTACATCAGAGATGAAAATTAAACCCAGGTCTTTCCAACTCAGAGGCCATCTCCCTATCTACTATGCCACATGGACTCTTGTACAGGGTTTTCCTAAAGTCTGGACACATAGGCAAAAACGCATATTTTCCAGAAATGAAATGAATGAAATTTTCAACAACACTTTATTTAATTGGAATATTAACAAATAACATCTTCAAAATGATTGCCATCATTTGTGATGCAAAGGTTGATGCACTTTGCAAGATTCACGTGAACTCAATGCAATAACTCCACATTTCCTATGTGTCCAGACTTTAGGAACACCCTGTATATGAGAGATGCATTTTTGGTGAATTGATTTGTAAATAGTAGGCACTTAATAAATGTAGGTTAATAGGGAGTAGATTGCATATAGCTGGTAACTAAGAAATACTGGTGAGATTGAGCTATTCTATACATAGGCAATCAAAAAGTATTGATCGAATTGTTGCGCACAGTAGGCACTTCATAAATATTAATTGAATTTGTTGGAATTTTATGAATTTAATAAGTATTTATTGAGTTGGGTACCCACAGTAAAAGCTTAGGAACTATTGTTTAAAATGAATTGCATTCAGTGGGTATTTAATACGAGCTAGCATTTATTTAGCTAGTTAAGGTTTGCAAAGTGCTTTACATATATTGTCTTATTTGATCCACTGGACAGCCCTGTAAAGTAGGTGTTATTATTAGGCTCCTTTTACAGAAGAGGAAGCTAGAGCTCTGAGAGGTGAAGGGATTTGCCTGGAGGCACAGTCTGAGACAGGATTGAAACCCAGGTGTTGCCTACTCCAAGTCTACCACACCATAGAGCACCACCAAGCTGCCTAAATTACAAATGTAGGTTACATTGGATTGGATTGCACCCAGCAGGTGACCAATACATGTCGGTCGAGAAGACAAATCAGACAATAACTATTGGTTGAATCGGATTGTACACAGTTGGCAATTAATAAATGTTGGTTGTTGGTTTGGTTTTAATTGGTGAATTAGTTTTAATTAGTCTATAGTATGGATCTAATAAGGCAGCTAGCTGAGTCAGTGGACCAAGCTCTGAGCCTAGAGTCAGGAAGATCTGCCTATTGACAGGATAGGAGGGCCGATGTGTAGCCAAGGTGAGGGGAGGCCAAATTTGGAAACAGGGAGAAAGATCCATAGCCCCCAAATGCTGCTCAAGGGCAGAGACTGGCTCTTTTCCCCTTCCTGTGTCTCTTACAACGTAGAACTGAACACACAGTAGGTGCTCCACCCTTGTGGAATCAATCCAAATCCTTAAATTGGTAGACATTTCTTTTTTGTAAGGGGCAGAAGAGATGGGGTGGAGAGAAGTGGAAAGAGGAAAGAGGAGGAAGACATGAATACATGAGCTTGACCTTCCAAAGTCAACTTGCAAATTCATGATCATTTAAAAAGCTTTCCAAAGGCTGGCCTCTAAGCAAAAGTCCTAATGGTTTTAGCTTCTGGCTAATTCCCGGCAGACCCCAGAATACTGCTTTCCCTAGCCTGGAGCAACACATGTTTATCCCTCTATCAAAACAGCTCCTAAGATTTAGAGCTGGTAGAGACCTCAGAGATCGTTCAGCCCAATGCCCTCATTTTCTACATGAGGAAGCTGAACTCCAGAGAGAGGAAGGACCTTGCCCAATGTCACACAGCCAGTCAAGTCTCCAGATTCCCTACCAGTCCTCTTTACACTTGGCTGCCCATTATCCCTCCCCCATCCAACAAGAATTTCCTAAGCCTCTCCTATCAGGCTATTCCTGTGCTAGGAACCATGGGGTCACAGAGAAGGAGAAGGAATAGCCCCTTCCCTCCAGATAGTCTAGTTGAGGAAACAAGACCCAAAAAGGGAGCAGGGAAGAATGGAAGGTGCTCTCAATTTGAAGTCAGAATGAGCAACCCCTTAATTTTCTGAAGAAGGAAACTGAGGCCCAAAGAGGTACAGGGACTTTCTCAAGATCACATTAATATCAATTAGTTTTTCAGAAGATCTGGGAATGGGACACTGGGTGAATAGATTTTGAACGGGAGATGCCAAGGGAAGCAAAAACTGGTGGATGAGTCTGGGTTAGGCAAACTCTAAGGGCCCCAGCAACTCTAAATCACTCCTACCTGTGAAATCTTGGGTAAGCTACATAAGCTCCTTGGGACTCAGTTTCTTCATCTGTAAAATGAAAGAGCCAGATTCCATGGACTCTGAGGTCCCATTAAGTTCTGAATCTGTGATTCTCTGTTCCTGAGACATTTAATCTCTCTGGATCTCAATTTCCTACCTCAAAAAATGCAGGCATTGGACTAGATTAGGGATTCTTATTCTTCCTTGTCTCACAGAGCCTAAGCCTCTGGATTCCTCCTCAGGATAATGTTCACTGCCTGCTTTTGTAATTGAAGGAAATGCTAAATTTCACTTAGAAGTTAGTGAAAATAATGATACAACATTTTTCCCATCCAAACTCACAGACCACCCTGAAATCAATTCGCAGACATGCTGGGCATCTGCAAACCCCTGCTTAGGACCCTCTAGACTAGATGGCCTCTTGAGGTCCCTTCTAGTTCAATCCCCAGCACTGAGAACAATAGCTCATAGCAGGCACTTGACCAATATTGATTGATTGATGAATGGATGGATGGATAATTCTCTTTGACCAGATTTAAACTCTTTGAGGGTAAAGATTGTTTCTTTTTTTCTACCCCTAGCAAGTAACACAGAGCTTGGTACATAG
>CM053627.1:24822209-24868651 GCA_028646595.1 Phalanger gymnotis
GGCTTCCTAGATCCTGTTTCTAAGAAAGAAGGAAGCTACCACCTATTGTGGCCTCCACTCCTAGGGATGCAACAGATGCTTCTGAGTGCCTAGGCAAATTGTCGAAATAGCCCAGACTCCCGGAGGTGGATGGGATCTCAGTGGTCATTTAGTCCAATGGCCTCTGAAGAAAGAATTCCTTCTACAAGTGTTCATACAGCTTTTGCTTGAAGACTTCTGGTTTGAAAGAACTCTTTCCCTCCCAAGGAAGCCCATTCTACTTTGGACTAACTCATTATTATTAAATTTTTCCTTATGTTAGACATACGTTGGCTGTTTCCTTGTAATTTCTACCCATAGCTCCCAGTTCTGCCCTCTGGGGCAAAAGAGACTAAACCTAATGCCTCTTTCACATGACATCCGTTCATATCCTTGAAAATAGCTACCATGTTCCCTCAAATCTTCTTTTCTCCAGGCTAAGCAACTCCAGTTCTTTCCATTGATCCCACAAGGGCAAGGTACACAGAGGCTCTACCATTAGAACATAAATTGCCTGAAGGGAGGGGCTGTTTTCACTTTTTTCTTTGCATCCCCTACACTTAACACACAGAAAGTCATTAATAACCAATTGAATTGGTGATTGAGTAATTATAGAGCATTTAGCACAATGAATAAAAGGCATTATGGAAAGAGAACTGTCTCTGGAGACCTGTGTTCAAGTCCTATCCTTGATGTTTGCTACCTGCATGACCTTGGGAAAGTCACTTAACGTGCCTGGGCCTCAGTTTCTTTATCTGTAAAAAGATGAAGTTGTCCTTGATAGTCTCTGAGTTCCCATCCAACTCCAGTCTATGACCCCATGAAATCATGATTCCAGCCCCAAGTCTGAAAAGTAGGAAGAAGTTCATCGTGCTATATCATACTTCCACAGATACATGGGACCCTGACATCTTTTCTTTGCTTATCTCTCATTCACCCAAGATACTAGGGAATGTCAGAGGTGGGAGGAGATCTGAGGTCCTTCAATCGCATCTCTTCACTTTACAGAGGAAGCCAACAGGGACCTGGAAAGGGGAAAGGATTCACCAAGGTTACCCAGGAAAGGACTAGAATGCCCCAGACAACTCCCACCTTATTAATAGCTCCTAATACACACACAAACCTCATTCTATTCTAATGGAAATCCAGAAGTTCTCTGCTTCCAACCAGGGGGCATGAAGACACTTTCCGAAAGTGGCCTCTGGAGACTGTATCATTCGTATGCAAGGCCAGATAAAATGAAAATGGTCTGCAAACATCAGGTTGGTTTTATATTAAAGTGAGTCTGGAGTTCTTGATAATAAAATGATGCAGAGAGCATTGTTGAGCCCTGCCAAGTTTCGCTGGAGTAGGTTAGAGTGGTGAACTGGCAATGAATGGCTTCTGAGTTTGGGGAGGAAGGAGACAATCTTAAAAAATGCTCAGGCTAAGTGTCTGTTCATATAAATTGAAGGACCAGAAAGTCCTGGGCAACTAGGTGGTGTGGTAGATAGAGTGCAGGGGCTGGAGTCAGGAAGGGTAATCTTCCTGAGTTCAAATCTGGCCTCAGACATTTACTAGCTATATGACCCTGGACAAGTCATTTCACCCTGTTTGCCTCAGTTTCCTCATCTGTCAAATGAGCTGGAGAAGGAAATGACAAACCACTCCAGTATCTCTGCCAAGAAAACCCCAAATGGGGTCACGAAGAGTCAGACTCAACTGAAAAAATGATTGAACAACAAAGAAAGCCCACCTTCCAAAAATGGGAGCTCCACAGAGCTGTCACACTCACAGTGTGTCCCTGGGCAAATTGTTTACCTCTCAATTTCTTGCTCTGTCAAATGAGATTAGACTAGATTATCTCTAAGATAACTTCTAGCAGTTGAATGCCCAAGAAAAGGGTAGGCAATGTGGCCTAATGGATAGCGTGTGGAATTTGAAGTCAAGCAGACTTCAGTCCAAATCTCACCTTAGACTCTTACCAGCTGTTTCCTCATTTGGAAAATGAAGGTGTTAGACGAGAAAACCTTTAAGATCCCTTTCAGCTATAAATCTATGAATCTATGATTCCAGTGGTGGGAATTCCAAGCACCAGAGGAAGCTTTAAGAAGAAATACTTTGGGTCAGGGCGACCTTTTAGAGGTCCTTGTAACACCCTCCCTAAGTATGCACCTACCATACCTGAGTCTAGGACTAGCCTTATATAAATACATTTTGGTGTCAAGCTCATCCTTCTCCTACCTCTCAATAGCACCGTACTGAAAGCAAAGGTGTGTCTGCCCAAGAGTCAAATATCCAAATGACACATCACAGAATGGGCAGCTCACAGAGTCCTTGGAGAGCTTCTAGCCTTTCTGCTTCATTCTGAAGAAAGGGAAACTGAGGCAAAGGGAAGTGACTTGCCCAATGTCACAAAAGTGGCAAGCAGAAGAGACAGGACTAGGTCCTAGTTCTCTTGATTCCTTATCCTGCTCTCTCTCTCACCACCTCCTTCCTTGGCCACCACAGTCCCTCTCCACCTGCTCATACTGAATACAACCTGCGAAGGAAATAGGACTCTAAACAAAACCACCTTCATTTTCTCTACCTGCCCAGATTCTAAGGGATTTGCCCTGCCCCCAGAGGACAGAAGCAGTATCCTACAGAAGAAAAGGGGGATGCAGGTTCAAATAGGGTTCAAAGAACAAGGTGTGTGAACTTAAACAATACTCTTCCTCCCTGGGGCTCTATTTTCTACTGAGAAATTGGGGGATTGATACAGTGGCCCTAGTACAATAGATTTCTTATTACCTCCAACCAAGACAATTGTAATAGCCTCCCAAGCAGACTTATTGCCTTCTGTCTCTCCCCTCTTGAGTCCTTCCTCCAGAGAGCTTCAAAAGTACAAATTGTGCCATTCCACCCCCACACACGGGACCTCTAGGAGCAAACACGAACTCCTCTGTTTGGCTTTTAAAGCCTTCAAAACCTGACGGCAACCTACCTTCCCACCTCATTAGACATTACTCCCCTTTGGGAACTCTATCATCCAGACATTCTGGCCCCTCACTGGTCTTCACACATGATTTGACAGCTCCCATCTCCAGGACATGTCCTGGCTGTGCTCCATGCCTAGAACACATTTCCTCTTTATCTCCACCTCTAACAACACTTCATTTCCTTCAAGAGTCAACTCGAGGGCCACCTTCTACAGGAAGCCTCTCTTGATCCTGGCTCCCAATCTTCTCACACATTCTCCTCCCCCATGCGCTCTAGGATCCAGCCCCGATGGCCTATTTGCAGCTCCTCAAGCACACCACTCCATTGTCCAGCTCCATGTCTGTCTCCCATGCCAACAAAGTTCTGTCCCATCAAGTCTTTCCTGGTCCTCTTCATGGACGGTGCCTTCTCCTCTCAGATCACCTTCTCTTGTATAGATTTTTTAGGTATCTAATTACTTACATGTTGTCTCCCCCATTCAAATGAGGGCAGGGATTATATTGCCAGCACCTAGCACAGGGCTTGATGCACAGTAGATGCTTAATAAATGCTTGTTCATTGATTTGACAACAAAAACGTTAACATAACAAAATGATGGGCTAGGAATAAGGTGTCTTACAGCTCTAAATCTACAACGATGCTAAGTCAAAACAAAGAAGAACTAAAACTGGAGAGAGTGCTGATAATTGCTGATAGCAGCACAAGGAAAGTAAAATGCTGAAAATAATTTTTAAACTATTTTTGAGGGGACCTGATTTGTTAGTCCTATTTCCCAGCACCAGGAAATTAACTCAGTGAAGAAGCTTCAAAAGGTTGAGAAACAAAGGGGCAGGCCAATGGGAAAAAAAGGTAACTCCACCTAGGCTAAGGGCCTTAGGCTGCCTCACACCAGCACCAATCTCACTTAACTCAGGAGACATCAAAATATGGGGAAATAGTGATTTTGCTTAAATCATTTAGGGTTTTATCTTCTCAAAGACAAGGGGCTGGTCCAGCCGGCCCTTAGGATTCCCCATCAGAACGAAGGATACGATGTCTCAGGTCCTAGGAAACATGGGGACATGTATCCAACATGGTTTCCCTTCTCCCAGTCACACCCACTACTTAGGACTGCTCCACATGAATTTGAGCACATATTTATTTAGCACCAACTATATTCCTAGCACTATACTAGGAATAAGAATGAAACTGTCCCTGCCCTTAAAGAGCTCACCTGTGGGGGAGGAAGGTTCAAGAGGAAGGGGAGTGGTTTACAACAGAGATTTAAGTAAATACAAGATCGCTGAAAACAAAAAGATGCCATCATCCAGTGAATACTGGCTCTGTGGGGAAAATCAGTATTGATGCTGGAAACTCACTCTGGAGCCAAAGTTTGTTCAGGAAAGGAGCCAAGGGCCACAAGCTACCATTAATCATTGGAAAACCCAACATTAATAACTCTCAACGGCTCTAGGTCTATGGTGTCTCAAGTTCTCCCCAAATGGAATGGTCCGAATTTGGTTCCATGGAGGACAGGGGATTTCTTCTGAGCTTTTCTTAAAGAAGCAGCTGGATTTGGGGAGTGGGAGGGGCATGGCAGGTAGGGACAATGATGGGCAAAAACCATGAACAAATAAGGCACATTTGGGGACAGTTCAGAAGAATAGTTGGACTAGCAAAGAAAGGTTGTATACTAGGAGATAAGGCTAGAACTTTATATTAGGGTCAAGTTGTGGAGTGGGAAGAGGAGAGAGTTAAATGCTAAACTAACAAGTTTGAACTCACAGACAGTGGGGAGTGTAGATTTTGGGGGAGCAGAGTGAATTTTGTATGATTGTGTATAAGATTGACTGGGGAAGAGAGACTGGAGGCAGGGAGGCTATCATAACTATAGTCTACTTTAATTGATGGGCAATTGAGAGCATGACTTAGTATGACCTTAAACTTTCAGGTATGAGACATAAGGTGAGCACCCGGGATGGGGCAGAAGGATACAGAAGAAAGCGAGGCTTTTGTACAATATTGTACAAGGCTCACCCCTCAAAAGTGCTGTTGGAGCCTTTCGGTCACCTTCAATGAGATAAGGACATAGCATGAGCACCTGAGAAACAGATGAAGGGAGTGAGCAACCTCGCCAACGAAATGGTGCCCAGGTAGTTCTAAGCAGAACCAACTCCATCCTGAAGGCTGAGACTGTGGGGAAATGTTGGCGTCTCATACTTCACTAGGGAGCAGGGGGAGCGTTCTAGGCTGCCAATCCTGACACAGAGGACTAAGCTTGGGGAATTAGGGGGAAGGGGAAGGGAAGTGCATGTCCCCAGCTTTTCCATCAAGTGCCCTGGTGCCAGCATCCTCATCTACAGGAAGTGAGATGCTCAACTTCACATTGCTTAGACCAACACTTCCCCACCCAAGGGTCCCAACCCCCAAAGGAGTCATTTAGACTGATACTACAAGGTTTAGACATTTCAGGTCAAAACAATAGCATATTTTTAAAAGGCACCCAAACTGCCTGAAAGTAGGTTATTGTTATATCATCATCATTATTATTAATATATTAAATTAAATTTTAAAATAATAATATAATAAATATAAATATATTAAATTTCAGCCTCCCAATTTCTTCCTTAATGAGAGACATGGTTTACCTCCTGCTGGCCTCTGATTTCCTTCTGGCTATAAAAATGCAAAACCCCCATAGGTCCAGGGCCACCTATAAACAGCATAGAGTATAAAAAGGCAAAGAATTAACAGCTTGACATTACAGACAAGTCTCAGGGACCTTCCATGTCAGGGGATATTAACCTATGTTTATTTGGCTTCTATTCTGCATAGATTTATAGATTACACACTCTCTCCCCTATTAGAGTGTAAGCAACTTGAGGGTAGGAACTATTTTTTTGTAACCCCAGTGCCCTGCACAGAGCCTAGCACCTAGTGTATATTTAATAAGCATTTTGAGATCAGGGACTGTTTTACTTTTGTCTGTATTTTCAGTACTTAGAATAGTATATGGTACATAGTAGGAGTTTAATAAATACTTATTGGCTGAATAACTGAATCTAGAAGAGAATGATTCTTGGTGTTAGGCAGCAAGGTGGCACAGTTGATGAGTCAGGAAGACAGCAACGTAAACTTTGCCTCAGATACTGACTGTGTGACCCTGGGCAAGTCACTTAACCTCTATTCACCTCAGTTTCCTCAACTTGAAAATGGAGGCAACAACAGCATCTACTTCCCAGGGTTGTTGTGAGCATCAAATATCAGTAAGATGCTTAGCTCAGTGTGTAGCACATAGTAGGCATTTGTTTTTCCCCATTAGATTATAAGCTACTTGAGAGTTAGAACTATCTTACTTTGCATCCCCAGTGCCTGGCACCTAGTAGGTACTTAATAAATGTTTGTTGACTGATTATTATTACACGTTGGAGGCCAGGAGGGGACCAAATGTACCATAGGCATCACAAATACAACCTGTCCAAAACAGAACTGATTATATGCTCCACCGAGACCTGCCCCTCCTCCAAACTTTCCTATTTCTGTTGAGGATATCAGATTCAGGCACTCAGCTTAGAAACTGCAGAGTCATCGTTGGCCCATTACATCACTGTATCCAATCAATCGCCAGGACTCATTGGTTTTTTCCTTTACATCTCTCAGCTTTTCCTTTCTCTTTGTTCAAATAATAATAATAATAAAATATTTATAGAGTGTTCATAAAGTATAAAGCTCTTACATAGCCAATAACTACTGCAAAAGTCTCCTATTTGGTCCCTCTCTTTCCAGCCTCTCCCCTCTCCATTCTATCCTCCATGCCTTCCCAAGGCACGTGTCCAACCATAATATTCTCCTGACCAAAAATCTCTATTGGCTTCCTATTGTCCCAAAATACAACCTCTTTCACCAGGCTTCCACCTAACTTTCCAGCTCTGTTTTGTACTAGCCCTGTTCCCAAACTACATTCCAGCCAAACTATCCTCTGAACTCAACAATCCATCTCTAGGTATTTGTGAAGGCCTTCCCTTCTGCCCAGAATATGTTCCCTCTTCATTTCCACCTCCCCACTGTGTCTTCTTCCAATGTTCAACCACTCTGAGAAACCTTGGTCTCTCCAATGCATCCCCCACTCAGCTACCAAAATGATGGTTCCCAAATCCTAAGTGTAACCAAGTCACTCCACTGCTCAGTAAACTCCAATTTTTCCTCTAAGGTTAAATACAAACCCTTTTATTTGACATTTTAGCCCCCTTCACGACCCATCCCCCACCTTCCTTTCACAATCTTATTGAACATCAGTCCCCTTTACACACTGGATAGCCTAGCCAACCTTGCTATTCCTCACTCACGACTCTCCATCTCCCATCTCTGGGCCTGGGCACTGGCCATGCCTGGAAGGCATTCTCGCTTCCCTTCTTCCTCTCAGAATCCTGACTTTCCTTTAGGGCTCAGCTGAAGTACTGCCTTCTACATGAAACCTTTCCCAGTCCTCCCATGTTAGTACCTTCTCTCTCTCCCTCCCTCCCAAAGTACCTTATATTTATTTTCTATGTACATATACATATAGGTGTGTGTATGTGTGTGTTTGTGTGTGTGTATATATGTGTATATGTATATGTATGTATGTACGTATGTTTATTATCTCCCTTGATAGAATAAGGGCAAGGTCAGTTTCATTTTTTGTCTTTCTATCCCCTCTGCTCAGCATAATGCCTGGCACATGGTAAGGGATTAGTAAAGGATTGTTAATCAATTTATTCATTGCTCTCCACCCCTGCCTCAGTGGTTAGAACTTTCTCCTTCCCAAAATGCCAAATATTTACTTATCTGTATCCTTCAGTAGAAAGTAAGCTCTTTGAGGATAGAAACTATCATTGTATCATCCCACACACTTCCTAGTATAGTGCTTTGCACATAGTAGGTGCTTAGTAAATCAATGTTTCTTGAATGGATTCAGTTCTGGAGAATAAAAGCAGGATTTTTCAAGCTACACAGCATGACTACATTATCCAAAACAGTCTGAAACTGGGGGCAGGGATCAGGGGGTAGTAAATTAGGACAGAAATGAAAAGTGACAAGAAGATAAATTACAATTGTGTAGTGATTTTCTATTCCCAAGGGCTCCTGGAACCCAGACTTTCACAGACTACAGCCCTGGTTAGCAGCCCGCTTCCTTTTTTCAGGAAATTCCTGTTCCCTAAGTGACTACTTAATCAGGCATTGTGCGTTTGAATGTATTCATTATATTTTAATTTGATTATATTCCAGCCAGTAGACTGAAACAGATTCGTCCAGATGTGTAATTATTTTCTAAATGCTTATTCTCTTTTTGGTGGCAACCTTGGCGTGAGACTCTGAAAACCTAGATCTCTTCCTGAGCACTCAGTGTTCATTAGTCACACAGGCTTCATTAATGGGGATTACTGTCAGAAACCATCACCAAGAAGCATCCTGTCCAACAACAGCCTGAGAACACTTTTCAAATTCTTCCAGCAAGGGGTCCTGCGGCCACAAATGCCCACCTACGGGTCCTGCCCTGTCCTTTCTTAGAGAGTCAATGTGGCGTAGTATCCAGGGGGCTGGATTTGGAGTCAGCTAGTGTAATCAAATTCCACACTAACTGTGTGACCCTGGGCAAGTCAGCTGACTTTTCTGAGACTCCATTGATTTTCTCATCTGTAAAATGTGAACCTTAATACCTCATGAAGTTGTTATAAGGAAAACATAAAGTAATGCATGTAAAGCACTTTGCAGTTGTTAAAACATTATAAGAATGCCAGCTTTTATATTTATTTTCCTATTGTAGAATACAGAAAGAATACCCAGTTGTCAAGCTAAAGTGCTTTGCTGCTTAATTAGCCCAGTACCCCAAACCTATTTATCTCCAAAGAGAAGCTCCCTGATAAAAAGAAATTATTGATTCAGGACCAGAGATTTGGAGTTGGAAGGGACCTCAGAGCTCAACTCCATTTACATATGAGGAAGCAAAGGCTCAGGCAGATGAAATGATTTACAAGCACAGAGTTATGAATGGATTGAGGTGAGATTCAAACTCAGACCCTCTGTCTACAAGTCCAACCTTTTTTCCCACTGCTCTACCTTTTCCTTCATTTGATATGGACACAAGACCTTTTACACTCTGAGTTCCTTCGCCCCAAGACTCCCTTTCAAAAGAAATCTTAGAAGGCTGGAATAATCACCTAGCCATCCAATCACGTTTTTCCCTAGTCCAGAAAAGATAATCACTCTTTTGGGTGACTTTGGCTCAGGAATCCAGCTCAGCATTGATGCACAGCCTCATCTAGCCTCCTGGATTATAAAGGATGTGAGCAGACTCTTGTTGAATTGATGGTACCTTCTCCCAGTGCCTCCTGGGAGCCAGTAAGAGAGTATATGAAACGCTGAACTTCTTCAGGATGCCTCAGTGTATCCCTCTGGAGCCTTGTTGGCCATATTTAGAACACTGCAGCACTATCTATTAAATGAAAATATAACTGCACTCAACCTGGACAATTGGTTCTAACCTCTTCTCTAGGTTCAGTTCAGCCAATGATTTTTAAATGCTTACCCATAGCAGGTACTATCCTCGATTCTGTGGGAGATCCAAAATTGGAGTAAGGGGGATTTTTTCTGAAAGAGTTCATGAAGTAGAGGGGTAGGACAGAGACACGATAGCTATATTGGTTAGGCAAAAGCACCATAAAATATAGAAAAGAGTCAGAAGAGTTCAGAGCAGAACGAAATCACATCTGACTGTACAGATAATGGATCATCCTTGGAGAAAGAAGCATTGGAGCAGGGCTTTGAAAGTTGAGCAGGGTCTCAATAAGCAGAGCTGAAAAGGGAGGGAACTAGAGCGCAGGCAAAGATGAGGAAGAGTGGAGTATTCAGGGAACAAGGACTGGTTCACTATGGGTAGAATACAGAACTTGTGCCAGGGCACAAGAACTTGTAGATGGCACCAAGCTGGGAGGGATAACTAACACACCGGTTGACAGAGTCAGTGTCCAGAAAGTTCTTAGTAGCCTAGAGAGGGGTTCTTCATGGATTTTGTTCAATGGAGTCCTTTGGCAATGTAGTAAAGCCAATGGACCCCTTCTCTGAATCATGTTTTTAAAGCACAAAACAAAAAATGCAGGGTTACAAAGGGAACCAATTATATTGAAATACAGTTATCAAAATATTTTTAAAACAGATTCACAGACCCCAACTTAAATACACCTGAGCTAAAACATTGACCTGAATCTAATAAGATGAATTGAGCATACTTGGATTTTTTGAAAATCCTTTCACAAATACAAGATGGAAGAGACATGGTTATAAAGCAGTTCATCTGGATAAAAAAATCTGAGGGTTTTAGTGGCCTGTAAGCTCAGTGCAAGTCAGGAGTATGATGTGGCAGCCAGAAAAAGGATGCGATCTTGAACTCCGTGAAGAGAGGCATAGTGTCCAGGCTTAGAGAGGTAGTAGTCCTGTCCTACTGTGCACTCATCAAGGCATTGTGTGCAGTCCTAGACACCACGTTTAAGGCAAGACATTGATAAATTGGGGAGCATCCAGAGGACAGGGACCAGGATGCTATAGAACCCTATGTTCATGTCATATAAGGATTGACCGAAAGAACTGGGAATGTTAATTCTGGAGAAGACTGAGGAGATATATGTTAGCTGTCTTCAAGTGTTTGAAGGGCCTTGATGTGTGAGAGGATTAATCTTGTTCTACTTGACCCAAAAGGACAGATTTAGGAGCAATGGATAAAAATTGTAGAGAAGAAGATTTTAGCTTGACTTTAAGAAGATTTCCCAATGATGAGAATCATCCCAAAGCAAAAAGGACTGGTCCAGGAGCTCATGAGTTTCCTTTGACTAGAGGTCTTCGAGAGAAGGCTGGATGATCCATTATTAGGGTATTGTAGTATGGATTGGACTTAATGGCATCTGAGGTCCTGTCCAACTTTGAGATTCTTAGATTTTGGTGGGAGACAATACTGAAGGACAGTTGGCATCATTTTATCGTGAGCTTTGAAAATAAGGGAGCAGAGGAGGGCCGTGAACTTCATTTAACAGTCAAGAGGGAGGCACTGGAGGTTGTTGAGCAGAATGCCATAACCGGAGCTAGGCTATAAGACATTTTTTAACATGCCCATATATTCAAGTTATTGTTTATGTCTATAATATCATGATGCAACATCAGCATGGTTCTCCATGCCTACGGTCTGAAAGAAGTCGGTCTGACATATGTAAGAAACTGAATAGTCAAAACCCACTGCCCTAGCCTGGTCCACGTCTTGTCCTTGGCTGCCTCACTGCTCCAGCCAGGGCAGTGGATGGGGTAGGAAGGAGGATGATTCAGAATGGTGAAGGGATTCCATTTCATTAAAAATGTAGGCACCAATCTTCAATCTTCACTAGTAATTACAGCCAGCATTAAGCTGACAAAGGACTTCCTGCCCATTATCTCACTTGAGGCTCACAGAGCTCAGAGAGAGGCAATTTGAGGTATCATTACTTCCATTTTAGAAAGGAGGGAACCACAGCCCAGAAAGACTTGGTGTCTTCCCTACAGTAGCACAGGCTGGATTTGAAGCTAAGTCTGCTACTCTTTCCACTGTACAACGAAGCATCTCAATGGAAGGATGGAGCTCTAGACTTTCTTCTTCTCCCATCTTTTCAGCTTCCTTTTGTATGTTGTCTTCCCCAACTGGATTGTAAGCTCCTTGAAGGCAAGAACTCTTTCTCTTTTTTTTGTTTATGTATGACTAGCACTTAGCACAGTGTCTGGCACATGATAGATACTTAATAAATGTTTATTGATTATTTATTATTGACAATCCTAGGATCCAGACCAAGTCTTGGCTTTTTTGAGATCTGTTTGGATTCTGTCACCTGGGGTGTTAGCTATCATTCCTAGCTTTGTGCTGTCCTGGGAAAGGTGGTTAAACATTGAAATGGGATTTCTTCCTAGAAAGTCACCAAGAGCAGAAGCAACTGTCATCCATCAGTACCATCCCTAGAGGAAATTAAACCTCTTGGATTCTTCCCCACTTCCCCCAATACATCTTGGCACAGGTGAAACAAACATTAAAGGTAACTCTGATCAAATAACCAAAAACCTACACATTAGGAACAGACACAAGTAGATCAAGATAGATCTTGAAATGCCAAGTCTTTGGGTTGGACACAAGAACAGTCAATAATTATCAGTCAATAACACCGTGGGGATAAGTAACAGCAAAGGGGCAATGCATAAAGAGGGAAAGCAGAAGGGAGGAGGAAAAGCAGAGGGAGGAGGGGAAGAAAACCTGCCCTCAATCCTCCCAGTGTAGCTTCAGTGACCACGGGAAGGAGGGCATGGTGGTTTGTATGAGAATTAGATCTGTGTACCTCGGCTCCATGTGAGCCCCATTGGCTGATGCCACATCTCTCTCTCTCTCACATCTCAGAGACCATCAGATTCTCTGTGACCCTATAGCAAGTGGAGAGATGATTCATCATCTCTTAAGACAGAGTTCTTTGTACCCGGGAAGGTAAGGAGGCTGGGATTCTGAAATGAAGGGAGAGGTGCAAAGACAATCATAGGCTCATAGATCTAGAGCTGGAAGGGACCTCAGAGGTCATGTGGTCCAACCCCCTCATGTTACAGATGAGGAAACTGAGGCTCAAGGATGTTAAGTGGTTTGCCCAAGGCCATACAGGCAATAAGTGGCGCTCAGATTCTTTGCTACCAAATCCAGCACTCTTTTCCTTGGAGCCACTTATTAATTTCACAAGCATTTGTTAAGCACTCCTATGTGCCAGTCACCAGGCAAAGTACTGGGAGAACAAAACAGAATAGAAACAAACAATCCCTGCCCTCAAGGAGCCTACATTCTACTGCGCAGCTACAACATACACAAAGATAAAGAGAGACTACATAGTTTGAAGTTGGGAGGCTTCATAAAGGAAGAATTCTGAAGGAAGATAAGGCTTCTAAAAGGCCAAGAAAAAGAGGACATGCATCCTAGGCATGAGAAATGGCCAATGCAAATGTGCAGAGATGGGAAATGGTGTTGGGAGTTGAGAAAATTACAAACAATGATTAAAAAAGGACCAGGTAGAGACTTGTCACAGGATCCTAGATTAAAGCTCAAAGGAACCCTGGAACCCACCTAATCCTGACCCCTTATTTTTACATATGTACAAGCTACAGACCAGGGAGTTAGTGTGTTCTGCCCAAGGTTCTGCACATAGTGAATGTCGGAAATGGGATTTGAACTCAAGGCCTCTGACTCTATAGCCCCAGGCATTTTCCACTGTATCATGCTGAGTCCTGCAGGTGGAGATGAGGGATCCAAATGAGGCACGGGCTGCTCCATTTGGGAATCTCTTGGGAATTCCAAAAGCTACAGCTCCAGCTTGCCTTGACACTTACTTTTCATCTTCCCTGGCTCGGCACTCAGGCAAGCACCAACCACAGGAAATCAGTTAATAACTATGCACATTTGATAATAAATTTTAACAATTTAAGAGTGCAGTACAGTTTTATTACAGTTTTTATTTTATCATACTAATTCAATGCATAATAACCTGCCAGAGACATAGAATTCACTTGACATATGCTCTGAGCTCTAAGAAATCGAATATGCTGGAGTCATAAACCTTGGGTCACACCCAACTGACAGCGTCTTGGGGAGGGCAGTGGGGAGAAGCTGTTTCCCTGAGCTGGTCTCCATTAAAGAATGCCAATGTGTTGCTTTCCAGCTTCTGTTTGGGTGTTCCAATCCCCTGAAATTCCTCCCACCATTAAGGGGTAGGAGGAATATTAAGATACCAAACACACTAAGCTTCATTATGGCCTCAGACACCCTAAATTAGACTCCCAGCTATTCTGGCCTCACTGTGCTCTTGGATTCCTACAGCGCCACAAAGAAGGCTGGGGTTTGTCTATAGAGGTTGGGCAGATGGCTCACTCCAAACAATCCTCCATTCTGGACAACAGCAACTCTGGCATAATTTCAAGCCCTGCAAATTAGCAGGTTCTGTCATACACACGAAAAAAAAGAGATAGAAAGAAAAGAAATCAGCCCAAGCTAACAAAAAAGCTCCTTGAGGATAGAAATCATGCCTTTATTTTTCCCTATCTTTTTAGATTTAAAGCTGAAATGGATCTGAAAGGTCATCTATTCCACCCTTTTCATTTTACAGAGACTGAAAGAGATGAAGGGCCTTATCTAAGGTCACACAGCAATAAGGAGAAGAGAGACACTTACTGGATGAGTGACCCTGGGCAAGTCATTATTCTTTTAGCCTCAGTTCCCTCATCTGCAAAATGAGGATGATAATTGCACCTACCTCCCAGGGTTGCCGTAAGAAGCAAACGAGGTCGTGTGCATAAAGTGGAGCCTTAAAGGACTATCATTTGTATAGTTGTCCTCATCATTATCAAGCATTCTGGAGTAGGAGGCAGGAGACCTGAGTTCTAGCCTTGGTTCCACCAGTTACTTTCAACACACCCTTGGGAAAAGCCATTTCCCTTCACTGTGCCTCAGTTTCTTCCATTGTAATAGTAATAGCTAACATTTATATAGTGTTTTAAAGTTTTCAAAGTGCTTTAATCACTCAGTCAGCAAGCCTTTATTAAGCCCTCATCATAGGGCAGACACTGTGCTATACATGTGAGAAAAAATGAAAAGCAAAATTAAGCCCAGCCCTCAAGAAGCTCACATTCTAATAGGGAAGACAATATGCAAAAAATTATGTCCATTAAAAATGTATACAGAATAGATAGAAGGCAGTCAGAGAGGGGAAGGCGCCAATAGCCAGGGAAACAAGAAAAGGGCTCCTGTAGAAAGTGGGATCTGAGCTGATGTGTGTTCCCTTGACACCCTGAACAACCCTGTGAGGTGTTATTAATATTGGCACTTTACAGATGAGGCTGATAGGGCTTGAGTGATTCGCCCAGGATTGCTCAGCCAGTAAGTGTCTAAGGTGGGATATGACTCCCAAGTCCAATACTCAGTCCATGACTCCAAGGACTAGATGCCTTCGTCTGTCCCACTCCCTCTAATTCACTAACTGGCATTAACGAAATTATGGCGTCACACCTTAAGTTCCAGCCTTCCCTTTTCATTACATTTCTATAAGAATCCATCTGTGGGTTCACCACAAGTACATGAGATTTGCTTAGGAAAGTCCATTCTAGTTTTTGTCACAAAGAAAGCAGAAGGCAGAGAAGTTGAATGGTGATCACCAAATAAAGTTTTCAAAGACAAGAAGGAAACAAAACCTGCGAACTACACATCAGAGAGATTGGCTTAGGATTAAGGAGATGATTAATGATGTAACAAAAAGCAAGCTGTGATCCCACAAAAAGCTGGCATGTCTTTGTGAAGAACAGGATATGCCAAGCTAACCCTATCTCTTCCCTTGACAGTTCCTGTACTGATTGACCAGGGAAGGCTACAGATTTTAGCAAGGAATTTGATGATGTTTCTCTTCTTCTGGATAAGATGAAGGGATGTGGGCTATATGATAATATAGTTGGGTGGATGAGGGACTGATTGAATGGACAAAAATCAATTATTAATGATTAGATGTCGGTCTTGAAGGAAGTTTCCAGTGGAGTGCTCCAGGAATCTATATTTGGTTCTATAATATCCAGCATTTTTGTCAGTGACTTGGAATAAAATCATAGATGGCAGGCTCATCAGATTTTCAGATGGCACAAAGCTGGGAAAGATAGTTCATGCACCAGATGACAGTTAGGACCCAACTCTAAAAAGATAAAATTTAATAAAAATAAATGTTAAGTCTTTCTCTTGGGTTCAAAAAGTCAACTTCACAAGATGGGGTAAAGACAACCAAAAAAAAATCTGGAGCATCTAGTTAACATAGTGGATAGAGTGTTGGGCTTGTAGTCAAGAAGACTTGAGTCCAAATCTGCCCTCAGACACTTACTTGCTGCATGACCCTGGATAAGTCACTTAAGTTCTGTTTGCCTCAGTTTCCTCAATTACCTCACAAGGTTGTTGTAAGGAATTAAATTAGGTAGTGCCTAGCACAGTGCCTGACACATAGAAAAGACTTGACAAATGCTTATGCCCTCTCCCATCCCTTCGTGACCACCAAGATAAAGATGAGTCAGTAGAATAATGTGGCAGCCATAAAAACAAAGTCAACCTCAGGGTGCACTAAGCGTACCCAGAGATAGGACTAGGAAGGTCAGAGGGTCACCAGAGAGACATTGACAAGATCGAGTTCATTCAAAGGAGAGCAACCAGTATCATGAAGGCATCAAAATCAGGCAACATCAGATGACCCAGTGGAGAGAACTGGGAATGTTTAGCCTGGAGAAGAGAAGATTCAATGGGGACATGGAAGTCTTCAAGAAGGTGAGGCGCTAACACATGGGATCAATGAATTGAAGTTTGAAAGGGACCATATTTAGAGTTAGTGTAAGAAAAACATTTTCAACTAGAGTTATCCATATATGGAATGAATTGCCCCAGAAAGAAGTGATTTCTCGCTCCTTACAGGTCTTCGGGAAGAGGCTGAATGACCACTCCCCACGAACGTTGTAGAGAGGATTCTTGGTCATCAGGTATAGGCTAGGCCAGTCCTTTCTAGTACTGAGATTCTGTCATTGTGGGAGAAGTACTGATTAGAATAAATACAAGTCTAGTGTGTCTACCAGATCCATCAAAGTATCTCTCCCTCCCTTTCATTCTCTCTCTGTTCCAGTCAACAGGATCTGCTAGAGGTCTCCCTTACATAACATTCCATTTCCTGTCTTGGAGCTTTGATACAAAGGGTCTTTGTCTGGAATATATTCTCTCCTCACCTCCACCTTCTGGAATCCCTGACTCACTTCACATCCCAGCTCAGAGGCAATCTCTTACATGATTCCTGCCCATCCCCTTCTCCAGCTGTTAGGAGTTCGTTTTCGTTCTCTCTCTCTCTCTCTCTCTCTCTCTCAATTAGTATTTTCTTTATAAATTCTTATCTGCATATGTGTTGCTTCCCCTATAGAATGTGAGCTCCTTGAGGGCAGGAAATGTTTTCTTTTTGTCTAGTATTGTGGCTAACCACTACAAATGTGGTTAATAGAATTTAATTGAATGGTGGACTTGAATAAACTATATCATTGTATAGAAGACACCACCCAAAAAAGATAACAGAGAGGTATATGACTAGACAGGAGTATATCGTGCATCGAAAATGAGGGATGATGTATGGATAACTATTATGATCCGTTGTCACCTACATAAGTCAAGGGATCTTAAGGAAAGCCCCTAGCATGGCAATGACATGGCATGCTCCTACCACTTCTGATTTATGGGATGAAATGGACAAGAGTGGTGTAGGATGAGAATATATGAATGGTTGGTGATCTACTCCCATTTGAGGGAGTGCCTTCATGGATCACAGATCCATCAAAGTATCTCCCACATCTGTCTCTTTCCACTGCCACCACCACCATCTCTAGGCTCATGTTTAAAAAATTATACATTTAGAAATGGAAGAGATCTTAAAGTCCAGCGCCTTTATTTTGCAGATGGGCAAACTGAGGCACAGAGAGGTTGAATGGTTTCCCAGGTCACATAGCTAAGAAGTGTCTGAGATAAGATTTGAACCCAGGTTTTCCGGAGTTCCAGTCCTCTACGCACACTTAGCCATCGCCTCCTGACTAGGCTTTTCTACTAGCATTCTGCCTTGATTCTTTCCCCAAGGTTTCATCCCAGTCCATGTATCACTGGCAGACTAATCTTAAAGCACAATTTTCATCTTGTGACATCCTCTCTCACAACCTTCAGTAGCTCCCCATTGCCTTCAGGATAAAAATTCCCATTTCCTAGCCTTGGCTTTCCAAGCCCTCTCCTATCTAGCTCCAAATTTATTTTCATTACTTCCCACTGTGAACTTTCCACTCTAGCCACATTGATCTAGTGCTAAAATCTGATTTACTCTACACCTCTGCTCAACTTATCCCACCTCCATGTACTCCTGAATCCCCTACATCTCTCATCTCCATCTTTCTGAATCCTACTCATCTTTCAGAGCACCATTTCAGCTCTGCCTCATCTAGAAAGTCTGCCTTGACTATCCCTATTCCACCGTGATTTCTCTCTCCTATGAATCCTTATGGGACTTAGTCTCTCCCCCCATCCCCATCCCAATTCCTCATTTAGCATTTACTGTGAGTCAACATGGCAACTGGGCTTGGAACAAGGAGGCTGGGGCTCTTATCCTGCCTAAAACCTTCTGTATCTTTGTGCTCATGGACAAGTCACATACACTCTGTGGAAGTTTATTCGCCTGTAAAATGGGGGCATTGGGGCTTTTCCATTTACCTCACTGAGCTTCTGTAAGAAAAACATTAGATGATGCAGAAATGTGAATTGTTGTCAGTCCATTGGACAGTCATAGATTTAGAGCGTCTAGTCCAACATCTTCAAATACAGAAGAGCACCATTCAAATAGTAAATAAGAGGCGAGGGTTCCCATGAGGTCTCATCCTCCTTATTAAACTACAAGGTTTGTGAGAGCATCTTTCTATCCCCTATCAGTATAGTATAGCCCAGGGTCTCACAGTTTACAATAGATGGCTCCCAGGAAATGTTTGTTGATGGATTTGTGACGCATGGCATTCATTGGGATGATTTTTCATCTCACAGATTCAGAGCTGGGCCTCAGAGGCCAGTAAGTCCCCCCCCCTTTTTTTACAGGGGAGGAAACTGAGGCACAGAGAGAAGTGATTTGTCCATGGTAGTAAGCGTCGGAGCTGGGAGGTGAACGCAGATCCTATGACCCAAGAGCCAGGACTCTTCCCTCCAGACCAGACTGCACCCCTCATTTTAGGCTAGAGAGTAGAACAGATAGAAGCTAGTCCTGGAAGGAGAACAGTGAAGCTCTCCAAATAATTCCGGGTTGCAAATCACGTTCCCATTCTGACCAGTGTCACAAGAGGACAGATTGGGAATCAACGGGAGCCTGCTATAAATGTACCACTGCTGTGTGGGTCACTTTGAGTCAAACTCAGTTTTCCCCCACAATTGGATTTCCTTTCTACCTAAATAAGTTCAGCCCCAGGGCCAGTGGGCCCACGCTCAATGCTGTGTCTTAAATAAACAACATGAGAGTTGCCTTTGTCATAGTGGTGAAAGCCCGCCTAGCTAGCAGCTAGTGTTCTTCTGATCACAGATGTAGAGCTGGGAAGGACTCTGGTGGTGAGCTCATTTGACAGAAGAGGAAACTGAGGAAGGCTAAGTACCCTAGCTCCCCCAGAACAGGTGGCAGAGCTCACAGCTGAACCTACATCCTACAATTCTGATTTCTCCTCTTTAATCAAATGGTGCATTGTGCCTTCCACTTAATTTCTCAACCCAGTGGTTTATTTGACTGTGAGCTGCTGTCCTACAAATCATTAGCTCATCAATAGATATTACATCATAATTGGCTAAAAGTGTATTGGTTGGGTTTTTTTTTAAAGCCTGACCTAATGAGCATCATTTTGATGTACTTAAGAGCTCCTATGCAGGACAGCAGCCATCTATTAAATTTTCAGATAAACAAGAAAACATTAGGTTTTAAATAGAAATGGGTGCAGAGGGACAATTCTATCCATTTGCAGATCACTAATGGACACTATGGTTTGATAAGGGACATCTAGACTGGGCCAGGAATGGCCCAAGGGAAAAGATGCTGCTGGAGAGATGAGTGCAAAGAGCCTGAATGTCAGAAGACCTGGGTTCTACCCATAGAGCAGCCAGAGATCCACTATGTGGCCATGGGCAGGGCGCTCTCTGTGATTCAGTTTCCTCATCTGTAAAGATGAAAGACAGAGTTGCCTAATGGCTAGATTCAGCTTGGCATCAAGAAAACCCAACTCGGGTTAGAATCTCATCTCAGATACTTGCTTCCTCTGTGACACTGGAGAAGTCAAACTGTCTGTGCCTCAGTTTCCTCATCTGTAAACTGGAGATAATAACCTAATTCACAAGGTAGTTGTTAGGATCAGCTGAGACAATAATATATGGAATGGGTTTTGTAAACCTTACAGCTAGCTGTGTATAAATGTCAGCTAGTGTTATTGTTTCTAGCTCTAAAAGGTCTATTATTTTCCCTGAGGCCCCTTTGATTCCTTTAACAGGGGAGAATAAATAGGAAAAGTTGGCTCTGAGATATTCCACCATCATTCAGGAACAGATGGCAGAAAGTAAAGATTCCTCCCAAAGCACCTTCTTCACCTAAAGATGGAGGGAGGGCAGAGGACAAGAGGGAATCCCTGGTTGCAAGTCCAAACTTCCAATCTGCAGATCCGACCTGTAATTTTGAGATGGAGAGAGGAAGTGGGAGAGGAAGGAAGGCATTTACTCCTACCCAGGGTGGCAGGGCTGCCCCCTCCAACCCACCTAATGGACAGAATTCTGGGCCTAGATTTAAATCCTTCCTCGGATGCTTAATAGCTGTGTGACCATAGACAAATCCCTTTAATCTCTCCGAGCCTCGGTTTCTTCATCTGTAAAATGAGGGCATTGGACTCTTTGACCTCTAAGGTTCCTTCCAGCTCTAAATCTGTGATTTTATAAACTCCAAATACAGTGTTCTTTACATCACACACATAGCCTATGATCTTAAGAGTCTGTGACCTGTAACCCATCTGCTGGTCTGTACCTTTGAGTATGGGGGTTGGGCTGTGGCCTACCTAGTTTCTCACCCTTGCCTCAGTTAAGTCACTTTCCTCATGACCTCCCCAGTGTCCTAGTTAGCCAGATCCTCAGGAAAGTGATACATAGACCACCAGACCAAGGAATGAAAGCAAGGCAGAGGAAAACAAATGGAAAAATTAAAAACCCCTACAGAATAAAACAAAATCACTTATCTCCTACAGATTTCTTCCCTCCCTCCTTTCTGACTTCATAACAGAGCCAACACTGATTTCACTACTTCCTGACATGTTGGGCTCCTGTTTGCAGGGAACTTCTCCTTTCCTGGGGTCCTCGTTTTGAACTCTTCAAATGATCACCCAAATCCACACCTGCCTGGTGCAGAGATTACGAATCCTATCAAGGATTCCATTTGTATTCCTTGAATAGTCTCTCCTCATTCACTAGAGAGCTCCCGTTCAGTCTTGGTGTGCTTTATTATATGGAGAATGCACCCACAGCCTTTTTCAGGCTCCCAGGCCGGCTTGCAGCACCGTTGCAGGGAGAAAGTTTAAACCCCTTCACTGGGGTTTTGGAAGGAATTTGGCTGCTCTCTTTCTGACCACTGTACCGTTGGTGGAAACAGCCTGTGACATTCCAGACTGTAACTTGCCGGCAAAATCCTCATCCAGATGGATCAGCTGCTTCCTCTCTTTCTCCATCCCCCTCAACACCCCAATCCTCATCAAAAACTGAAGAAGGTTTAGTTAATTGTCCAAAGATGTTTTGAGCACAGACTTTTTTTTAGCATAAATTCCAAAAGGGCTGTTCCTTTGGGAATTGACAGCCAAGACTAAGATGTTCAAATTCACCTAGTCTTTAAGGAAGGGCAGAGATCAAGAGAACGGCTCCCCAAAGTGAGAGGAACTTAGTCCTTAATAAGTGAAGCAGGCTTAACTTCACACGGAGCCTGGCATGGGTATGAGGTCGAATCAGGCAAGATTTAAAAGAAAAAAAGCTTGGGGGGTGGGGAGAGACATTTCATCCAGAAGAAATGGGGGAAAAAAAATCAATTGAGGATTTAGAGATAGCTGTTCTAAGCCCACCTGGTGCAATTGACAAAAACGCAATTTACAAAGAAGATAAATCCTCTCCCGGGACAAGCCCAGCTAGAGCTGGCTCCTGAGCCAACCGAACTCTGTCCTCCCCTCTGAGAAGCTCAGGCTTCCTTCATTATCACAACTCTTTGAGGGGCTGCAGGGCAAGGGATTCCTCAGATCCCAAGCCCTTTGGACTAATAGATTTCCCATAATTAGGAGGAGGGTTGAGAGTAGTATGGGGGTGGGGGGCAGGAGGGAGCCAGCAGGGTGTGCCTTCCCTCTGAGGCCATTTAGGGAGAGGGGATGAGTTCTCCAGCCATTCAGGAGAGCAGTCTCCCAACTTCTCTCAGCCTGAGTGGCAGGTCACTGATTTAAAAGAGTAGAGTCTAGCCCAGGTTATGTCCTTTCCTTGGAGCCAGCAGGAAGGAAGGGAACCCGAGACAAGGAAATGTTTTCGCAGTAGTCGGGGCAGAAAGAAGCACCCCCCACACACATACACACACTTCAGAACGACTTTGCAAGCTAGGGGAGGCCCCCAGCCAAAACAAACGTACCGGGACCTGGACATAGCCAGAGAAACCCAGAGCAGGGAAAACTTGGCTTTCTCTCAACTCAGCCCAAACTGGGGAGGGGACCAACCCGACCCGGGGAGACAAGCAAGAAGGGCCGGCCGGGGCAGCGTCCATGCAGCCAGATCCGGAGATCCAGAGCCCCCCCTTCCTTGGCAAGGCTCATACCTCCTGCTGCTCTCAGGGCAGAGGCGTCCAGGATCCATGGCCCACAGGGAGCTCAGGGGGGCTCTCTCAAACCATCACAAAGGAGCTGGAGAACCGCAGCCGGCCAGGCGAGCTAATTAAAAGGGGCTGATGCCTCTGCTTTTTTGGTAACGGATAAGATTTAAAGGGCTAGAGTCCCAGGATGGGGGAGGCAGTGGTGCGGTGCCGCTTCTGCTGCTGCCGCTGCTGCCGCTTCTGCTGCTGCTGCTCTCGGCTCTTAGGAGAGCCTCATGCAGTCAGTGCTCTGGGCTGAGCGCTAAGACCGAGCCCATCAGGGTGAAGATGGGAAATGTGCAGTAAGCCAAGCTAGTGGGGCCCTCCAGGCTGCAGTTTAGGCATCTGAGCTCTGAGTGCCGGCCACCAGGGTGGGAGGGAAAGTCCTGGACCCTCTTCTGCTAAAGGGAGAGAGGCAGGCAGCCCTGAGCGGGCAGAGAGCTAGTCTGGGTGCACCTCATGGCCCACACTCAGCAGCCAATTTGGCCCCCCAAGTACCCCCCGACTTGTACACACACTAAGGCTGACTAGCTGGGTTCTGGCCCACGTGGATGTAGCGCCCAACACAAAGGCAGGAGGGTGCCCTCACCCTCCAGCAAATCTGCTCATTGTGTGCCTGTAATGGGTACAGGTGCAATCCGTGGGCTGAAGGCTGAAAAGGAGGAAAGGTGCATCATGAGTCACGATGGGGAGAGAGGGCACAGAGGGGATTCAGAGTGTCCCTGGTATAGAAATCCAGGGGGGGATTAGCCCCAGTTATGGGGGAAGGATGGAGAAACCAAACATGGGAGCGTTGAGTTATATCATATATAATCCTGAAGTTATATATAATCCTATAATCCTGAAGTTATAGGATCACAGATTTAGAGCTGGAAGGGGTCTTAGAGAATATCTAGTCTATCCCCCCACCTCATTTTACAGATGAGGAAACTGAGCTAGAGAGGAGTTAAATGACTTACCCAAGGTTATAAAGGCAGGATTTGTACATGTTTATATGGTACCATGCTGCCAGGCTAGAGTTTTGCTTTGGAGTGAAATGTATGCTTTCTACTTAGAGAGCTCCTAGTCAAACTTTGTAAAGGGCCACGAAAAGTCCCTTTCAAGAATCTGCTATGTTTGTAGGCAGATGGGAAAGAACCCCTCTTTTCACAGGCTGTTGTTTAGACTGGCCCAAAACATCCAGGCAAATTTTGACAGAAAAGTAAACTGAAAAGGGGGATTCGAGTCCCATCTCTGACATCAACTACCTTTGTGACAAGGCAGCCTCCCTGGGCCTTAACTTGGGCCTCTGTAAAATGAAGTTGACCTAGCTAGAAGGAACATCACATCTGGAGTTCCTAGGGTCTTGAGTTGAAAGCTTCTTTCTGCCACTTACGACCAAGTCATTCTGTCTCTTCTGTAAAACTGAGGAAGCTGATCTGGGGTAGCTCTCAGGTGGCTTCCAGCCTTGAACCACAACTCCCAGGGTCCACAAACACGTAGCAAGGGTCCTCAAATCTGGAAGCACATGGAGTACTTAAGTGCTGACCTTTGCTTAGCAAACTAAAGAAGTAGAAGCCTTGCACATATTTATGTTACTATTTTCCAAATAGTCTGTAGATGTTGTCATGATTAATAAAATACAAATGCACATAAAAGCATTACTGAATTCATAGCAGCTTTTTGTCATTATGTACTTTCTCCATCAGCGGACACTAATAGTATAACTGGTACCCTGTGGGGAGCAGCAAGATTCTTTTTTGTGTGTTAAAAATGGAGTCTAGTTGGGAAGTAGAAGGCTAGATCTCTCCAAGGTCCTTTCTAGCTCTAATGTTCCTGGATTCTGTGAGTCTGGATGGCTCAGGGTAATCCATCACTGAGACCGTAAAAAACAGCTCAGACACCCAGCTCCCTAGTGTTTGCTTTGAATCTTTGGTAGTGTCTTCAACGACACCTCCCCACCCAGGGTCATCTCAGGACTGACTTAGGATCAGACTGATTTCCCATTGGATCACAGACCTGGAGTAGGACCTCAGGGACCATTAAGTCCAAATCCTTGATTATGCCAATGAGGAAATTGATGGCCTGGGAGTTGTGACCTGCTCTGTTGCTAATGCCTTCCCTCTGGGATTGCCTCCCATTTACACTGTATAGATCTGGTATCTACATAGGTGTTGGCATGTTGTGTGCCCTGTTAGAATCTGAATGCCTTGAAGGCAGGTTTTTACCTTTATATACCTAGGATTTAGCACAGTGCCTGGTACACAGTAGGTACTTAATAAATTCCTATTACTTGAATGGTTAGCTAAGCTCACACAGCAGGTATCAGAGGACAATATGAACCCAACACCAGTGCCCAGGTTCTTTCTACCACCTCCAACTGACAGTGACCACAGCCAAGGGCAGCACCTAGAGACAAAACTGTGGAGTCAGGAGTTTGTCTTTGATGTCCTCAGGCTTCTCTTGTCTTCCCTCCTCTGTGTCACCCTTCACTGACATTCTGCTCTCTGCTTCTTCTGCCATCAAGCCCTGCTCTCAGAGAAAGCCTAATATCAGCCCCTTTACACTTCAGTGAGAATGAGTGTTAACTACAACTTCCCTCTCCCTGGAGGGTCTTTCTCTGTTTCTGGCATGAAAGACTTTCACCTCTAAAGGCACTTCAGGGATCAGTGAGCAGTCCTTCCCAGGCCTGGAAATTCCAGTACACAGGGAGCTTCCTGCTCTGCCTTCTAATGTCACTTATGTGGATGGTAGAGGTAGGGTGAGCCAAGGTGAAGGTGACAAAGGAAGCCATCTAACAACAGTAGTAATAATAACTAATGTAATAATTTATAGTCATTGTAGCTATAATATTGATTATCAAATGGGGGTGGGAACTAGAACCATAATTTCATTGGTATAGGAAACTCTTAGGTGAAGAAACTCCCTTACCAGTACAGGTTGGCATCTTCTCTGTAACTTATAGTCTTAAGGAGATGTCTAGAAAACAAAGTTTAAGTGACTTCCCCATGGTCACATAGCCAGTATGTCTCAGAAATGGGATAGGGCCTAGGTTCAGTCACCCGGGTCATCCAAGATGAGTTTTTTCAATTTCCTTTTCTGTAAAAGGAAAGGGGTTGGACCAGGGGTAGGGAGTCTGTGTCCTCAAGGCCACATGTGGCTGTCTAGGTCCTCAAGTACAGCCCTTTGACTGAATCCAAACTTCACAGAACAAATCCCCTTAATAAAAGGATCTGCTCTATAAAATTTGGACTCAGTCAAAAGGCTGCACCCAAGGACCTAGAGGGACACATGGGTCCTTGAGATTGCAGGCTCTCCACTCTGGGTTGGACTAAATTGCTCCTAAGGCCCCTTCCGTCTCTGAATCTATGATCCTTGTGAATGACCTGGGTTCTAATCCTAGCTGTCACAGTCTGCATGACCTTGGGCAAGTTCCTTAACCTCCATGGGTCTGTTTCTTCCTCTGTAAAATGAGAGGGTGTACTGGATGGCCTATAGCTCTAAATCTATGACCTTATTATTTCTAAGGTCCCTTTAGCACTAAAACTATGACTTACCTATTCTGTCTTTGCCATTATTTCCATGAGACTTGAATAGTCCAAAAGAAAAAGAAAATAAAAAAAGGATTCCCCAATCTTGCTTTAGCTCTACCCATAAAAGAAAATTTAAAGAACCATTCCGAAAAAATCACCCTCAAAGACCCTAAGGACCAAAAGCTGGTCCTGACACAGCTGGGAAGAACAATCAATAAATTCACACATTATCCTTCTGCTCATCTCTCCCTTCAGGAAGGTTTCTTTGTTTAACTAATATGAGAAGCCTTGAACACAGGTGTTTCCACATAACAAGGTTGACTGAGCTTTGGGTCCCCGGTGAAGGCAAGATTCTCAGGATGCACACACACTTCTGAAATCTCAATACCATTTCATTTGTCAGTGGCCTGGCGTCCAAGGATGGATTGAAAGAAAGACAATGAGAGCGCTTGTTTGTTGGAAGTCACAGAGGCTCATCTGGGAGTCTGCTAATTGTTTGTTCCTGTTTAACCCTTCTGATATTCATGCCAACTGCACATCTCCCTCCATTTTTCCAACCACATTTCAAGATTCACTTCTCTGGGCTTCTACCTCTAGAACATAAGCTTCTTGAGGGCAGGAATGGATTTTCTTTTCGTCTTCCTATCCCAAGCCCTAGCACAGTGCCTGACGCATCTTTTTTAATAGGATCTGTGATTTGATTTCTGTAGGGAACTTCCAGGGAGGAACCTCAAGCAGATCGGCATTTCCTTTGCAATTCTTTGTAATCTTAGAGCTGCGGCACGGTGCTAACACTCAGGATCAACAAGCAAGTATGTGTCAAGGTTGAGAAGTGAAGCCAGGCCTTCCTGACTCGGAGGCCACTCTCTAACCACGGCTGCCACGTTGCCCAGCACATTCTAGGTTCTTACTCAGTAACTGTTGGGTTGAATTGGCTTAGAAACTTTGGCTACACTGGGCAAATGCCTGCATCACCACTGCTAGAGCAATGTCTTCATGACTGTACTCAGGATCAGAAGAGATCTCAAGAGATCCTGGATGGAGCATTGGAATGGACCCTATAGACCGGCACATCTAGGAGGGTCAAACACATGACTTGAGCAACTCTCTTGAATACAGCCTGAACCAGATTAAGATGTAACTGCAAAACATTTAATAAAATAAATAAAAATTAAATTAAACATAACATTAGATTTTAAAATTAAGTCACTATGCAGCCAAGGGGATCGTTATGCACAGATAAGTGGCCCTGTTTCTACCGAGTTTGATACTGTTGAACTAGTCCAGTTCCCTCATTTTATAAGGGTAGATAATGAGAGGTAAGGTGAGTAGCCCAGGGTCACATAGTAACTTAGTTTCCAAGCCAGGAGAAAAACTCTGGTCTCCTGACTCCTTAGCTAATAGGCATTTCATTACCCTCCATATGGCCGTGGTTCATTCTGGCTCCCTTCTCCCCTCTCATATACACCTTTACAAGGCTGCTAGGTGGCACAGCGGATAGAGCGCTAGCCCTGGCATTCAAATCTAGCCTCAGACACTTACTAGCTGTGTGACCTTTCACCCTGTTTGCCTCAGTTTCCTCATCTGTAAAATGAGCTGGAGAAGGAAGTGGCAAACTACCCCAGCATCTTTGCCAAGCAAACGTCAACAACAACAACAGAAGTCACAGAGATTTGATAATTACCCACCTTTCCACATGACCCTGGGCGGGGAGGAGGGGGTCATGAAAGTACTGTGAGTCTCATTTTGTAAATGAGGGAGCTGAGACGCTAGGTTCTTTGTCCATGGTCATACAACTCATAGATACTTGACCGTGGATGCTGTTTCACAAAGTGCCGCTACTTATGAAGGGTAACTTGGCAAGTGTGGTCCAAGAAAGGCTGTCGGTCTCTTCACAGTCACCATGTGGCAAGTCTGCTATCAAGGGGCGCTTGGGCCATGGATGAATGGACCTATTGGTTAGGTCAGCTGCTCTCAACCATTTTTGCAGTAAGGATCACAGGATCATGGGATTAAGCAATAGAAGGAACCCTGGAGGCTCTAGGATCATCGATTACATTCTGGGAGGGACTTCAGAAGCCATCTGCTCATTTTCGACTTGAGGAAACAGGCCAAGGAACGTCAAGGGACTTGCAACGCCTCATGTGTGGGCGGTAAAGGGCAAAGCCAAGAGTCACACTTGGGCTGTCTGACTTCCCCAAGCTCATCCCCTGAAGCATCTAGCCCTGCCTCTCATTTCACAAAGAAGGAAAATGAGGCCCAGAAAGGGAGAGGAATTCGCCAGTGGACACACAGGAAACGAATGGAAGAGTCAAGATCTGGACCGAGTCTAGTCAGCGCTCTGCCCTTGGCAGCACTGCCTGGGCTTTGTCTAAAAAGAAACAGAGGCTGAATGCTACCCAGCCACAGTCACTCCTAAGTGTTTGTGGAATGAATGAAAGATGGATGAAGAAAAGAAATGTTACTAAAATAAACCTTGTCTGCTCATCTGGAGAACTGAGAGCAGCACCCGCAATATAGTAGAAAGAAGCACTAGACTTAGTCAAGAGACCTGGGTTCAAGTACCAGCTCTGCCACTAAGTCACTGTGTGACCTTGGACAAGTCACTTCTGAACCTCAGTTTCCCCTTCTGTCAATACCAAGCTTGCGCTAAAGAGCGTTTAGGTTAAATGATCTCGGTCTCTCTCTCTCTCCCCCTCTCCCCCACCCCATCTCTGTCTCCCTCTGTCTTTCTCTCTATCTCTCTCTCCCCTCCTGCCTCTAAATTCCTACCTGTGACTCTCAACAAGGCTTCCCCTCCCTAGCTAGGCTCTCAGGGCTCAGGCCACAGTTTCTGCATCTGTAAAATAAAAGCACTGCATTAACCTATATCTCCTCCAAGATCTCTTCCATCTCCAAGTCAATAGTCCTATGGTCCTACATGAGTCACCTTGGCCAAGGCCCTTCCCCTCCGTGGGCTTCAGCTTCCTCCTGTGTAAAACAAGATGGTCAGCCTCTGAGGTCCTTGCCAGCTCCAGGCCTATGATCCCATGGGCCTACTTTTCTAACAATGATTTCTGTTACAGATAAATGGAGCGCTCCAGGCCCGGTATGCTTCCTGCTAGTGGAAGGCCAGGGTGTCCCCGGGCGATCAGGGAGCTCCATCACTCTGTTTAATGTACCAGAGGCATTCGGTGACTCATGAGCAGCTTGACGGATGGAGGAACGACATCTACCTCACCCTGGGGCCCCCACACAGTTGGCAACACCCCCGCGGCTGCTTCTTAACAAAGGCCCGTCTCCCAGCCACCCAGTGACAGTGATAAGTTCCCTAAGCGCATGGAAAATCCAAACTTCCTTCCCTTAGTTCAGAGCCAGATGCTGTTTCTGCCCAACACTGAAAAAAAGAGAGAGAAGAGGATGTGTCACATGGGTGTGTGTCTGTGTCTGTGTGTGTGTGTGTATGTAGGGGGGAAGTGTGTGCACATACATGCATATGTGTGTGGAGGGGGGTCTACACTCATACATGCACATGTATGTGTATATGTGTGATGGAGGGGAGTGTGCACACATACATGCATGTGTGTGTGGAGGGGGGTGTATGCTCATACATGCACGCGTATGTGTGTGTGTACAGGGGGAGCATGTGAGCACACATGTATGTGTGTGTAGGAGGGAAATGTGTGCACATGCATGTGTGTGGAGAGGGGTATACACTCATATATGCATGTGTATGTGTGCGGGGGGAGTGTGCACACATACATGCATGTGTGTGTGTGTGTGTGTGTAGATGCCAAGGCAAGGAGGTGCAGCTCAGCTCAAAAGCCCCTGGAGCTTCCTCTATCCCTATCGAGCAAGCCTGCCCTGCTGCCCCCCAAATCTTGGATCTTCCCTTAAACTGCTTTTCTTGCACCACTTTTAGGTTCCATTCACCTCACAGAAAACAATCTGCTGAAACAAATGAGTCACTATCATTGTTACTTTTGTTACTATTTTCTATCCTGATCGTTTCTGGACATCAATTTGGATCAGAGTTCTTGAGCTGGGAGAGTCCATCCAGCCATAGGATTGCAGCTTTAAAGCCAGAAAGGATCTTGGAGGTTCTTGAGTCCCACTCTCTCATTTTACAGATGAGGAAACTGAGGCACAGAGAGGTTTAGTGACTTGGTCAGGATCACACACCTAGTGAGCGTAGGGAGTGGGATTTGCACCCAGGTAATCCTGATCCCATGTCTAGTGCCCTATCGATTATACTGCACTCTCTTCTCATTGTATAGAAGAAGAAACTGAGGTCCAAGGAGGCCCTTTACTAGACTGTAAGCTCCATGAGGGCAGGGCGATGTTCTCTCACTTGTTTTCTAATCTTTGAATGTGCCATAGAATCATAGGATGATGATGGATAGAGAATTGGCCTCAGGACCTGGGCTCAAAGCTATCTCTACTATAGTCTAGCTGTCCTGGTGCCCCTGGCCACTCTCTGAGATACCAAATTGTGACAGTTTGACGATCTCACTTGGTAGGGGAGTTTCCTTCCATGGAGCCCCCACGCCAATGAAAGGAAATGAAAAGGCAAACCATTCCAGTATCTTTGCCAAGAAAACCCCATGGGCAGCATTGGCGCCATGGTCACAAAGAGTCAGACACAACTGAACAACTCAACAAGATAGCAACAAAATCACTTGTCCAAACAAACAAAAATTATATATCATGGATTTAAAGCTAAAAGGGAACTTATAGGCTATCTAATCCAATCCTTCTTGTTTTAGAAATGAAAAAACTGAGGCCCACAGGAACCAAGTGATATGCCTAAGGTTGACTAGCTAATGAATATCAGAAGTCATAAGACCCTGAGAAATTAAGGGAGCTACCCAGGGTCACGCGTGTCAGAGGTGGGACATAGACTTAGGTCATACGGTCTCCAAGGCCTGCCCTCTATCAGCTTCCTCTCTTGCTTCCTCTCTCCTCTGAAGTATCTAGGAAATGTGTGCTCCTAAAAGGAAGTGATCTGGTCTCATGACACAATCCCTACTCTCAAGAGGAGACACCATGTACATATGTAAATATCACAAAATGCAAAACAAACACATGATAACTTGGATGGGAAGGTCTTATCTTCAAGGCCTTGGCCCTACAGTGGCTTAAGTGAGGGCCAACATTGAATGGTAGTACCCAATCAAAGTCAAAAGACCTTGGGTGAATCCTCATTGGAGAACCTAAGGAAGAGCCATGTACAAGAGTCACCAAGGATCAGAAGGCATGGATTGGCTGCAACCTACATCTACAGAGTAAGTAATTATGTGTTTGGAGTAGACTTTCCCCAGCAGGATGGATGGATGAGAATAATTTGTTCAATGACCATGAAGACAGCTGAAGCAGGCTCTGTGGAGCCCTTAGACATCGAAGATGCCAAGATCACTGCATCCTAAGCCATCGCCAGCCACTGGACTTCAATGACACAGGAAGAAAGAGTGATGCTGATGACTTTGTGCAACTCTACCTCAGTTAAATCCAATTCATGCACAAGTCAAGACATCACCCTGGCGATGTCATTGGTCCTCTTTGAAAACAACAGATGAACAATACCATATGGATGATATAACAAACAAATGTGGAAAAATCAGTGGAAAAGGTATGGGGCAAAGTAAGAATCCCTAACACTTATGGAGACCTTTATAGTTACAACTTGGGTTGAGCAACTGATTCTAACACTATTTCTCATCTCTGCCCCTTGTATTGGCTTTCCCCCATTCCTGGAATGCACTCCCTCTGCCCCTCCCTAGTTTCCTTCAAAGGCTCAACTCAAGTGCTACCATTTATATAAGACTTTTCTTCACTCCCCCCACCACTAGCTGCTAATTCCATCCCCCCCCAAAAAAATTTACCTTGAATTTATTCTGTATGTGCTACTTATACATCTATGTTATATATAATGTGCATTCGTATTCATAAAATCTGTGTACGTGTTGTCTCCCCTGAGAGCCTCTTGGCTCCTTGAGGGCAGGAGACCATTTCATTTTGTCTTTGTTCCCCAGAGCCTAGCAAAGCACCTGACACATACTAGGTGCCCCAGGAGCCCAAGAAATGCTTGTTGATGGATTGATTTATCTGTCGTCCAAGAACCAACTGCTAAGTTCACAGAAACTCATTATCAGGGTCATTGGAGATAGATGAATCATTTGGGCCTCTGCAGCATTCGCAAAGCTCATGTGCCAAGTCATTACAAAACTGGGGCCTCTCTCATATCCATGGCGGAAGGGCCCCTACTGGAGACATCGCAGAGCTCTGACAGCGCTTACAGTTACAAAGTCTTCCTTACAACCCTCCTCATGACTTAGCGGTGACCCTGGGCTCTGGGGGTCCTCCTCCATCAAATGCCAGACACCGAACTAGGCGTGGGGGATACAGAGACCAAAAGGAGACAACCCCTGCACTCAAGGAGCTGGCACGCTCTCTGGGGAAGTACCATCAACATGTAGAAATATCACAAGACACCCTACACTGACCCAGCGCCTGTGGTCTGAAGCCCAGCCTGGAGGAGTTTGGAAAGGCTGGTCGCCAGAAGTCGGCTGACCATGGGATGCATGCTTTGTCTGGGGCCATTGGCAAAGACTGTCTCCTAGGGTATATGGGGGTTAAGGCCTATCCCAGCAGAGTACTACAGAGCCTCCCAGTACTGTATAGTGACCTAGTGCTTTGTATCCATTGTCTCATCGGAAAAGAAGAGCTGATAAGCAACACACTTGATAGAAGTTTTCTTATTGGATCTACAACACAGCCCTGGGAAGGCAAGCATGGGGACTGTCTTTCCCAATTTACAGACCACAGGATCATAGATTTAGAGCCAGAAGGGAGCACAGAGGCCATCTAGTGCAAACTCCACATTTTATGGATTAGGAAACTGAGGCCTGGACAGCTAGGTGGCGAAGTACATAGAGCACTGGACCTAGAGTCAGGAAGACCTGAGTTCAAAACCAGCCTCAGACACTCGTTAGCTGCGTGACCCTGGGCAAGTCACTTTACCCTGCTTGTCTCAGTTTCCCCATCCGTAAAGTGAGCTGGAGAAGGAAATGGCAAACCACTCCAGTATCTTTGCCAAGGAAACCCCAAACGGGGTCACGGAGAGTTGGACGTGACTGAAAACGACTGAATGACATCAGAGGCCCAGAGAGGAGTAAATTGATTAGCCCAAGGTGAATGATAGAGCTGTGACTTTAAGCTTAGGGGCTCCCAAGACTCTTTCCCCTCTACCCTTAACTTCTATTTCAGGAAAATACATGAAGACCTGGGAGCCTAATATTCCACTTGAAGGACTCTTATTTAAGGGAACTATTAGAAGAATCCAGAAAACTTCAGTGCTTCGAGGATTTAATCAGTGTGATTAGTGGGACTCCCTGAGTTTTTTTTTTTGTTATTGAGCCGTTTCAGGCATGTCTAATTCTTTGTATCCCCATTAGGGTTTTCTTCAGAAAGGTAATGGAGTAGTTTGCTATTTCCTTCTCCAGCTCATTTTTCAAATGAGGAAACTGAGACAAACAGGGTGAAGTGACTTGCCCAGGGTCACAACAGCTAGTAAGTGTCTGAGGATGGATTTGAACTCAGGTCTTCCTGGCTCCAGGCCCTCGCCACCTAGCTACCCATGAAATACAGGTAACATGTGACAATGCCAGGATTTGAAACCATGCCCTCTGACTCGCCTCCATCCCACCCTATAGATGCCCCCATCCACCTGGAGAGTGGCTTAAACAAAACTCAGTCCCTTCCACCAAAACCAGGAGGCTACCTGTCAGCACCGCCTCGAGAATCCCCATAGAATAAAAATGCTTCTGGGGCCTTTAGGCAGCAACCAGCCCAGAAACTTTTCCGATCCTGCCCTAAGGCACTTAGGTAACTGTAATTTCTAATAAGTTGTAATAAGAGCCAGTTGAGAGACTCTTTGAGGATAATTCTAGCCTGGGTCGGCTCAACTTGCATTTGCAGCCCCTAAAATAGAAACATTTTTATCTGAACCAACGTGCAAAGAGGGTTCTTCCTGTGCTGGCGTTTCTTGTGCTGAGGTGAGCGGTCTAATGAGCCAGGCACCTTCCCTGGAAAGCGGGGAAAGAAGCCGGAATGAAAATCCTGCTCCAGACCAGCAGCCCTAGACTCATCCCCTGCCCCCACCATTTGCTGGAAACCAAACTTCTTTTCAAGCATTCAAAGATATGACTTGGGCTAATTGCCATCACTCCAGGGACCCGGAGAACTTTGGAAAGGACTTAGAGTACTTTCCACAAGGGCGATCATTAAAAGATTAGAAAGCAAACCCCAAGAAAAATGATTCAAGGACCTGGGATTATTCAGCCAGAAGAAGTGAAGGCTGAGATGCTCCATGGGGAGAGACAAGTTAAGGTTCCTACATTCTACATTCAGAGCTGGAAGGAATTTTAAAGATCTGTCTCACCCAGGGGTTCTTAACCTTTTACATGTCATGGAAATCTTTGGGAGCTTAAGGGCCTCTTCTCAGAATAACATTTGTAAATACATAAAATAAAACACATATGATTACAAAAGAGATCAATTAAATTGAAATAGTTACCAAATTTTTTGTAAAAGTTCACAGACCCCAGGTTTAGAACCACTGATCCAATCTAGCCCCACTCCACCTCACTTCATAAAGAAGGAAATCCAGGTCCACTGAGAAGTGACTTGCCCAAGGCCACACAGATAGTACATGGCAAAGAACCCAAGTCATTCCTCCCTGGTTTATACAATCTCATTAATTTTTCTTGTTGCCATTTCACAAAGTCAATTGACTGATCGAGGTCACTGAGATTCAAACCCAGATTCTGAGACCCTAAATCCAGTGACGAGCCGTAGTCTTGCCCCCTTTTCCTAAGAAAGAGTTAGATGATCCGCTTAGTCATTGCTTTTTCCCTTCCCTTCCCCAAAATTCCACAACCAATCTGGACTCTGGTCCTGGGGAAATAGGCTTTGTCTTTGGTGATCCTGGGAAGGCAGTATTCCTTTAAAGGGACCTACCCTCTTTGTGAAGCAAGCTTAATAAAAGCTTGCTGATCATTGATTTATTGATAGAATATAAGCTTCTTGAGGGCAGGAACTATTTCACTTTTGTCTTTAAAACTCTAAGTCCTAGCACAGAGTCCTGGACATAGTCGGTACTTAATAAATGCTTGTTGATGGATTGATTGAGTTGTTCAGGTTCCTGGCCTTTGGCTATTCCTGAGGAGAGCTGACCTTACTGTACTCAGATACTCAAAACTCAAAGAGGTTTGTGATCTCATCCATTTGGATGGTCTGACACCCATTCGTGCCTTCCATCCTGTGGGACTCTTATGCAAGTCTAACTGTCTAAGTCTACCAACTTTGTCCTTGATGGCATGCCTTTTTTCTGCCTCTCCTGCTATTTGTGCTCAGAGGATCATGGGACAAGGGGAAGTAGGAAGGGAACAGTCATTTATTTAGTGCTTATTATTATTAATTACTACTAATGCTTTCATTGAAGATGTCTTCAATGTGTTCATGGACAGTTCTTATAAAAATTATATAGATTAGAAAATAGGCACACACACTTCTAGCTGTTGATGGTCTATCATCTTTTTAATAAAGTCCAAGATGGCTTTTTCCATATCTTTGATATCTTTCCCCTTCTTCAGATAACTTGTGAACCAATTCCTCAAAGCCTTCACAATTGTATTGCTTCCAGTACATATCTCCTTTGAACATACTTGGTTCCATCTGGCTGCTTTTCCTGACTTTGTTCTCTTTAATTCCATTTTTACTTCCTATATAAAAACATTTGGGACTGTAATGTTAGATTTCAAAAGTGAAAACAGTTTGTTATAAAAAAAATCTTTGCAGATCTTTTCCATTTTTTCTTGTTTGTCATCCTTCTGTTTTCATGCTTAAATGCCATTGGGATGACTTTTCTGACTTAAGTCTCTCTCCAAGTTTTTTTTAAAACTGCTTTTACCCTCTCCTGGTTTTCTGTATTTCATAATATTATACTGCTTACAATCTTCCATCGTCCTTCTTCATAAGATTTTCCAAATGGGTTTATATTCAAACCAGGTATTGCCTTTGGCTGCCATCTCTCTTTGCCTGGCAAGTAATTCAAGTATTTGCTGAGTATGATGCTTTCTTTTGGTCTCCTCATTATAGTAATTGATTTACATTGGTTAAAATTCTGTATAAAATTATTATGTTCTGTGTCTACATACTTCCTTTAATCTCTTACCCATTTCTTCATTATCAGTAACTCGTCTAAATAAGTCAGAATTGAGTTATATGGTTATATGTCATATATTTTTCTTGCTTTAATTCTTTCTTCTAGCTTTGTATTAATTTCAATCTTGGCCCTAACAGGTCAATTTGGGTCTGACTATACACAGACAAGCTGATTCAGAGATGACTCCCACATCAGGAATGAGTCATTTCCTGTCCAATGAAATAGAACCAATTCCATTTTTTGTGATGTTACTCAGTGCTCAGTATGACCAGTATCCACCAATTCTCTTCTTGAATTAAGTATTTATGATATAGAGGGGTGATGCTACTGTGTAGTCCATAAAGCCTGTGGCTTTCTCATTCCCTTTTTTGCCAATCTGTCTTTTCCAGTATATTTCCCATCATCCTCATCTATCCCGACCTGTTCCTGAAGTCACGTAGTATTAGAGTAAAGGTCGATTTAATTTGAAGACTCTTACCAAGTTCTTCATAGAGCCTGTCTATTGCTTAATCCTCAGCAGCAGATACTGGTCCATAAATTGCAACTGTTTTCACAGAAGTACTTTTGCAAATACATCTTTCAAGCACTGCGATATAAGATCACCAAATGTCTCATGAAAAGATGGCTCCAGCTGCCTTGGGGCACACAATAAAAGCAACTCAATCAATACTTCCATTTGCTTCTTGGTGGAAGAACCTATGAGTCAGCCTTCTATTTAGCTGCCTCTGCTTTCTCTTTTCTTTTGGTTTCATTTAGAGCAAGACTGCCAAGCCGGACACGAGTCCATTCCTCCAATAGCATATCTACTCAGTCGGTTATTTGACAAAAACCTCACATTTAGAAAACCAACAGCCAAGTTAAAGCTTCTGAGTGATCTAAATGCTGAGTGTTTCTCAGCACCTTCTGCCCCATTCCTCCGGCCACCATTACCATAGAAGAAGAAAGAGCTCAAACCCAGGGCCCGGGTCGGGGGAAGGTATTGTTTTGTTTTCTCTGTTTCATAGGTCACTATGGCCAAATACTGAACCAACAAGTATGCAGCCTACTGGTGTTGTGCCTGTCTGTACTTAGCAGGGCTAATCCTGGGGAAACAGCTTCAGTATGTTGCCCAGGCCTCACAGAAAGCCCTTCTGGCATGGCAGGACCTTCCAGCGTGGCCAGCTGCTAGCATAGCCTTCAAAAACCCAGGCTCACTTCCACACCACAATGAGGTATTGGGAATTAGCGATCTTTGTGACCAGGCCTTAAGTGTAGTCCAGAGCACTTAGAGGTTTCTAAAGTCCTTTTCTTAGTTGGTAAGGGAAATATTTACTTACTGCTCTGGACCTGGGAGTTTTTTGGCTGTGGGATTCCAGTTGGGGAAATTACCTCCATCGATGCCTGTCAACCATTCCTCCACAACTTGTGGCCTTCTAGAGTTCCCTGCAGCACTCTGAGGTCAAACGGATTGCCCAGGGTCTCACAGCTAGTGTGCGTCAGAGTCAGAACTAGACCGGGTCTCCCTTAAGACAGGGGTTCTCCATCTGTGTGTGTCATGACCACTTTGGCAGTCAGGTGAACCTGTGAGCTCCTTTTTAGAAATGCTGCTTTAAAAAACCCCAAATTTAGTTGAAGGAAATGCTAAATTTTAGTTAGACGTTAGTGAAAATAAAGATGTAATTTTTTCCCTCTCATATTCACAGACCTCCTGAAATCTGTGAACAACTGGGTGGATGGAATGCTGACCCTGGAGTCAGGAAGCCTGAGTTCAGACGTGGTCTCAGACACTTAAAGTTATATGTATGACCTTGGGCAATTCACTTAATCTCTGTCTCAGCTTTGACATCTATAAAATGAGGGTAATAATAGCACCTGCGTCCCAAGGTTGCTGTGAGGGTCGAGGGAGAGAATATTTATAAAGCACTTTGCAAAATTTAAAAAGCAATATAATGCTAGCTATTGTTATCCTGTGGACTCCAAGTGAAGTACCTAAGGTATCAGAAGGTCAGCCCCTGAAGAACAAGGATTATTTCATTTTTGTCTTTGATCAAATGAGATCACGTACATAAAATACAAACCTTAAAGTGCCATAGAAGTGTTATCTATTTATCCGTTCTCATCACCATCATCTCCAGAGCCCAGCATAGTGCCCGTTGACATATAGTAGGTGCTTAATAAATGCTTGTTGATTGATTAACTGACTGAGACATGCTGCTTCTTCAGGGCAAATACTATCATCCCTATTTTACGGATGAGAAAACTAAGGCTGTGAGAGGTGAGATGACGTGCCTGTAAGTCACATGCTTGCCTCATCCTGTAGCCAGGGAGTATCTGAGGTGGGGCTCATCTCCTCACTTGCAGGCCAGAAATCTATCCATTAGGCAACCCTATCTCTCTAGAAGACTGGAAGGGAGGGTCTGTGAGCCTGCCTGTGTCCGAGATAGAGGGAACAAGAAAAATCTCTTGAATTTTGAGTCCAACAGGGGAGCAGCATAAGTGGTAACAGCCTCCTACAGGTCACCTCCATCGCAGGAGCTGTTACCAGGTGGAACTTGTCCAGCTTCCTGAGTCTCCCTTTAAGTGTGAATAACCCTCCTTGTCTAGATCACACCTGAAGCTGTTGTCAGCTCCCAAGTTAATTACCAATAAACACCTAAGTGAGGATTAGGCTTAGGCTGGCTCTGAGCAAAGAAAGGACACAAAAGAATCCCTTCCCAGCCTCGGAAGCCTAAGACACTGAGAATGAGAAGAAGATGAAGAGAGGAGAAAGCTGGGGGAGCAGAAAGAGCATTGGCCTAGGAGACAGGCCCTCCCCCGCCCCCAGGTCCTTGTCCCAGCGCCACCTCTAGCCAAGGCAAATAACTTTCTCTCCTTGAACTTCAAGCCCTTTATCTTAGAGGGTTGGCTTCAAAGGTCCCTTCCAGCTCAGACATCCTATGGTTCTGTGCTGAAATCTGTAAATTCACATAAAGATAAATGAATTTTTAAAAATTAAAATTTTAAAATAGAGAGAATAATTGTAGGCAATATAAAATATTGCATTGTATTTTGTAGATATGTGTATGTGTATGCATACATCCATATATACACATACGTGCATACATTTAAGTGTGTGTGTGTGTGTGTGTGTGTGTGTGTGTGTGTGTTGATAAGCTAAGAAAGGAAACCCCAGTAGAGAGAACACAGAGTTTCAGAGGCCAAGGTCATGAGTTCACTCCCTAGGTAGACCAGGAATCTTCTCTCTCCTCCCATAGTAGGGCCTTCTGACTCTCCTCCCAGAGAACTATTTCCAAAATGCACCATTTTAGGCCAGGGACCATGGTGTGTGATCTGCAGCCCCTCCCTTCCTCCCACCAACCCCATCCCAGCAGGAAGCATCCTGGTCCGGTAGAGAGGACCCTGGACTTTGAGCTGGGATAACTGGCATTCAGGTCAAGCCTTAGATGCTCACCAGCTGTGTGTCCCTGGATAAGTCATTCATCATTTTCCCCTATCTATAAAATGAGAATATTAAACCAGATGGCCTCTAGGACATCTTTTAGCTACAAATCTACAATCCTATAATTCAATAGAATCAAATCATGAAGCAGCAAAACAGTGACTTGTGCATCCCCATCAGACTGGAGAGGGGCAGACCAGGACCACACCTTCATTCCAGGTCTTCCTATTGACATTCACTTTGTCCAATGCCAAAGAAATGTTGGGACTCAGAAAAGGACAATTAAAGCAGTTGCCCCCAGGCTCCCTTCTGAGCCTGAGGTTCTGAGATTCAAGATTCTAAGTACACTCAAGGACCCAAGGGGACCTGCTTGGAACCCGGGCCAGGCCGGGGCAGAAAGCTCCATGCTTGAGTGTTGTACCTACAAGATGATGACCAGGGGTAAGTACCCTCCTGGAGGTAGATGCTGGGGAACAGAGGTGTGACTAAGAAGTTGGGATCCAGGGGGAGAGCACTATACTGGAAGTCAGACAATCTGGATTCAAAACCCAGCTTTGCTACTTGTGTGGCCTTGGGTACTCACTTCTCCCTGAGCTTCAATTCCCTCAGCCATCTCTCAAAGGAATTGGACTAGATGACCTCTGATGGCCGTCCAGCTCCACATCTAGGGCTCTATCAGTCACATGGGCTTGAATACACCAGATAAAAGGCTTTATTGCTTTCAGCACTCCTGACCCATCCGATTCTTCTGTGAAAGCCCCTTTGGAGCCTAGAAACAGATGACAACTATTTTGTTCTGGCCTCTTGTCAACCTGCAGCTGCTGGACAAAATCCCTCCCCTATTCCAACCGCTGAAATCTCACCACTTCCAGGAAGTCTTCACAGTCCCTCACCCCACCATCGCCCCATCTATTCCCAAAAATGTTCCAGCAACCTCCTTACCTGTCACCCAAGTCCACTTGGCCCTTGACTTGTCCGTGATGTAAAATCTTTGTTGGGCTTATACATTTGTCCAATACCAGCCCAGTCTGCAATGCACCTAACCTCTGTTGATTCTCTATTGAAATCTAATTTAAATGATTCCCGTGGATTATAGCAGAAAGATGTATATACATATACACATGTAGATATATACATACTCGTATATGTATACTATATACAGGGTGTAGGGTGTGTTCAGGGAAGACTAGTACCTCTGGAGTGAGGGCTGCCAAGTCCTCTTTAGGGGTTCACATGGTGGTCAGAAGAAGCGATACAAGGACACTCTCAAGGTCTCTCTTAAGAACTTTGGAATTGATTTGTGACATGGGAGACACTGGCACAGGACCGCTTAGCGTGGCGTGCCCACATCAGAGACGGTGCTGTGCTCTGTGAGCAAACATATTTCCTATTGACAAAGTGAGCGTCAATAGGAAGCAAAAGCAGAATTGAAGCAGCTCAAAAGAAACGAAGGATGAACAAATTTAGAGAATCCACCCCAAATGTTCACACAGACTATTTGTGCCCTGTCTGTGGTAGAGCATTCCAAGACACTTTTGGTGTCTACCTGTTCCACCTGTAGCTCCAAGCAGCTGTAGCTTGCACAGCAGCCACACTCCAGCAAATTGTTTTGGCAGATGGGCTAAATCACATTGAGGGTAACCAAGAGGTCTGAAGCCCATTAGTGAGTTAGGATGGAGTCTACCCCAAGTATGTGAAGTCTTCCACTGGTGGAATGGGTGGATGAGAACAATCTGCTCCAGTGGCCATGAAGGCATCAGAAGCAGGTGCTGTGGAGCACTGAGAGCTTGGTTAGACGTCGGATACATCAAGGTCATCCACTGCGTCCTGAGCTGTCACCAGTCGTCTTGACCCTGTCCTGCCACTAGTGATGACTCTGGAGGAGAGAGCGAGGCCAATAGCCTCGTGCAACTCTCCCTCAACTAAATCCAATTTACACACAAATCAAAAGACATCACCCATGCCATTTTATCTATCTCAAAGTCCTGTGGTGACGAGAAAGCGACAGAGCAACAGATGCAGTTACACTGAGAGCTGTAGTCACAACCTTGCAGGTCTACAGAGCCATCGTGCTGACCTTATTGTCATATGCCAGTGAAACTCAGACAATCTACCAGCGCCATGCCAGAAATTTGAATCCCTTCCATTTGAACTATCTTAGGAAGATTCTGAAGATCACCCGGCAGAATAAGGCACTAGACACTGAGGTCCTTACTCCAACTAAACTGCCAAGCATTCAAACTCTGCTTCAGAAAGCACAACTTCAATGGGCCGGCCGCATTGTTCAAATGCTTGCCAAAAAGACTATTTTATGGAGAAACACACAGAGCAAGCGTTCACATGGTGGTCAGAAGAAGCAATACAAGGACACTCTCAAGGTCTCTCTTAAGAGCTTTGGAATTGATTCGTGAGATGGGAGACACTGGCACAGGACCACTCAGCATGGCATGCCCACATCAGAGAAGGTGCTGTACTCTACGAGCAAAGCAGAATTGAAGTAGCTCAAAAGAAATGCAAGATGCACAAATGTTCACATGGGCTATTTGTGCCCAATCTGTGGTAGAGAATTCCAAGCTCATGTTGGTCTGATCAGCCACAGTCAGAGACACACTGTAACTTGACTAGCATAGTGACATCAGTTTGGAACTCTCTGAGAACAAAGGACAACAACCAACCTATATATTATACAAATATATGTATCATATATCTTTGTATACATATCCACGTACATCTATACATACATATATGCGTATATACTGTATATATTATACATTTTATATATATATACATATATATATATCATACATATACGTATGTGTGTATATACCTTCTACAATGGTCCCCAGGAACCATTCCATTATTAATGAGGCAGATTTCAATTTAATGTTAAAGGAAGACCTTCTTGCAATAAAGGCTATCCCTTAGGAAGATGATATGCTTTGGGAGTTAGGGGCTTTGTACTCCTTAGACATCTAAAGCAAAGGCCAATTAGATAAAGCATTTAACAGGGATGTTGCAGAGAAGACATTTTTCAGGTATGGGAGGAATATAAATATACATGTATGTATGTATATTATATATGTGTTGTTGTTCAGTCATGTGTGACTCTTTGTGGGGTTTTCTTGGCAAAGATCCTGGAGTGGGTTTGCCATTTCCTTCTCCAGCTTATTTGATAGGTGAGGAAACTGAGGCAAACACCAGGAAGTGACTTGCCCAGGGTCACACAGCAAGTTCTTGAAGCCAGATTTGAACTCAGGAAGATAAATCTTCCTGACTCCTGGCCTGGCACTCTAGCCACTGTACCACCTAGTTGCACCACACACACACACACACACACACACACACACACACACACACACACACACATCTTGTTTGTACATAGTTGTCACCATATTGTCTCCTCCATTTGACTGTGAGCTCCTTTGAGAAAAAGAACTGTCTTGCTTTTCTTAATCTCCCTGGCACTTAGTACAATGCCTGGCACATAGTAGGCACTTATTAATTGCTGGTTGGCTGGCTTACTGGGTTGCCTTGTCCTCTCTGGGAATCATCAGAACCAGGACTATCCCTTCCTTAGACCAGCATGCGTCACACACAGCTGCACCCTCAACAATGCTTTGATTCATGAAACCAATGCCTCCAGCTTCTACCATGGTTCCCAGAGACTACCCTGTTACTAACAAGGCAGATTTCAACTTAATATAAAGAAAGACTTTCTTGCGATGAGAGCTGTCCTGTAGGAGGATGGGCTGCCTTGGAAGTCAGGGTCTTTCTACTCCTTGAATATCTTCAAGCAAGGGATAGTTAGACAAAGCATTTAATGGGAATGCTGCAGAGAAAATCTTTTTCAAGTACGGTGCCCTTCCAACTCTGAGATTTGGAAAGAATTTCAGACAAGTTAGGAGGTATAGAAAGTGCTGTGAGCAATGGGCTAAAGGATCCCAGATCTAGAGGAAGAAGGAATCTGAGAGGCCATTGAGCCTAATTCCACCATTTTACAGATGAGCAAACTGAGGCAAGCAGAGATTAAGTGACGTCCAAGGCCACACAGCCATGCCCACTTCATGGTGGTTTTTCTCAGAGTGATGTGGAGGAAGAGGATCGTTCAGGGAAATGGGAGTGTTCTCTCCTCCTCTCGGGTCTCCAGCAGGAATAGAAAACACCATTGTCAGAGCTGGGTAGGGGCTCAGAAAGGACAAAAGCAAGAAAAATAGAAGCAATGAGAGCAAAAGAGGGGAAGGGATGGTGAAAAAGAGAAGGTATGTGCATGGAAGAGGGGACCCCTCCCAGGACCTTATATTTTATAGCTACCTATCCCTGCCCGAAGGCCATCAAGAAGAAAGGTGTTTATTCAGCCAGATGTCCTTAGACTAAATTAGAAATTGAATGCCCTCCATGTTGTTCATGCTGCTAAGCGAAGAAAAAGGGAAAGGAAATTTTAACTTTCTGGGAGAGCGTTGTTGTTCATGCTTCATTTTTCACCAATGACCTAATGGGTGATGTCTTGACTTGTGAGTGAATTGGATTTCAATGAGGCAGAGCTACCCAAAGTCATCAGCCTCACGCTCTCTTATAGAGTCATCCAAGTCCAGTAAGACAAAAGTCAAGAAGACTGGTGATGGCCCAGGATGCAGTGGATGACCTTGCTATCTTTGATGGCTGACTGACCTCTAAAAGCTCCATAGTGCCCGCTTCAGCTGCCATCATGGCCATTAGAACAAATTGTTCTTATCTGCCCATTCCAACAGGGAAAGTCTTCTCATGCTTAGGGTAACTGACTCACCAATGGGTGAGTTTAGCCCATCTGCTGAGATAGTTTACCAGGGTGTGGAGCCACAGGTGAGAGTGGAGTGATAGGTGGACATCAAAGGTGGATGAGCATCCTTGAAAAGGGCTCAGCAAGCCATCACCCCAGAGGCGCTATCCAAGAAATCTCACAGAAATCTTGAGATGCCTTAACAATCTTTTTTTTTCTTCTTTGCCCTCAAACTTATACCAGAATCAAGAAACTGGGGCAACTGATTTGGGAACAGGAGATAAGCAAGTGCTGCCAGTAACAGACACTGGCCTCAATTTCTCTCTGAGGTTGCCTATAGTTAGCTTGGTTAAGCAGGGCCAGCGTAGGCTGCTGAGTCGATTGATATTCCAAAACTGTTCCTTATATTATAATGCTGACTATGCCATGAAGAGGAAGAGCTGGAGAGCCAGAATGAGGGTCCTGTGTGGCCTCTGTATGACTGAGCAGTACCACATCAATGGGTCTCTTATCTGAGATGTATTTGTGTTTTCCGGGGTGGTCTGTGTCCTTTGGGAAATCATCACAAAATGGATCACGATGGAAGTTTCTGAAGGTACATCAAAGAGCTAGGTAGCTATGACCTTTGTGTCACAGGATCAGTGATATCTGTGTCTTTGATGACCTATTTTTCTGCCGTCTCTCTGGCAGGCTTGTGTCATAGGACCGTTGGCAGCAGGAGCTCAGTGCACCCTGGCCTGAACAACTTTTCTGTCACTCCTCAATGAGGCCAATGATCTCCAGGTACTCCTTGAGTATTCCTCAGATAATCTTCAAAAGTGTCTTGGTTCCCATAGAGATAACCCTCAGATGTGCCTAAATTGGTACTTTGGTGGCTTCGACATTTCATTAGTGAGTTCTTTTTCTACTGTCATCTCTCCACCGATCAGTTTCATCCTTTGTAATTCTTGTGTTTTCCAGTGAATCCTCTAGAACTACTCAGAGCACTGGAACACTTCCTCTGGCTCTTTAAATATCTCAGTAGTACTAGTGTATCGATATCCGCCTGTCATCTCTTACTCACCAAATTATTAGCCCCACCACCACCGCCTTTGCCAGACATTCCATATCCAGGGTAATGTCTTTTGCCCCATGTATTGCATAAAACCATTCCTCAGTTCTTCTTCCAAGAATCCCTGGATGTTCTTCAGTCACTACATATGCCTCAGTTTCCCTTCACAAAAGAATAGTAAAGATGAACGAAGCCTTCAGTTTTCAGCAGTCTCTCTCTCATCCTTTCCCATCCCTTCCTTTCCATAATCATAAGTGTTTCTGAACTACGATTAAGTAGCAATAGGCTGCCAATGATGGAAGCAGAAGCCCCTCCCTCAACAGGGTATCCCCAGAAGCCTCTGATCAAGTCTGGAATGGGGGTCAAGAGAAGCACAGAAGTTGCAGCTGTGAGCAGGGGGACCATGCAGGCTGATGCCCTTTCCTTTCCTTTTCTCAGCAGACCCAGCTCTAGTTAGTGTGAAGATATAGAGAACCTATATCTAGAACTCAAAAGAACCCCATAGGCCATCTAGAAGCCCCTCTTTTTACAGAGAAGGAAACTGAGGTGCACAGAAGCTAAGTGAACAATCTCACCCAGGTAGTAAGCATCAGAAATGAATCTGGGTCCTCTGATTTCAAAGCCAGGGGGCTTTCCGCCAATCAGGCATACCAGGAAGGCAGCTTTCCAATAATGAGAAAAGTCCTGAAGTTGGAGGAAAAAAAATGAAATTCTAAAGGCACAATGAGAAACAATTCAATTAAGGAGGGGAAAAAAGCAGTTGTCTGGAGAAATTAATGTGGATAGATGCAAAAGAACACACCAAGCAATTTGGTTGTTTTTTTTTTTTTAAAGCTATATAGAGAAGAAGAAAACAAGGTCAGATAAAAAAAGACAAATACCAAAGTGCGGTGCAGTATTGTAAGAATATTGACCGAAGGCTAAAGCTCAGACCGAATGAAGGGGAACCACAAACTTTGATTTGGGGGGAAGGGGAGAAGAAGATTGTAACCCAGGCTTGTAATCCAGACCTGAATAATTTGCATAAGACTCTCCTCATTGGTAGAAAGAATA
>CM053627.1:24868751-24965027 GCA_028646595.1 Phalanger gymnotis
AGAGAGAGAGAGAGAGAGAGAGAGAGAGAGAGAGAGAGACAGAGACAGAGAGACAGAGAGACAGAGACAGAGACAGAGAGAGAGAGACAGAGAGACAGAGACAGAGACACAGAGAGAGAGTAGAATTTGGAAAATAGACACGTAGGGAAGAGCTTGACCTCAGTCTCATTTTCCTCATCTGTAAAATGAGACTAATGATACTTGTTCTACCTAGCTCCCTGGGTTGTTATGAAGAGAATGTTTTTGTAAACCTCAAAGCTCAGGCAGCCAGGCAATAAATAATAACAGGCAGAATTTGTGCAGTGCTTAAGGTTTGCAAAGCACTTTACCTATGTTAGCTCGTTTATTGAGCATTTATTAAGCACCTACTATGTGTCAGGTGCTGTGTTAAGTGCTGGCCATATAAAGAAAGACAAAAGACAGTCCTCAGTCTCAAGAATCTCACAGTCTAATGGGAAGACGATATACAAACAACTACGTACAAACAAAAAAGATACAGCATAAATTGGGGATAATGTCAAAGGGAAAGCCCTAGCATAAGAGGAGTGAGGGAAAGCCTTCTTGTAGAAGTCTTGAGATTTTAACTGAAGGACTTGGTGGAAGCCAGGAAGCAAAGATAAAGGGAGGGAGAATGCCAGGCATGAGGGACAACCAGTGCAAATGGCTGGAGTCAGGAGATGGAGTGTCTTGGGCATGTGATCTATTTTTAATCATCTAACAGTGATTCTTATCCCTGGGAGTTATAAAAACCCTACTGTTCCAACCTTCTGGAAGTGTTATTGGTCACCATGACCTCTCTTGGTCCTATGGTATGCAGGGCACTCCATCCTGCTGCAGACTGAAGCCTTCTTCCTTCTCTACTTCAGGGGACTTGTGATCTCATCCATGTGGAGCCTCTCCTTCCATTTAGGTGAATCACAAGCCAACCACACCTTCCCTTTTTTCCATCTATTCTGTACGTATCTTGCTTATCCCTAGTTGTTTACTTGTTGTCTACCCAATGAGAACGTAAGCTCTTTGAGGACAGGGCTTGTCCTTGCCTTTCTTTGCATCCCCAACACTTAATAAATGCTTCTTGACTTGACACGCTTTCTCCTCTTGAGACATTATGTTCCTGTTGTCTTGTAAATCCTTCTGCCATCATTCCAGAAAGTGGGGTGGGAAGGGCACCTTCCTCTACACTTCTTGACATTGTATGGACACCATTGTATGCTCCACCAAGTCCTGCTCATAGGCTTCTGGGTTCTCAAAGGCAATGCCAGGAGAACACAAGCTCTGGCAGATTCTCCTACATTGGAAAGACTGAGAGAATGAGCTATAGGGTAACTGATTCTGTCTTCTTTGTGAGCTCTTATCCAGCAAAGAACAGAAAGCAGCCCATCCCCAGGAGACTGGCCATTTGCTGGTGAACTCCGTGTGTGTTAAATGTGAGCATGTTTACTTATAGATGCTGATTCATGAAAGGTCACATGTGGGCTGAGAAGAAATGGAACAAGAATGGAGCTGCTGGTGCCTTTGACACAGATGTGGCAAATGAGCCTAGCGTGGTGTGGGTGGTTGGGAAGAGAGGAGAAGGGAGTGCCTTACTCTCCCTTTTCCACAAGCAGCATGACCTATAGTAAGTGCTATGGAGGTAGGACTGAGGACAGAGCAGCTCTGCCTGCCGTCCAAGCCTAAGAAGGCAATACCTGCTATTTACTATGAGAACCAGCGAGTGGGTTCCAGAGGATGGGACTGCCTCAGGTTGCCTCAGCTCATCAGGGGTATGTGTGGTAGTGGCAGCAAGTATAGACTTCTGGGTAATGGTCTGGGAGGTGCTCAGGACCTGAAGAATGCCATGCCTACGGCTACTGGCAAATGGCTCCTGTTTCCCTTGAAGTGTATTATGGGCCCTCTCCTAGGACAGTGACTATTTGGTGAGCAGGTTTCTACCTTAGGGTCCCACTAGCCTCTATGTGCTGTCAGAAGTCAGTGGTCTTTAGGGGATTATCTTTTATAGATAGAACCACCAATAGGCTGGTAGCAATAATAATAAATACAATGACAATAATAATTATAAATAATTAACATTTACATAGTGTTTACCATGTGCCAGACACTGCGCCACATGCTTTACAACTATCGTCTCATTTGATTCCCACAATAAGCCTGGGAGGTAGGTGCTATTATTATCCCCAGTTTACAGATGAGGAAACTGAGGCAAATAGAGGTTAAATCACTTGCCCAGGGTCACACAGCTACTAAATGGCTGAGGCTGGATTTGAACTCAGGTTTTCTTGACCCCCCAGCCCAGCTTTTATCTACTGCACCACCTCATTGTGAAGACACTGGAGATACTAGAGTAAAATGGAAAGAGCCTTGGCTCTGGATTAAGAGGATGAAGCTTCTGATACTAACTAGATGTATAACCTTGGACAAGTCACCACCTCCTGGGGCCTCAGCTGTAAAATGAAAAGGTTGGACTAGATAGCCTTTGAGGTCCCTTCCACTTCAAAATCTATGACCCTATGATCAAAGACTCTTGTCTGAAGTGGGGTTAGCAGAGACCCAACACTTACTAAAAATTAGGAGAGAAATGAGCAAAACTAAGGAGTAGTGAGAGGTTGGATAAGTCGGTGCTAAGGCAGCTTAGAGGAGAGAAGATGTTGTCGTTATTCATCCTTCGTTTTCAAAGAGGACCAGTGACATCATGGGGGATGTCTTGACTTGTGAGTGAACTGGATTGAAGTGAGACAAAGTGGCACAAAGTCATCAGACTCCCTCTCTCTTCCACAGTCATCACAGTCCAGGGGCAGGACAAAAGTCAGGATGACTGGTGATGGCCCAGGATGCAGTGGGTGATCTCTGATGCCTGACCAAGCTCTAAGCCCTCTACAGCACCTGCTTCAGCTGCCTTCCCGGGCTGTTGGAACAAATTGTTCTCATCCACCCATTTCATCTGAGGAAATCTTCATATGCTTGGGGTAGACATCCCCCCTAGCTCACCTATGGGATTGAGGCCTGTTGGTTATCTCTGACCTGGTTTAGTCCATCTGCCAAGACAGTTTTATCAGGGTATGGCTACTGCACAGTCTGCCACTTTTTGGAGCCACAGGTAAGAGTTGGGTGAAAAGGTAGACAGTAAAGGTGGATAAGGAGCCCTGAAAAAGGCTCAGCAAGCCCTCACACCAGAGGTGCTAATTCTCCCTGAACAGATGCCAATATATACCTGAGACAAGTGTAAAAAAAGGTCAGTTATTCAGTCATTTCTCAATCGTGTCCAACTCTTTGTGACCCAATATGGGGGTTTCTTGACCAAGACACTGGAGTGGTTTGCCATTTCCTTCTCCAGCTCATTTGACAGACGAGGAAACTGAGGCAAACAGGGTTAAACGACTCACCCAGGGTCACACAGCTAGTAAGTACCTGAGGATAGATTTGAACTCAGGTCTTCCTGACTCCAGGCCTAGGGCTTTACCCACTACACCACCTAGCTCCCTGCAAAAAAGTTAGCTGCGGAAGCCTAAGAGGAAGAAAAGAATTATGTCAAGACAACGGGTGGGGGTGGGGGGAAGCACTAGACCAGGAGTGGAGAGACCTAGGTTCTCATCCCAGCTCTGCCATTAACTCTTTGGTGTTATAACTCCCAGCCCCCCTCCCCCGCCCTTCCCTAGGTTCCCAGTCCTCTTCTAAAAACTAAAAAGAGTTCTTAGCCTTTTGAAATCTTCTCATAACAATGTTTTTAAATGCATAAAATACAAGGATTACAAAGGAAACCAGAGGTTAGTGAAAATAAAAATGTAATTCTTCACCCATCCAAGCTCACTACCCCTGAAACAAATCCACTCTTTGGGGGTCTATAACCCCAGATTAAGAACCCTGGTTTAGGTGATCTCTAAAGTCCTCCCACCTCTAAATCCTAAAATCCTATACTTGGCAACCTCGGACCCAAGACAAGAATGGTGCTCCTTGTTCTTCCCCAGTGCCCCTGCCTGCCTCTGTGACTATGGGCACCCCTTTCCCTCCTTCTCCTTGATGCTTAACTTCTATGCTGCAGAGATAAATGAGCACCCTGCCCCCTCCCCTGTCCTTGGAGGAGGCTGTGCCCCCCTACCACCACCACCTTTCTTTGCACCTGTTGGGAGGCAGCTTGCAGCCTTAATTTATCTTATTTCATATGCTAATGCCCTTGCTTTCAGAGGAGGTGAGAACCCTTGTAATAATGGCAGATAAAAGCCCACCGTGAACAGGTGGGAGGGGTACACAGCCCCAGTCTGTTTTTCCTATCTCTCCCCACTTTCTCTCCCTCCTCCTAACCTTTCCTTGTTGAAAGTCACAGAGAGGAAATGTTGGGACTTTGTGAATTCTTTTTTTTTTTTGCCTCAAATCTCTTTTTTTTTTAAAATCACATTTCCTTTGTAAGAGCTTTCTGTCGGATTAATCCTGATTTCCTATTAAATGTGAAAGAACAGAATAATTGAAGGACTAGGACAGTGTGTGACAACTGGTACTGTTTGTAACACGCATCTCTTCCCCATTAATGCAGGCTGGATTACACGGATTCAGCTCAGCTCCTGAAGCAGCAGGATTAACTGCCTTCTGGGCTGTTAGCCTAGAAGAGGGAACCTCTCAAAACCTGCCTTTATTTGATTTCCTGCTGCAGAGGAAGGAATAGCTTTAAGAAAAGTACAGCGTGGCCCAGAAGCCAAGCCCTCGCTCCTGAGGCTGAGAGGGGAGCAGAGGATGCTTAGAGGAGATGATGTCACTCCCCCCAAGGGGAAAGAAACAAAGCTGTGTTCAAGAGCTGGTCTTGGGCTACCCCAGCTCACATTCCGACCACCAGAACCGAGTGGATGTCCAGATGAAATGTTTTCTTAGGGATCATCTAATTCCACCACTTCATTTTATAGAGGACAAAACTAACTCTCAGCAAGTTCTTGTCCAAGGTCACACAGTGAGTAGTCGAGTCAGGACTAAATCTGAGGTTACGGGCATGGACGTTCTCTCCCTTTGATTTACTATGTTTGTAGCTGCATTGTCTGCTAGTTTCATTCACTCAATAAACATTTATTAAGTTCCTGTTATGTCTTAAGTGTCTTCACATGTATAACGGGTATCATCTCTCAATGAGTGGGGGGAGGAGCTGGAGGGAGTGAGAGAATTTAAACTTCAATTTTTTTTAAATGAATGTGAGGTTTTTTTAAAGGGCTTCAGTGTACTTGTAAAAACAAAACAAAAAAACTGTGCCAGCTAGGGGTGGTAAGGTGCATAGAGTACCCAGATGGAAATCAGGAAGACCTGAGTTCAATTCCAGCCTCAGAAACTAGCTGTGTGACCCTGGGTGAGTCATTTACCCTTGTTTGCCTCAACTGTAAAAAGAGCTGGAGAAGGAAATGGCAAACCACTCCAGGATCTCTGCCAAGAACACCCCAAATGGGGTCACAAAGGGTCAGACATGACTGAACAACAACATTGTGTGCCAACTTATACTTTATTTGAGAGTAGTAGCTGACATTTATAAAATACTTTAAGGTTTACAAAGTCCTTTATTCAATCAATCATTAACTAATGACCTATTATGTACCAGGCTGTGTGCTAAGCACTTAGGAACGTAAGCATAAAAATAAAACAGCCTCCGCCTGCCCTCAAGGGGTTTATATCGATCTGGGGAGACCCGCACGTATGCACATGTGTCCACTGAGCCCAGTCCTTGTTAGCATGCAGAGGGGGCTTGGCTGTTGTAATCCTCAAGCAAAATTTGTAACTTGCACAAACATTCTGTAACTGGTTCCAGTCTGTTAGCCGTGTAGTGAAGAGAAATCTTTTTGATTGACTATAGCTAGAATGTGAGGAGTGGGAGAAGGAGGGAGGAACTGCTCAGAGTTGAGCTTCCATCATTTTGCTTCTTGGCTGTGTTTTGGTGACCAGGCAATGCTATAAGGTGAGAGACTTTGGCCATTCCTATTCAAGATCAACTTATGGACTGTGAATATTGGTCTGTTTGCATTTGTTCTTTCCTATCTTAAGTAAAGTGGGGGGAGGGGAGGGACAGAGACAGAGAGAGAGAGAGAGAGAGTATGTGTGTGTGTGTTTGTGTGTGTTTGTGTGTGTGTGTGTGTGTGTGTGTGTGTGCCCAGGAGCTGGAGTCCATGACATGATGTGCTGGGTGCCAGATGGTAAGGAACAAAGTCTCAAGTGATCTGCCTGGCCCAGTCTAGCAATAGCAGAGGTGAGGACACAATCATCCAACAGCCATGCCATATTTGGAAGTGAACTTGGTGGGACAAACACTACACAGAGACTGCCTTAAGTTTGAGACTACTCTCAACGTGGTAGAGGGGAGATTGTGCCTCCCAGGTGTTAGAAGGGGGAGAGGCAGATCTTCATACTTCTATTATACCGTATCTTTGCCAGAAACATCCCTTTGAAAAACCTAATCGATGTTCATTGGTTCAACAGAACTGAGATGCTAAGTGTTGGCATCTGCAGTGGAAAAACACACAGAAGAGGTTCTTGACCCAACAGCATTAGGGAGAGTCACCCTCAACACCTTAGAGGTACCTTAGAACCCTAAGGCAGAACTGCAACCAGCCTCACTCTCTAGAAGTGAAGTTAGAGTATTGCTACGTAAATATACAAAATAAATACAAGGCTATTTAATGGGAGAGTGATGGGGGGAAGGGGAAGGAAGATCAGAAGAGGTTTCATGTAGAAGACTGTGCTTGAGCTGAGCATTAAAGGAAATTCAGAATTTTATGAGATGGAGATGAAGTGAGAGAACATTCCAGGTAGGAAAACAAAGAAGATAGAGAACAGGGGTGCCATTGGAGACTTGAGGAGAGAGCAAAGCCATGGAGGTGGCAGATGGTTTATCAATGTCTTTCTTAAATTGCCCTACCCAGAAGTGAACACATGATGGCATATGAGATCTGATAAGGGCAGAATATAATGTATTTAACAAAATAATCCCACCCACTTCTTACCCATTTTCTTAGTTGAGTACTTGACCTCATACTCAACTGAAGAAAACTGAGATCATGTGGCCAGAGCCCCGTCTTCTTCCCTCCTCCTCATTACACATCCCTCCAATAACATCCCTCACTCCCTTCTCCTTCAGCCTCTGATAATTAGATGGCCCTTCTCTTTGTCAAGGCCAGCTCCTCTACCTGTACCCTTAACTCCATCTACTCCCATCTTCTGCAGAAGCACATTCCCACCATCATCCCCACTCTTGAATCTTCCATTTCTCCCCATTTACTGGCTCCTTCTTGGCTGTCTACTGTTTCTACAATCCGGCTAGCAGCTTCTGTGGGGGGAAAGATCCACCCACAGCCAGCGCCCAGAAAGCTGCCAGGGGCACAGGTTCTTTTGATCTGCCTTAATAAGGAAAGCAAGGTGAAGGGGTTGGCAAGCTTACTTTAATTCAGCATACAAATATCATTCACTTAGTTCAGGGGAAGAGACCAGCACCCTGAACTTCAGAGCAAAATACAAAGTACAAACATCAACAGACAGACCCAATACAGATTCATAGTTACCAACATCCAGATTCAGCCCGGGAGCTCAGAACAAGGGCTGGCCCAGAGTCACACGCGCCACCACTGCTGTGGCAAAGAGCTCCAAGGAAGAAGAGGCCAACCCCTGGTTTTTATATCTTTGTCAGCATCAGGGGTGAGTCACACATGCGACTCACCCACGTGATCTAGTCACAAAGAGGTGACTTAAACCCACTCGGTCTGTAAGCCTCTGCTGTCCCAGACATGTAAACTAGGCCCTCCCCGGAGTTAGCCCCACCTTGGGCCCCACCTTACTTGCCAGTCTACACCCACTTAGGTTTTACACCTAATAGGGGTTTGGGCCTGGGGCTTAGCACTTAGTAAGACTCAATGAAATACACTGAATTACTCAACAAAAACAGAACCCAAACTTTTCAAGGGCACTTGTTGAACTAAGTGCTAAGGAGCCCATTGTGCTTACCAACACATCTACAAACACTCATGGCTCCCCCATCTGGCCCTCACTAGATACTACCATGCCTTCCAACTATCATCTAATTTCTCTTGACCCCTTCTCAATTAAACTCTTTGAAAAAAATTGGATGCTCTATGCTTCCGCTTCTTCAATATTCATAGTGCTGCCCTTCGATTTCTTAATCTTCTCAATTCCAAAGACCTCTTTCAGTAGCCTGCTTCAGGTACATTGATAAAAATAGATGGGTGGTAGATTAACAGATGGATCAATAGACAGACAGGTAGAAAGGTAGATAGATAGATAGATAGATAGATAGATAGATAGATAGATAGATAGATGATAGATAGATAGATAGATAGATAGATAGATAGATAGACAGAGATGGACAGATAAATGATGAAAAGATGATAAATAGATGACAAAAAGAAGATAGAAGATAGATAGATAGATAGATAGATAGATAGATAGATAGATAGATAGATAAAAAGAAGATAATAAATAAATCATGGATAGATACATAGAAAGAACATTGTGCTGGGCACTTAATAAGTACCCGTTGATTGGTTGATTTGATTTGAGTTAGATGAATCAGGTGGACACCAAAGGTAGAAAACAGCCCTGAAAAGAGCTGGGCAGCCCTCATGCCAGAGCTACTAATCCTGCCTGAATACACCCTACACCACTAGGCACTAGCTATTTGGCATTCAGAAGAGGATGTCCTCTCGCCTGTCTTCTGGGTCTTACTGCTCTCCTGTAGGACAAATTCTATTCTTGAACATATTAAGCAAAGTCCAGCTCTTTTAACTCACAATCACCATTAAAACAACATTGAGGAAATACTACACTGTTGTAATAATAAGTAATTACCTTAAGCCAGAGCACTGCAAAATCCTTAGGCTGGCTCTCTGAGGAAAGCAGACAAGCCCGGTCAGCTCTTCATTCAACAAGATGCTGCCTTGTTCAATCAGTTCTGAGACTCTCAAAGCAGCTTCAAAGAGTGCCTTTTCCTTTAGATTGTAAGCTCCTTGAAGGCAAGAACTGTCTTTTGCCTCTTTTGCATCGCCAGTGCTTAGCACAGTGCCAGGTATATAGTAAGGGCTTAATAAATGTTTATTTATTGATTGGTCGGTTGATCTTTAAATTCTATTTCTTCCTATCAAACCAGTAATGAAAATACTGAGCAACCAGGAGCTCTGAGAGGTCTCCCCTCTTTCAAGCTGTAGGTGGCACTAGAAGGCAATCAGCATAATTCGACTCTCTTCCAATGAGCTTCAGCCTTTCTCTAGCCAATTAGCAACTGCCAGCAGAGCAGCTGATTCTCCTGCTGTCTTCCAAATTATCATCTGCTGTCTCCTCCTCTCAACTCCCTCCAGCTGGTTCTTGCACTTTTCTCCTGCTGGCTTCCTTAACACTCTCAATGGCTCAGATCAGAGCCTCCTACTGTTCAATGACACATCTTTCTCTATGACATAAAACTCATTAAATTCATCTTCTGTTAGTTATGAAGCCAACAACCTTTATTTAATTATTCCATAGTCTCCAAATAGTTATTTGATTTACGGCCTTGTGAGGTTTATTTTCTAAACTCAAAAAAAAATTTATGCAAATGAGCTGAAGGACCACAATGCCCTGACACCTCCATCACTTCTCTGTCCTCAAACAGGTCCTCCTCCAAGTTCTCAATTTGGTCTTTCCAATAATCTGATCTCTCTTCACTTTTATCTCTTAAAAGTGTTTCTTCATAACTGAATTTTATTAGTTTTTCATAAGCAAAAGTTATAGGCAAGAACTCAAGGTTCGGTGGCTTGCCCATCAACACACAGCTACCCATCCCCTTTAAGACTTCTCTTCTCCAAACTAATCATCTCCGTTTCTTTCAGCCAATGCACATATTGCATAGCCTCAATTTCCTCACTATCCTGGTCACCCTAAGTTAATTAGACCTGATTATTTTATTTACTCCTTGAAACCAAAGATAATCTCATTTTTGTATTTTTATCCCTAGAATCTACTACAAAACAGAGCACATAGTAGGCACTTAATTTATGTTTCTTGGCTGATTATCACCTTCAAGACATATTCAGTATTCAGTAGCTAGAGTACCAGGTCAATAGTTGGAAAGACCTGAGTTCAAATCTATCCTCAGACACTTACTAGCCATGTGACTCTGGGTAAGTCACCTAACCTCTGTCTGCCTCAGTTTGCTCAACTATAAAATGAGGATGATAATGGCACCTACCTCCCAGGGTTGTTGTGAGGATCATAGGAGATATTTGTAAATATTATTATATTACATATATAATATTAGCACCATCACTGACACATAGTAGGTCCTTAATCAACACTTATTCCCTCCTTCCAAAGATCCTCTCACCTCTCCATAATACTGGCTCTCTTAATATACCTTAAGATCACGTTGGGTCTTTTGGCCCTAATACCACACAATTGATTCCTATTGCCTTGAAAGCCCACTGAGACTCCCAGATCCTTATCAGAGGATCCACTATATAGTCCCATGTCCCCTATCATATATTAGTGACATTAATCTTTTGCGCTCAAAGAAATGAGAGAGTTCTATGAGCAAGAATGTTCAGGAAAAACTTCCCAGGGAAGGTAGCAGGTGAGATTCTACTCTGTTGGCATCGCAAGAAGACAGAATTGGGAGAGAAAAAAAGATAAATGTGGTAGAACCAAAGGTGTCTGCACTTTTCTGCTTGTCAGTGGGAAAGACTTGGCATCTTATTTGACTAAAAACCCTGGGCAACACTAGACCAGGGGAAGAGGCAAAATGGGCTTTGGAGGTAGCTGACATTACCTGTTGTGGGAGACAGGAAGAAAGCAAAAATAATGAGCCTGAAGAAGGCTGAGTCGCTTTGAAGATGACTGCAGTGCTTTTCTGTCTGTAAGGAATGTAATTTGCACTTAAAATGAAAGATGAGAGGTTCGCACCAAAGGATGCAAATACTCATGATTGAAAAGTAGGAGAGGTCTTGAAGCTGAGGCACCTGAGCAGAGGAGGAGGAGGACAAATGAGTCCCTACAGACATATATTTCCTTGCAAGAAGCAGAGAAAAGGCACTGGATCAGGGAGTCAGGAGACCTGCTTTGGAATCTTGGCTCTGAAATCTCTTAAGTATTTGAGCTGACACATAGTAGGTGCTTGCCAAATGTTTATGAATTAATCGATTGGCCCCATAATTTAACCTCTGAGCCTACGAACTCATCTGTAATACTGAGATAATAATACCATTATGATTTATCTTGAATGTGTGGTTTGCAGAAAGAACTTTGCAAACCTAAAAGTACTCCCAAAATGTGAGTGATTGTTGGGATCCTTTGAAATAGGGAGAAGGTGAGATTTTTCGACAAAGGAACACATTGCCTTCCCCTCCCAGCAGATCTGGGGCATATTTGGAAGGGAAATCAACAAATTAATTGACCAGTGAGCACTTATTAAACAGTGCCAGGCACTGCACTATACAAAAGAGATATAAAAACAAAAATGAAATGGTCCCTGCCCTTGAGAGGCTTATATTCTATTAGAGAAAACAACATGTATACATATAAGAAATCACAAAATAAATACTGGGTAAATACAAGTTATGGGGGAGGGATGAGTGGTCAGGGACATCAGGAAGGGCTTCAAATAGGAGGTGGCAATTAAGTTTTGAAAGTAGCTGAGTCTTCCAAGAGACAGAAGCAAGGAGGAAGTGCCTTACAGAAATCGAGTGCAGCCTATACAAAGGTAGAGACAGCAGATAGGAGATGAAGTGTCATTTACAGTGTCCCAAAAGTCTTAGTGGAGTTGTAAGCTTTAAGAGCTTAATTTTAAGCTTTTCCCTGTGTAAGGAATAAGTGGATGGGCCATTTTGGCTGGTCCACAGAATACATAGAGGATATGTGGAATAAACCAGGAAAGATAGGTTAGAGTCAGACTGTCAGTTTGTATTTTGTCTTGGAAGCGATAGAGAAGCCACCAGAGTGTCTTCAGTACCAGAGTGACATAGTGAGACCTGTACTTTAGGAATATTGCTTTGGCAGCTGGGCAGAGGATGATTATAGAGGAGTCTCACAGCAGGAAGACCAGTAAGGTAGCTATTGCAATAATCCAGGTGAGAGTCAATGAAGGCCTGAACGAGGGTGGTGGCCATTTAAAGGGGTAGGGATAGATGAGAGCTGTTGGGAAGGTAGAAATCACCAGACCTGGCAGCTGCCAAAAGGCCAAGGAGAATTAAGAGAATATTGGCCCTAACAGAACCTTCCAACTCTAAAACTATGAGCCCATGAGATGTAAGTTTGGAAGGGAAAAGAATGAGTTCTGCTTTGGACATTCAACAGGTGACAGTCCATTGGAAATGTCCATTTGGTGGTTGTTGATTTGGGACTGGATATATAGATCTGGGAGCCATCTACATTAAAACGATGAATGAACCCGGGGAACTGACAAGGTCATAGAAAGGGAGTATATTGAGAGAAGAGAAAAAGGCCCAGGGCAGAGCCTTGGTGAGGGACGTGGGTGATGATCTAGCAAGGCAAACTGAGGAGGTACCAGACTGGTAGGAGGAGAAGCAGGACAGAGCTGTGTCATAAAAATCCAGGGAAGGGAGTTCCTGCATAGTCTAAAGTTGTAGGGTCCTTCCAAAGTCAAAGAGAAGTTGCTTCAGAAAAGATCAATGAAGCCCTTTTTCCCTTTTTGTTAGTCCTGTCCAATTCTCCATGACCTCATTTGGAGTTTTCCTGGAAAAGATCCTGAAATGGTTTGCCATTTCCTTTTTCAGCTTATTTGACAGATGAGTAAACTGAGGAAAACAGGGTTAAGTGACTTGCTCAGGGTCACACAGCTAGTAAATGTCTGAAGTGACCTTTGAACTTGGATCCTCCTGACTCCAAGGATGGTGCTTTACATGCTGTACCTACCATCTAGCTGCCCCTTTTTCCCTTAGACTTGTACTTCTATAGGTGTGGAGAGGAAGAATTCCTCCACCACAGCAGATCAACATCTACTGCACAATTCTTACTCTTAGATCATTGCCCAGATCACTGAAAGGTTAAGTGACCAACCCAGGATCACATAGCCAGTGTGTGTTTAGAAATGGGACTTGAACCCAGCTCTGTCCGACTCCAAGGCACTAAGCTATGCAGCCTCTCAGATGAAGGTATAGATGGCATATTTGTGTCATTGGCAGATGACATGAAGCTTGAGAGAATAGCTAACACATTGTAAGACAGAACTGGGATTTCTTTTTTTTAAGATCTTGACAGTTTAGAAGGATGCCTCAAATCTAATAAAAGAAAGTTTGTTCTTGTTGTTCAGTTATATCCAACTCTTCATGACCCCATTTGGAGTTCTCTTGGCAGAGACACTGGAGTTGTTTGCCATTTCCGTCTCCAGCTTATTTTACAAATGAGGAAACTGAGGCAAACAGAGTTAAGTGACTTGCCCAGGGTCACATAGCTACTAAGTTTTTGAGGCCAGATTTGAACTCAGGAAGATGAGTCTTCCTGTCTTCAAGCTCAGCACTTTATCCAGTGCACCAGTTACTAAATATTTACTGTAGGTACTGACAAAGGGCAAATTGAAAAAAACATACAATTAATTGGGGAATAGCTAAATAAATTAGGAAGTGTGAATTTAATGGATTGTAATAAGGAATGGGGCTCATTATCATCCTTGTCATTCCCACTAAGCAAAACTCCTCCCCAAACTCTGACCTCCTGTGTATGTTGGCTTTCTCTACGTAAACATATGCTCCTTGAAGGCAGGACCTGTCTGGATCTTGTGTTTGTATTTCCAGCCATTAGCACAGTACACATAGTTAGTCAGTGCTTCATAAAAGCTTTTTTGTTCATTCATTCAATTCATTCATTCATTCCTTCATCATTCATTCATTGCCCAACCTCATCATATTTTAGGAAGAACATTGATGAGCTGGAGAACATCCAGAAGAGGACAAGCAAGATGATGAGGGGGGTGGGAGACAAAAGACTGCATCATATAAGGACACATGGAGAATGTGCAGAATGCTATGTACATGAGGAATACATATGGCCAGGACATGCATATGGTGGGGTAACGGACTTCTGACGCCGCAAGGCTGCCAACATTTTCTGAGGACATTTTCATATTACTCCTATCAGACCTATCTCTTACTGAAGTTTTCCAGATTCATAGTCTCTACAAGACGTAACCTTTGCTGGCTTCACAGTCTCTGCCCCACAATGCTTCCCTGAACATGTGACTCCACTGGGCATACAGTGGTAGAGCTTCTCCCTGCTTCCCACTTCTGGCTTTAGCTAGATTCCTCAGTTATAAAAGAAGAGTGGACTTTGCCATGCTCTTTTAGCTTAAACCATGAGGCTTTCCACAGCTTTCAGAACTGCTACAGCCCCTTTGGTTGATAGAGAGATGGGGTAGGAGGAGGAGAGAATATGGATGTGGAACATTATGTAACTGTCTGATTTAGTGGATGTGTGGGGGTTAGTTTTGCTGAACTGCTTTTTCCCCCTTTTCTCTTTTCTGTTTTTTGTTACAAGGGATAATTTAGTGGGGATGGATATATTCTGAAATGAATGTAAAAATGAAAAAAATCAATAAAAATTGTCTGAAAACAGCACTTCTTACACTCAGCCATCTGATTAAGAGGGGGAAAAACTTTTCCTGACATTTTCTTCAAGGAATAGTCTATCAATTTCTCAGAGTCTTGGCTAGAAGAGCTTTTTCATCTCCGGCAAGAAGTTCCCCGCCCCAGGATCTAAGTTCTTTAAAGTACAGAGTGGGGTCAGCCACAGACAAAACACCTTGTACCTAAGCTTCAACCCCGTCTTTTGAACTCTCTTTCTGGCTCATTAGGGCTTGGGTTTCTCCACTGGATACCTCACTTTGATTTAGGGCAGACCTTCACTATGCCCCACTATTTGTCTCTGATGGCTACACACTATCAAATCAGCCTCCCTTCTCAAGGCTGCCCTCCCAAACAATTGCTGGTGCATTTAGGATCTAAGACCCCCCCCCCAAATTACTGAATCTCAAATACTTAATGTTCTCCCATGCAAATTAGTGAGCGAGGGAGAGGCACAGTCAACAGAATAAGACTGGGCTCAAGTTCGTTATCTTCCCTCGGCCCATCCATATTCCTGCCTTTGTTATGTGTATGTGGCCAGCAAAGCCTTTTAAAGATCTAAGCTTCTTTACATGTCCATGTATAGATAGTTCCAGGTCTGCTAATCTCAATTTTCATTATTTCCTGTCTTTCCGCATGTCCTTTTGTGCTTCATATTTAACATTTGTCTCATGTTGTAATATTCCATCTCATTAATGTACTATAGTACATTTATAATATTATTTATGGTATATCTGAACATTGGATACATAGGTCAGTTCCAATTTTTGCTATTATAGGTAAGATCACTTTTAGTACTTTTATGCAGCTAAACCCTTTTTTACCAAATTATTATACTTCAGAATGAGGTATTGGTAAGATAGTAAGATAGATAGATGGTAAAGATGGTAAGATAGATACATGATAAAGGGATATATGATGATGAAGATAGATAGATAGATAGATAGATAGATAGATAGATAGATAGATAGATAGATAGATAGATAGATAGATAGATAGATGGGTGGGTGGACAGACGGACAGACAGACAGACAGATAGATAGATGGACGGATAGATGATGGATGGAGAGAGAGGGGGAGATAAAAAGAGGAAGCATTTAGTAATTACTTACTCTATGCCAGGCACTGTGCTAATCTCTCTGGATACAAATATAAGCAAGTGCAACAGTCCCAGGCCTCAAGGAGCTTATATTCTTACTGTGAAAGACAAAATATAAGGGGCAGTTTAAAAGAGAAAAGGCAAGGGAAATTAAGCTACACAGATTTGGAGCTGGTGATGGGAAACTCAGATAGAGGCCTGATCCTGGCAAGATAAGGTAAAAGGTAACCTATCAGAGCCTAGGACCATTACGGGGGTGGGGTCTAAGATTCTGTGGGAAAGAGAGATGATGACTGAAATGAAGGCCACATGGTTTGGGGCTAGTGGCAGTGAAACAGTAGCAATGAAATCACTAAGTCAAAAGATATGATCAGTTTTGTGACTTTGATGGTATATTACCTTACTGTTCTCCAAAAGTGCCATGCCAACCTACAGGTTCACTAATACATTGTTGGTGAAACTGTAGGTTGGTATGGCATTTTTGGAGAACATGCCAACGCTGGATTCTATCTTATCATCTTTGCCTATTTAGTGGGTATCAAGTGTTATCTTAAGCTTGTCTTGATTTGCTTTTCTCTGATTACTGGGAATTGGGGCATCTTTTAGTATGATTATTAGCTGTTTATGTTTCCTTCTTCATAAATTATCTATTCATGTCTTTGATTTTTGCTACTTTAGGGTATAATATATATTAATCTTATAAGTATATATCAGTTTCTTATTTTCTTCAGATGTCAGGTTGTTGGGTTTTTTTTAATATGACCCATGATTCCATTGACATAGGGAACTCCTCAAGGAGGAAACTCCTCTACAATATAGATCAGAACCTCCTCTGCAACTCATCGTCTGGAGGCACTGAAAAGTTGAATCATCAGTCACTTTGTGTGAGAGTCAGGACTTGACCCCAAGTCTTCCTGACTCTGCCTCTCTCCAACTACTCTGCCTTTTGTCAAACATTTGATATATTAACTGCAAGCATCTTTCCCCAATCTATTTATTTTCTTTTAATTTAATGTTGTCTTATTGAGAAAATTTTAATGTGATCAAAATCATCCATTTCATCTGTAATAAATTTTTAGCTGTTTGATATAAAAAAAATCACCCTTCTCTCCCAGTGAAAGCAAATATTTTTTCCTTTTTCTTCTAGTTTTTTTATTATGTGTGTGTGTGTGTGTGTGTGTGTGTGTGTGTGTGTGTGTATACACATCATCAAGTTTAGAATTTTCTCCTGGTGTGTGGAATAAAGCGTGGTTATAATCCTGCCCCTCCTTTCTTTTAACCACACAGCTATCTAATTTTCCTGAGAGTTTTTATTGAACAGTAATTTTATTCCTTACTGTTATATAGACCTTGGTTTGTCAAATACTGACTTCTTCTTTGCATTGGATTCAGTTTCTGGAGCCTCTGTTCTGTTCCATTGATCTATTTGTCCATTTTTTTTCCAGGATCATACTGATTAAATATACATTTTGAAACCTGGTAGGGCAAGCCCTCCGTCAGCAGTTCTCTCCTTTTATAGTTCTTCATCTTCTCACCTTTTTATCTTTCCACATGAATCTCATTATGACTTGATCTTGTCCTGAGATATACTCCACTGATATTTTGACCAGTATTATATTAAAACTGTAAATTAGTTTGGAAAGTATTGACCTTTTGGCTATATTGCTGTACCCAACCAAGAGCAGGAGATATCCCTCAACTTATCTTTTCCTTATATATCAAAATCATTTTCAAGTCATCCTTGTAGAAGGCTTTTGTGTTTCTGGATAAGTTAATGCCCAAGATTAGATGCGTTTGGTTGTTACTGTCATATTATAGTATTTCACTTTCTGTCCACTGCCTTTGATTCTGTTGCAAACATTTAAGCATGTAGATGGTTCCCACGCCCAACCCCTTGGTGTATTTACCTTGTATCCTTTGAAAGTAACTGCATCCTACCACTTTCCTAAGATCATCATCTCAACTCAATGTTTCTGTTGACTCTCTTAGATGTTCTAAACAGCCATGCCACCTGCAAGTAGAAATGATTTACCTTCTTCAGAGCCCAGTAGAACACAGAAAGTAGAATGTAAGCTCCTTGAGGGCAGGCACTGTCCCCATGACTTTGTATCTTCATCACCTGGCACCATGCTTGGCATGTAGTAAGTACCTCACAAGTACTTGTTGAATTAAATTGAAATGAAATGGATGAAATTTAACTTAATCCTTACTCTCCTCATTTATTTTTCATTGTCTTGTTGCTCTTGTAATCATAGAACACCAAACTCTGGATTTATATGGACTAGATACATCCAGTCCTTGGTAGGGCTGCTCATGTATTGCTCTTTGTCATGGATCCACCCAGGATTTCATTTGGAACCTCATAATATAGTTTATTGCTAGATCTCTACTGATGTTAGTTTTTAAAAGTGAGGACAGGGGGAAGGTGGTTCTCAGCTCTCATGCAAACTCAGCATAACTATATGTGTGTGTGTGTAGTTAAATATAAATAACTATATATGACATATATAATTATATAGATGTAACTATACATGCACACACACGTGTGCATGTATATAGCCACATATACATATGTGTATATATGGTGTGTATATGTGTATATACATGTATATATATATGGTATGTATAAAATTGATACAGGGCAGCTTTTATTTACCCAAAGAGGAAAAAAAATTTTAAACACAAAAGACACAAAAGGAGCAAAGGGAAGGAAGGAAACAAATATTTCTATAATGCCAGATACTAGACTAAGTGCTTTACGAATTATCTCACATGATTTTTACAACAACTCTGACAGTTAGGTGCTGTTATCATCCCCATTTTACAGTTGAGGAAACTGAGGCAGGCAAAGGCTAAGTGACTTGCTCAGGTCCCATTGCTAGTGTCTGGGGCTGGATTTGAACTCATTTTCCCAAGTTCTCAAATGATCAGAATAACTCTCAGTCTCCACCTATTCCAATTTCCTCCCTATTCCTCCAGGGCCCTAGTTGAGATGTCCCTGGAGGGAAAAGACAACCTATCTATCCTCTTCCAGTGAACCTCAATCTCTCATTCAGGAACCTATCAACCTCCAGAATCATAGCACCCAATGTAGCTGAGGCTCACCCAAAAGGGAAACACCCTTGGGATTATTCAAAGGTGAACTCCCCACAGACTACCCACAAAACCATTAATTCATAGTAATAATGGAGTAAGAGGTCCACACAGTGTAGATTTGTTCCTTGCTGCTCCTCCAGCTGCTGGAGTCACCGGGCTTTTCCTCTTCTCAGGAAGAGGCTGATTCAGGAACTGCAGTGGAGTTCTCAATACTGTACCACCACCTCAGTCTACTTCAATCTTTGCAGGGACATGCTGCTCCCAAGCCCTACGGAAGCTCCTTGTCCACTCCGACACTGTCTCCCTGTAGCTGCCACCACTGAAACCTCCAGGTTCTCCTGGAGGACTATGTGGGTGTGCAGATTTTACCCAGGGACTCTCTAGTGGTGTGTGTGCTTTTGTGTGTGTGTGTGTGTGTGTGTGTGTGTGTGTGTGTGTGTGTGTGTACTTAGCTCAGGTCCACTCAGATTCTCTCCAATGACAGACCTACCTGCTCTTTTTTATAATCCTAAAATCCAAGGTATGACTCAGATCTGAAAAATTCCTAATTTGACCAAATCTTGCCCTAAGACACCTGTTTCCTCATTCCTCACACTCATTCAATCATCTCAATGTGGTGTTAATGGAGATGTCCTCACCTTAAACAGGGAGATGTCCTCCAGCTATTCCTGGTCACATCCTTGACACTACAGCCAACATTTCTAAAATGATATCAAATACTAGTGGTGACAATAAACCGCATCTGCTCTGCAAGGGAATGCTTCTCGTACTCCATTATCTTATTAGCTGAGGGTTTCAATGTTTTGTTTTGGTTTTATCCAAGACTGAGATTTTATTAGTAGAGAAAACTTCTGAGTAGGAAACTCCCTCACCAACGCAAATCTACACATGCTTTGAAATTCAGAGTCTAAATGATTGTCCTGGGAGAGGCTGAATAACTTGCCCAGAGTCACACAGTTAATGTGGCAGAGTCTAGGTCTTCTTGACTCAGAGAAAAGCTCCCTACCTAACATGCTGTCTTTCATGGTTTTCAAATATATACTTTTTAATTAAGATGTGATTATGTTTATATTCCTGCATTTTTAATGCAACTGAATGTTGTTTTTATCAAAGACTTTCTCTGCATATAATGAGGCAAAAGCTATCTTTCCTATCCTCTCCCTTTCACAGCCAATCTCCTAGAAAAGCTATCTAAACTCATTGTTTTCATTTTCTTCCCTCTCACTTCTTAAAATCCTTGCAGTCTGGCTTCCCACCTCATCACTGAACTAAAATTGCTTTCTTCCAGGTAATCAATGGTCCCTTAATTGCCAGATCTAATAGCTTTTTTCTTAATCTTTATCCTCCTTGACCTCTTCGCAGTTTTTAAAAGAGTTGACCACTCTCTCCCTCTCCATCCTAGACACTTTCTCCTCTTGGGGCTTTTCACTCTCTCTCCCTCCCTTCCTCCTTCTATCTGCCCTTACTAAGCTGAAGGTCTCATTTCTTTGCTGCAGAATTATCGGTGCATATAGATTTTAAGTAGGTATACTCTCATTTTGAATAAGACTTTGTGGCATAAATAATATATTATTCATCTAGCTCCTTTAATGTTTTCTATTTGATTTTAACTTTTATCATCAATCCCATTCACTATTTTTGTGATTCGGAAAATTTTGAAAACAACTACGGTTTTAGTAAATTTCAAACCATATTTTAGTTTCAAACTATATATTTTCAAATTCAATTGGTTTCTTATAAATGAGATTGTTGAATTCTGCATATTCATCTATTTTATAACTTTTAATTTGACAGTTCAGTCCATTTCTATCCAGCATTATAATTGTTGGACTTTTCTTTTCTATCATTTCTAAGTGTTTGATTTATCAGTAAGAAGCAAAATTTTCTTACTATTATTATTTCTGCCATTAAAAATTAATAAAAGTACTCTAAATAAAAGTCTTTTGATTTACACTGTTAGCTAAGTTTCTTTCACTTGAACTTCCTTTTTCTGTAGGGGAGCAATTTTACTTTGAAATTACCCTGGACCCACTCCTTTTTCTCTTCTCTTCCCTACACTTTGTTTAGCAGAAACATGTCTCTGTAGCGTTTAGTAGTCTAACCAAATAATATTCTGTTTATTCTTACATTCTGATTGCAATTTGTTTGTTTTCATTAAATATTTGTCCTCTCAATTTGGAGGCTTACTTCAAAGAATTCCTTGAAGGGTATATGTCTCTGAGAACTGCAATGTCTACATGTTTCTTGAATGTTCATCTGTTTTCTTTATATATCATAACTTTTACTGAGAAGTTTATTCATTAGTCTCCTTCTTAACCACATATATGATCTATATTTTATATTCCAGTTTATTTATCTCTTATCTACATTAAGAAGTCCATGGTGATCCTATTTAGTGTTCCTTGGTATGTTATTTCCTCATGCAGCTTGCAGGATTTTTTCCTTGACATAATAAGCATTGAAGTTTAACTATAATGTGTTAAGTTTGGAATTCTTCTCTGTCACGATTTTATGTACTCTTTCTATTGGTGTTTTGTCTCTAGTTTTTGTTAATCCTGGAAAGTTTTCTTGGATGATTTCCTACGATGACACATTAAGATGTCTTTGTTTTTCCAGATCCTCTAGATCTGTGCTGGTAAATGTTTAACAACTAACTGGGGAGCAAGGGGGGAATATAGCTGACTCTGCATTAACATTTTCTCCATCACTTTCTTAAGTCTATACAATCGACTCAACAATAAATCAAGCCCTTATTTGCAGTACTGACAATTTAACAATCAGCTCTCAAGAGCCTTTAGAGCTGACTCCAGTTCACTCCTGCCTGATGATATCAATAACTCTGAGATTGCTGCATCCTGACCTATCCTCCAAGCCTGTCCCTTGATTCTGCATGTCTTCTGATTTTTTTCAATGATTTAGTCATTTCCTAAGCTTGTGTTTTTCAGTTGGTCTGGATTATCTGCCATTGTGTTTTCCTGAATACTTATATTGGTATTTTTTAGATTTTTCTAGTACAGTCTTTGTGTTGGTCAGTTATAATTATTCCTTACTAATCTTTTTTTAGCACCTTTTAATCCTAGCCTCAGTTCTTCACATTATTTTTATTTACTATCTACAAGCTCTTCTGCCTGCTTTTTTCATTGTCTTACCAGTGTCAGTTTCTGCTTAATTTCTTTAAATATGCTACTGACCTATTTAAGGATATGTAGTTTCATCTTCCATCTTCCATCTGAGCTACTCTTGGTACCTTAGCTGTCTCATTACTCTGTGGCAATTTTTAATTGTATCAGCATTCTTTATTTACTTGTTTTCTCATTTTTTTTCATTTTCTCTCGTGTTTTTTACCACCCTTCTTTTTGATGTTTCTACTGTTTTGTGCTTGTGAAGTTTGTCTCCCTTCAACTCCTCCTCTGCCATCTTAACCGGAAAAGCTCCCTTAATTTTATATGAGATTAGTATAGCATTTTCTATTTCATTTCCTGTTTAATTCTTGATTATGTCTTTCTGGCCATTAATGTATATTTGGCCAGAGTCCTCAGAGAATAATCCACAGTATACTCTCATCGTTCTTTCATAGGCCATACCCAGTAATTCAATCTTCAGTTTTATATGTAGAATTGGGATTATTTTTCCCTACATGTCATGCATTCACTCCCTAAATACTATGCCCCCAGTCATATACATGATCTGAATGTGGTTTACACATCTCCAGCCAAGAATGGTACAGAAATGTCTCCAAAGAGTCAGTTCCCCAGTGTATTATAATCTGTGTTAAGTGGACCCTTCCTTGGGACAGGAGAATGGAAACTAAGAGGGAGGCGATAAAATTAAAATCCTAATCTAAGAAGGCAGAGATCTGTGCAATGCTTTAACTAAGGTGCTTTGGGCACAGGAAATGCTCCCATGTAAATTAACAAGATTTTAGTTCCACACCTTTGCTCCGTCTGGTCATTTTCAAGGCAGTTCAAAGTTGTAACCATAGGCACTGGTCCTAGCAGCCTTTTGTACAGAACCTAAAAAAGATTTTATGGGAGCCCAAGTATGTCCTCCAGTTCTCCTTTATCTATATGCTAATTTACTCCCTCAGAGAAGCCCCATAAAGTAGGCAAGCATGATTTCCTCTTACAAAAAAGTTACCTTTCCCCTAGTAGATTATTTTTGTTTCAGTGCACTGTAGAAGAAAGAGCTCTGGTCTTGGAGTTCAGTGATTTGGGTTCAAATCCTACCTCTGACTCACCTACTAGCATTAGCAACCTTGCTAAGCTCCAGTTTCCACATCTGCTTTGAATAATAATATACTGGAGGATGTAATGAGATAATGAAGGTTAACCTTAAAGCACTGGGATCACAGATCGAGAACTGAGGGGACCTTAGAGATCATCTAGTCCAATATCCTGCCTAGAGACAGTTTGGTGGTTCAGTGGACATACACTGTACCTGGAGTCAGGGAGATCTGAGTTCAAGCCTATACTCAAAACACCCTATCTGTGTGAACCCAGAAAGGTCATAACTTCTATCTGCCTCAGTTTCCCCATCTATAAAATAAGGAAAATAATAGCACCTACCTCCCAGGGTTGTTGAGAGAATCAAATGAGATAAATCTTGTAAAGTACTTTGCAAACCTTGAAGCTCTATAGAAATGCTAGTTGGCTATTATTGTTATAAACTCCCTCAGCTTTCGTAGTATAGAAGAGAGTCTTTGGTGTTGTTGTTTCAGTCATGTCCAACTCTTTATGACCCCATTTGAGGTTTTCTTGGCAAAGATACTGGAGTTGTTTGCCATGTCTTTCTCCAGTTCATTTTATAGGTGAAGAAACTGAGGCAAAATGGGTTAAGTGACTTAGGGTCACTGTGTAGGGTCACACGGCTAATAAGGATCTGAGGCAAGAATTGAACATATGAAGATGAGTCTTTTTGATTCCAAACCCACTGCCCTATCCGCTATGGTGCCATCTAGCTGCCTGGAAGACTTCAAAACTCCACAAATCCATTCTAGAGCCTTTTATACAATTCTACAATAAATTGAGAGGCCATTTAGATTTACACACATCTTTATCATATGCAATTTTATACCTCTAAAGTATATGTGATCATTTGAAAGAGGCTGACCAAATGTTTCCTGGTAGAGATTCAGATTTAGTGAATGGATAACAATTTATAATTAGCACTGCAAGGCACCAATCCATGCATTCATTAGTTCAAAAAGAGGCCATTTTCATTTCTTGAACACCTATTACAATTAAGGTCTTCAAAGGATACTGTCATGAACCCATCCTTACAGACAAAGGGAGAGGGTCTCAAGATTTGGAAATGGACAAACTGGGCCCTTGTAGGGCCCAAATTGTGCCTTTGATTCTTGCTGCCTAATTGACTTTGAGCAAGTCATCTCTGTTCTCTGAGCTGTGGTTTACCCCTTTTGTAAAATAAAGGGATTGGAGTAAATGATCCCTGAGGTCACTTTCAGTTCTGATATCCCCATGATCCTCGGACAGATTGTAACTCAAATAATACCTGAGCATTTTACGGTTAATCAGTCCTCAGCAGAAGCCACTGCCCTACTTGAGGATACAGAAGGAAAGAACTCTTAAAAGCCACCAAAATGGGAAAAGTACAAACATGGAGGCTCAGGACAGGAAAAGAGAAGCATCAAATGTAGCCAACATCGGTTTTCATCCATTGTGATTTTCCTCTTTGTCAAGGCCTGTGAGTACCAACAGCAGGTGCACCTTGGCAGTGGTGATCTGCTTCAGCCTGCTATGCACAACTGGAGGAACTTGGCCACTTGGTCTGAAGCATGAGATTCTGGATGCCAGCTGCCATGGGAAATGAGGTCGAATTTGTTCAGCTGTGCTCCCACAAACACAAGTTGCAAAGAGGCAAATTTTGCCTGGGTAGGGGAAAAAAATCCTAACAAGAGCTATCTAAAAATGGAAGAGAATAGCTAGGGGGCTCCATAGTGCAGGGTCTGGAGTCAGGAAGACTCAGCTTCTTAAGTTCAAATCTGGCCTCTGACACTTACTAACTGTGCAACCCTGGGTAAGTCACGTAACCCTGTGTGCCTCAGCTTCCTCATCTATGAAATGAGCTGGAGAAGGGAATGGCAAACCACCCTGGCATCTCTGCCAAGAAAATCCCAAATGGGGTCATGGAGAGTGAACAACACAGAAAAACGAAAATGGAAGAGGTTGTCTTAAGGGGTAATGGGTTCTGTGTCACTAGAGGTCTTTGAATCAAACAACCACATGTTGAGGATGTCTTTATTGATTGGATAAGATGACCTTGGAAGTCCCTTCCAACTCTGAAATCCTGCAATTTTGGGTAACTTGGCTCTAGTTTAGGTCTGATGGGCACTTACCTGACTGAGAGAAGAGCTCTGACATAGCACCCATCTCTATTCTTAATGGACACGTAGGAAAGAAATAAGTAACCAGCTCCTAGGAGAGATAAGATAAAGACAAAAGAAAGAACATTGATTTTGGAGTCAGAGGCTCTGAATTCAAATCCTGACTTCTTTGTTTCCTTGAGCAAGTCACTTAAATTCAGTTTCTTCTTTTGTAAAATAAGGGGGTTGCACTGGATAGAGTTGTTGGGCCCTTCCAGTTGTATATCTATGATCCTGATATATATAACCTCTCTAGACTTCAGTTCCCTTATCTGAAAAATGAAAGAGTCAGGAACTAAATGGCCTCTGAGGTCCCCACCCAACCAACTCTAAGCCTATGGTCCAATGATAAGCAGCCTCAAAGGTACACTCTTCCTCCACCACAACCACCCCCAAAAATTCTAACTATGGTTTCTGCCTTTCTGGAATTTCACTCTAGAAGACTACATCTAGTATTGGTCCTATTTTAACTGCCTGATTATAAATGAAAACCCATAAAGTGCCTGAAAAGCTTGCTTAAACATGTAATCATCCCTCCTAGAAATCTCTTTCATGCCTTTAATTTGCTTAGCTACTCCTATTCTCAGAGACAGTACAGTGAAACTTGGAGCCTGGCCTCTCTTGTGCCCCAGCCTGCTTCATTTCCAACAAAATGATCACAAAATCAATTAGTGAAATCTGAATTAACGAGGCTTGAACAAATATCCAAAATGAGATTTTAGCCCAAGTTCCCACAAATACTTTCCATATATGACTTGGCTGCTTACCTAGAAGTGCAGGCAATTTTCCCCATTAATGGTACAAAGGTGAACAAGCAGCTTTTGATTAAAAACAGTAGTATAAGAGATCTCTCGGTGAATGGCTAGGTTCCCACAATGTTTGGAGGGCCAAAGGAGAGCCCTGATTATTTGAAGAGAATCCTGCAAAAGACCGTGCTTGGATCTTATAGTATGATCATGATATCCCTGCCTGAATTTGGATTGGCTAGGTCCACTTTGAGAATACCAAGTCATTGTTGCGGTTGTTCTAAATGGCTAGGATAATCTCATGATGGGGAGAGGAAGACAGGGAGAGAGCGAGAGAGTGAGAAAAGGAAGTATGAAGAGAGGAGAGGGAGAGGAAGAAGGAGAAGAAGGAAAGGGGGTGAAAGGAGAGGGAGAGGAAGAAGGAGAAGAAGGAAAGGGGGTGAAAGGAGAGGGAGAGGGGGTGGGAGAGGAAAAAGAAGATGGGGAAGGAGAGGGGAAGAGAGAAGGAGAGGAACAGGGGGAGGCAGAGGGAGGGAAAAGAAAAGAGATGGGGACAGGGACAAGGAGATGGATTGGGAATGTCATGGCTTCCAAAGCTCCCTTACTTTTTGAAACATTCACATATCTACCATCTCATTTGACTCTCACAATATCCCTATGAGGGAGGTAAGGTAGCACTAGTTTCATAGATCATGAGATCATGGATCTAAATTCAGAAGGGGCCTCAAGTCCAACGTCCTTATTTTACAGATATGGAAACTGAGGCCCAGAGAAATTAAATAACAGATCATGATAAAGGCAAGATTTTAACTCAGGGCCTCTGACTCCAAATCCAGCACTCCTTCCTTCCACAGTACCAGGTTGATAAAAAAAAAAAAGCTGAAGTATTAGAAACGTTAAATGACTTAGCCAAGATCACACAGTTTGCTAGTGCCAGAGCTGAGGCCAGTACCCAGGATTCCTCATTCCAAGCCCAAGGTTTTCCATGACACTCAATGCTTCCAACGAGCCAAGGCTGCCTCAAAAAACTTTACAGCTTTATCTGAACCAAGAGTTTGAGCTTCTTCTCTCACAATATATTTTGTTTTCTTTACCTGAGCTGCAGAGGGAGATAATACAGATGGATTAGAGTTTTGGTCTTTTTCTCTCCCTTGCCCTCAAATTGTAATAGAGAATGGACCGACCCAAAGGTATGGAGGGCTGCTAGAAGAAAGGGGGATGAAGGGACCAGATCATCAAGGTAATGAGGGGCAGGGACAACTGTTGGACTTGGGGTTCAGGCTTGGGTTCAGAAGATCCCGCTACTGTCACTTACTATCTGTGTGACTTTGAGGAGGCCATTGCCCCTTGGTAAAATGATAGGTGGATTCATGACCTTTAAGCACTAAAACTATAACCCTATTATTTGTAAAAATGGGAGAATTAGGCTACCTTGCCTCCCTTACAGGTCTGGGTAGAGAGAGAAAAAAAATTGTTTGAAAAAAAAATGATGAGCCCCTATGTGAGGTCTCTGTGAGCTTCCTGTCTGCAACAGGGACAAAGTCACAAAATGGGATAAAGCGGCGCTTGCCACTCCCTTATTGCTTTGTTGTTGTTGTTCAGTCATGTCCAACTCTCCCTGACCTCATTTGGGGTTTTTTTTAAGCAAAGATCCTGGAGTGGTTTTCCATTCCTTCTCTAGCTCATTTTACAGATGAGGAAACTGAGGCAAACAGGGTTAAGTGACTTGCCCAGGGCCACACAGCTAGTAAGGGTCTGAGGCCAGATTTGAACTCAGGAAGAGGAGTCTTGCTGACTCTAGGCTCGTCTCCCAATCCACTGCCCTACTCTCCCATTAACTCTTGTCAATACTACCTCCTCAACATCTACAACATCTATCCCCTCTCTTTTTTTAATTATTTAATATTAATATTTAATATTTCATTTCCCCAAATTACATACAAAACCAATTTTTAACTTTTTTGTTTTGAGCTTCAAATTCTCTCCCTTTCTCCATCCTTCCCTCCTCACCCCCTTCACTGAGAAGACAATTTGATATAGGTTATACATGTGCAGTCATGTATATTTCCATATTAGTCATATTGTGAAAGAAAACACAGAAAAGAAAAAACAAGAAAAATAAAGATTAAAAAAAGTATGCTTCAATCTGCATTCAGACTCCATCAGTTCTTTTTCTGGAGATGGATAGTATTTTTCATCATAAGTCCTTCAGAATTGTCTTAGATCATTGCATGGCTGAGAATAGCTAATTCATTCATAGTTGATCATTGTTGGTGTTACAGTACACAACGTTCTCCTCGTTCTGCTCATTTCACTTTGCAACAGTTCATGTAAGTCTTTCCAGGTTTTTCTGAAATCCACTTGCTCATCATTTCTTATGGAACAATAATATTCCATTACATTCATATACCACAACCTGTTCAGCCATTCCCCAATTGATGGGCATCCCCTCAATTTCCAATTCTTTGCCCCCATGACAAGAGCTGCTATAAATATTTTTGTACATGTAGGTCCTTTTTGGTTTTTTTTTAATCTCTTTGGAATACAGACCTAGTAGTGGTAATCCTGGGTCAAAAGGTATGCATGGTTTTATAGCCCTTTAAGCACATTTCCAAAGTGTTCTCAGTTCACAATAACACTAACAGTACATTGGTATTTCAATTTTCCCACATCCCCTCCAACATTTGTTATTTTCTTTTTCTGTCATATTAGGCAATCTGATGGTATGAGTGGCACCTCAGAGCTATTTTAATTTGCCTTTCTCTAATCAATAATGATTTAGAGCATTTTTATATGACTATAGATATCTTTGATTACTTAATCTGAAAACTGCCTGTTCATATCCTTTCACCATTTGTTAATCGGGTTCTTATTTTTATAATACAATATTTTATAATAATATAATATAAAGGCTCTTATTTTTATAAATTTGACTCAGTTCTCTATATATTTGGGAAATAAGGCCTTAATCAGAGTAACTTGCTGCAAAAAAATTTTCAGTTGCTATTACTATTATAGTATTATACTATTATATTATATATTATTATTATATTATATTATATTATATATTATACTATTATATATAGCAACTTCAGTTGCTAATTACTATTACTATGATTACTATTATCCATCCTATTTTCCTTTGTTTATCCTACTCTGTCTCTCTGTCTCTGTCTCTGTCTCTGTTTCTCTCTGTCTCTGTTTCTCTCTCTCTCTCTCTCTCTCTCTCTCTCTCTCTCCTTTCACCCTCAAAAGTGTTTTGCTTCTGACTACCACTTCCCCCAGTCAGATCAGCTCTCCCTTCTATCACACACCCCTTCTCCTAACCCTTTCCCTCCTACTTTCCTGTAGAGTAAGATAGCTTTCAATACCCAACTGAGTGTGTATGTTTTTCCCTCTTTGAGCCAATTCCAATGAGAGTAAGGTTCAAGTGGTCCCACCTTCTTCTCCTATCTTCCCTTCCACTGTAAATGCTCTTTCACACCCTTTTAAGTGAGATAATTTACCTCATTTCACCACTCCCTTCTCCCTTCTCACAGTGCATTCCTCTTTCTCACCCCTTAATTTCATTTTTAAAGATAATTATACCATCATATCCAACTCACACTGGGGCCCTCTATCTATGTGTACTCTTTCTAACTGCCCAAATAGTAAGAAAGTTCTTAGAAGTTACAAGTATCATCTTCCCATGTAGGAATATAATCGATTCAGCTCTGATCTTTTTATTAGGAATGCTCAAAGCTCCTCTATTTCATTGAATGTTCATTTTTCCTCTGAAGGATTGTACTCAATTTTGCTGGTGATTCTTGGTTGTAATCCTAACTCCTTTGCCCTCTGGAATATCACATTCCAAGCCTTTAATGTAGAAGCTGCTAAATCATGTGTTATACTAACTGTGGCTCTATGATATTTGAATTGTTTCTTTCTGGCTGCTGACAATATTTTCTCCTTGACCTGGGAATTCTGGGATTTGCCTATAATATTCCTAAGAGTTTTTGTTTTGGAATCTCTTTCAGAAGTGATCACTGTATTCTTTCCATTTCTATTTTACCCTCTGGTTCTAGAATATCAGGGAAGTTTTCCTTAATAATTTCTTTAAAAATGATGTCTAGGCTCTTTTCTGATCATGGCTTTCAGATAATGTTCAAATTATCTCTTGTTGATTAGCTTCCACTTGTTCAATTCCAATTTTTAAGGAATTATTTTTTTCAGTGAGTTTTTGCACCTCTTTTTCCATTGGACCAATTCTACTTTTTAAGGCGTTCTTTACTTCAGTGAATTTTTGAATGTCTATTTCCATTTGGCCAATTCTGCTTTTTAAGGCATTCTTCACTTCATTGGAAATTTGTGCCTCTTTTACCATTTTGCCTATTCTGTTTTTAAGGTGTTTTGTTCTTCAGTATTATTTGTGCCTCCTTTACCAAGCTATGGACTCTTTCTTCATTATTTTCTTGCATTGCTGTCTTTTCTTTTCCCAATTTCTCCTCTACTTCTCTTATCTGATTTTTAAAATCTTTTTTAAGCTCTTCTAGGATTTCTTTTGGGGACTGAGAGCAATTCACATTTTCCTTTGAGGTTTTGAGTGTAACAGTTTTTTTGGTTGTCTTTTTCTGAGTTTGTGTTTTCATCTTCCCTGTCACCAATCTAACTTTCTATAATCAGGATCTTTTTGTTGTTGTTTGCTCACTTCCCTGCCTATTTCTTGACTTTTAACTTTATACTAAAGTTAGGCTCTACTCCCAGGTTAGAGGGGGCACTGTCCCCCAAGCTTCAGATTTTGTTATGGATCCAGTTCTAGGGGTCTATAAGCTTTCAGTTCTTCCGAGGTTGTATAATTTAAGAAGAGGTGTGTTTACTACTCATTACTACTCTCATGACCTGTGCTCTGGTCTATAAGTGACTACAAGTACTTTTTTCTACCTTGAAACTACAAGGTAGAAAGACAAGGGTCTTTCACTCCCCTGGGGATGCAAGGTCTGGTGTGCTAGTATTCTTTCTTGCCATGGGACAGCAACCAGGGTCTAAATATAAGCAATGCAGCAGAATCCTGCACCCAGTGCCACAATGTGACCCCTCTAGTCTCCTTCTGATCGGTTGCCCAACTCCCTAACCATCTGTGGGCTAAGAGTTCTGGAAGCAGTTACTGCCACAGTTGTTTCAGTCACTCCAAAGACCTGCTACTGGTTTGCTGGGGCATAGTGTAAGCTGGCTCAGTCTGCATTCTGCTCTCACCGCAGAGCGATAGACCTTTCCTGCTGACCTTCTAAGTTGTCTTGGGCTGGAAAATTATTTCAGCCTATTGTTTTGTGGGTTCTGCCACTCCAGAATTTGTTTGAGGTATTACTTAAAATTGTTTGGAAGGGGATTATCCATCCCCTCTCTAATCACATCACACCTACTCTGGTCCAGATGCTCTTACAATAGCTTTCTAATTGGCCTCCCTGCTTCCAGTCCCCCCTCTTCATAATCCATCCTTCCCATACCTGCCAAATTGATATCCCTGAAGTACAGCCTTGGCTATGTCACTCCTCTGCTCACAAAGCTTCAGCAGCTCCTTATTAGCTATACTACAAAGGAGGCAGTATAATATAAGCCAGGCTCCTCTGATTGGTATTTAAAGCTGTTCCACAATATGGCTCCAGCCCACCCTTCCACATTCCACATGCACATTACTTCCCCTAGTGCACATGCATTCTCTGGTCTGGTCAAACCAACCTACTTGCTATGTTCCCCAAAGGTGAAATCCCATCCCCTCCCTCCTTGCCTCCAAGCTGTTCCCTCACTGGAATGCTCTCTCTCCCCTCACCTCTACCTCTTGGAAGCCTTCACTCCCTTCCAGACTGAAGCTGAATTGTCCCCTCCTTGTAGAAGTCTTTTCTGCTTTCCAGCCATTAATGACCTTCCCTTTCTCCCATCACTGTATGTTTATTTCCTGGATTTACTTATCTCTGAATACAGCACATCCTACTAGAATGGCCTTCTACAGATCCTTCCCCTTCTCTGGGCCTCAGTTTCTTCCCCTGTGAGATGAAGAAGTTGAATAGATGAGGAATTCGTCCTCTGAGGTCCAAGGTATCTGTTGATACATTTCAGAGAGGTCCATGAAAAAGGATGGGGAGTGGGGCAGGGCAAGGAATCGTTTATTTTCACTGACCTCTAACTGAAATTGAGTCTTTCCTTCCACCGTGAATATAGGTAGCAAACATGATTCTGAGAAAGGATCCATCAGTTTCAGTGGGTTGCCCGAGATGTCCAGGACATAAAATAAGTTAAATAAGAATCTTTGGATTAGATGCTCTCTAAGGTCCCTCCTAACCCCAACTCCTGGGGTTCTAGATACATCATTGTAAGGCCAATCTGAAAGTGAAAGATCTTTCCTGCCCATTGAATAGGCTTCTGGTGGGGCCACCAAAGAGAGGCCTGATTAGAGGCAGGCCCACACCCTTTCGACAACTAGGTGTGAGTCCCCAGGCCCCATACCTTTTTGCTCTGAGCCCTCAGGGCCCTGAACACGGTATAAGAGCTCTGAGGTCGGTGTTCTGCCTTTGGGGGCACACTCTTTGAAAGTGACGAGACTCTGGTAAGCCATTGAAGCAGCCCCACCCCTAGCTGTGAAAACCCAGATGTTGGTGTGTCTCTGGTAACTATGTATTATGATTTGGTCTGTTTACACTGTCTCTGTTAGTAATTTCTGTTTATATTTGCTCTGAAGTTCAGGGTGTTGACTTTTTCCCCTGAACTAAGTGAAGGGTATATGTATGTTTAATTTTTTTTATTTTTTTGCATGTTTAATTAAAGTAAGATTGTTAACCCCTTAAAATTGCTTTCCTTAGAAAAGCAGATCAAAGAACCTGTGCTGGCAGCCCTTCTGTGTGCTCTTGTTGTTGGTCTTACACAGCCACAGTAGCTGGTAGCAACATTGTTGTTATAACCACCTTCCTCCCCTCATCAACGAAGAAAAAACCAACTGATGGCATATGCAGCACTCCATACCCAATCCCCTCCCCATCCTCATCTCTAACAAAAGGAGGGAGCCACATTTCCTCAGATCTTCTCTGAGGCCAAGATTGGTCATTACAATTACTCTTTCTTCTGTTTGATCCTGCATTGTTGTATTCTTTCTATTTATTGTTTTCCTGTTTCTACTAACTTCACTCTGCATCAGTTCATACAAAGTATGACATTGATATTCACGGGTCCCCACAGAACGACTGTTACTAGACTGTTACTAGAGGCAACTCTGTTGATCTGCATTCCCACTGCTGCATTAATAATCAGATAGTGTCTGGCACATAGTAGGAACTTGCATTAATAATCAGATAGTGTCTGGTACATAGTAGGAACTTAATAAATGTTGGTAGATTAAATCGACTCTCATCAAATGTATAGCACTCCAATGGCATAGCAAAAAATAATATTTACTAGGCTTTCCCCTCTGGGCACACTCTCCCACAAATACACACAGCGTCTTCAGAAGAGTGGGCTCAAACTGAGAGTACACACCTGTAGGAAACATGCATGACAAAGGTAATTCAGCAGGGCCTGGAAATCCTTTCTGTCTTCATAGAATCCTCATTCTGGTTTCCCAGGGTTTGTTCCTCTCTACAACCTAAGTCTCAATTGCCAGGGGTTACACCGTTTCCTCCCTTGAGTCTCTGTCTCTTCATTTCTATGCCTTCCTAAAGTGAAAGTCTCTGCTCCCCAGTGGATGCCGGATCTCCTATTAATCCCCACTAATTCTCCTAGGGCAGCTGGGTTATACAGTGGTTAGAGCTCTGGACTTGAAACCAGGAAGATTCATCTTCGTGAGTTCAGTTCCATCTCAGACACTTACTGTGTGACCTTGGACAGATCGCTTAAAACCTGTTTGCCTCGGTTTCTCAGCTGTAAAATGAGCTAAAGAAGAAATGGCAAACCATTCCAATATCTTTGTCAAACCACAAAATGGAGTCAACAACAACAAATTCCCCTTCAAAGCTACATGTTCCCCATAGTCAAAATCCCATCTCCTCCTCCCTTGCCTTGCCTCCTCCTGATAGAGAGGAGGGCAGAAAAAATCCCCTACTCCTCACCATGAGGAGGGAGAAGGATTCTTGGTCCAGGAGTATTTTGAGCCTTGAACGAATCCGGCTCCTCAGGGCTGAGCAAATAAACCCCACCCCCAAATGGCCAAACTGTTTTCTCAACTAATTCTTGATTCAGTCAGAGAGGTATTCACACCTGATAAAGGGATCAAGGTATTAAGGCATCTAGACAGTCAGTTTAACACCTCATTAACACCTTTGATTAGCTTCTGTGCCTTCCGTGACATATCAATTAGAGGGGATGGAGAAGCCCCCTCTCTTACACAAATCTTCCAATGTTTTCTCCAAATTTCTTATGTTTAGTGTTTTTGCTACAAAATCATTCCATTATATTTATATGCCACAATTATTTCAACCATTGTCTAGACCATAAAATCCTCTGTTTTCAATTCTTCACTACCATAAATGTATTTAAATATACACATATATTACACAGAGGGAAACTGAGGCCCAGAGAGCTAATTCTTCAAGGCCACAAAACTAATAAAAAGCAGAGCTAGGACCAGGAGACCCAGGAGGCTCCTGACTATGGGGCAGAGTTTTCTCCCCACTTCACCTCAACACTCAATACAGTACCCCATACTAGGCACTGGGGGCATTGGGCTAGGTATTCTTGGGGCTTAACAAGCAAGATCTGCCACCATTGCACTTCTATCCAAAACCGTGTGACCTTAGGGAAGTCACTTCCCCTTCTGAACCTATTTCTCCCTCTCTAAAATGAAGAGGTTGTACTATATGGCCTCAAATTCCCTTCTAGCTCTAAATTCTATGAGATTGGAGAAGGTCCAATGGAAACAGTGAATCAGTCCAGGCCCTCTGGGGATCAATAAAAATAAGCAAGGTTATTCACCCCAATTTAACTGAATTCGTGCTCACAATATATCACAGTTGGAAAAGCTATCCACTAATCTAACAAGATTGGAACAAAAGATGGACTAATCCAAGCCCTTCTTTGGTGGTGCCTTCTCATCATCCTTCCAAATCCCCCAGACTCCACTTCAGGTGCCTAGGGCTCTCATTTTCCTTCCCTCCCAATCCTCTAGAAAAGACTCTGATGCCAATCCTACTCTTAGCCACTTACCCACTGCTCCCTTATTCTGGGCTTTTGCAGTAGAAGCCCAATTTCCCTTTCTGGCATGGAGGGCTCTTTGCCAACATCTCTGCCTGTTTCTGTTATAGGAGTTCAGGGATTCAACCAATGGCCTCCGAGGGATGGTGGTAAGATTTCTCCAGCCCAGGGACTTCCCTAAATCACAACACCATAGGCTGCCACCTACACTGCCTATGCATTCTATTGGTCCCCAGCTTTTGTTTGCCCTGGGTACCTCAACTACATTACTAGTAAGGCACTTCTGGAAGTTGTATTATCTTGAACCCTGCCACCTGGATTAATTTCCCATAATTCCCCTTCGCTGAAGACCAAAGACTATATCTAGACTGTATCTAGCTGGCCCCAGGAGGAGAAAGTGAGGCTGGTGACTTTGGGCAACTCTGCCTCACTTAAATCTAATCCACTTGCAAGTCAAGACATCACCTCCCTGATATCATTGGTCCTTTTTGAGAACAAAAGACAAGCAACAACGGCTGGCCCCAGAACCCAAGCCATGTTTCATATTCCATCCAACCATCCACAATAACATGAGAGACAAGGAAAGAGAGAAGAAACTTTCTACCTCTTGGGAATCCCAATTATATTAATACTACCATCACCTCTAAATATGACATGTCAATTGATTACCCTGGGGCTCCACTCACCATCCCCATGACTCCTCTTCCCTGGCCACCATTACCCTATATTGTTGTATCTCTCATTAAAATGTAAGCTTCTTGAGGACAGAGACTGTCTCACTTTTGTATTTGTACCCCCAGATCTTAGCCAGTGCTGGGCACATAGTAAGTGTTTAATAACTACTATTGGGCCATACAAAACTGCTCCTCCCCCTTGGCTCCCCCCAAGACAGACTATTTTTCTGTGTATCTAAGTATTACCAAATCCCTACTTGGCAAGATTATAAATTTCTGAAGGGCAGAGAATGTCACTTTTTACCTTTGTGCCCCCAATCTGTAGCAGAGTATATTGCACATAGTAGGTGCTTAATATATGTGTATCGTTGAAATGTGGTTCTGGCCAAATGGTCCAATTAAAGCACAGGCAAAATCCCTTATCCCTAGCCTATTGTTCAGATGAGTTGAGGCAGATGAGGGGCTGCCCTCCACTAATTGTCAGTGCCAGCTTCCTAACAATCAGCTCTGCCCTTGGCTGGCTTGGACACCAGTGAGTGCCCAGCTACTGGAGGTTTGCAAGCGCAGGTTAGATGAATGGCCCTTTGTCAGAGTTGTTATAGAAGGTATGAAATACGTTATCTGAGGCCTCTTTCAATGTGCTATGCATTCTACACGTCTGAATTAAATTGGATTAAACTGGATTGGACTGAGTCATGTCTCATCTTTTTACTTTTCTCTAGAGAATCAGCCTCCCAACTCTTTCCTGGCTTCCACCAAACCTTCTCCAAGTTCTCTAGGACAGACAAGTAGAGCAGAAAGAACACGGGACTAGCCCCGGCTTTACCACGTGCTGGCCCAACAATGTTGCCTTGCTGTTTTCTGTCTCAGTTTCCTCATCTGGAAAATGGAGGGTAATCCCTGCCCTGCCTCCTCCCACAAGAGTTGTTGTAATGAGCTAATGAGAAGACAGAAAGAACTCTTTAGAAACTTGGAAGCACTCAACAAATATAAGACATCATCGTCCTTCCTACAATTTCTCAACGTCCCAGAAAAGTCCAGCGATGCCGTGGAAGAGTACTGCATCCAGAGACTGAAGATCCAGATTCTAACCCTGACTCTTCCTACCCATGTGACCTTAGGCACATTCTATAACTGCCCTGGGGCTCAGTTTCCTCATACGTAAAAAGAGGGCATTGGACCTGCTGGACTTTGAGATCCTTTCCAACGGTAGATCTATGATCTGTGAAGATAAATCACTCCGCCTGTGCGTGCCTCAGTTCCCTCATCTGTAAGATGACTAGACGGCTTCCAAGGTCCCTGACAGCTCTGTGATCTTCAGTCATTCAATAGCAACAAGAATTGGTTAAATAAATGCTCACCGTGTGCCAGACACTGTGCCAAGAAAGGTAAGGACGCAGTCCCTTCCCTCGAGGAGCTCACACCCTGCTGAAGGAGACGACGTGAAAATAACTGCGTACAAATATAATGCAAATGCCAGTTGATGGGCATCTAAGAGAGGTGATGAGGCTGGGAAAGGCCTCCTGCAAGCGTGGTATTTTAGCTTAGATCTGAAGGAAGGCAGGAAAGTGGAAAGGTGCAGACAGGAGGAAGGAAACAAGCATTTATTAAGTGCCTACTATGTGCTGAGCACTTCACAAATATTATCTCACTTTATTCTCGCAACGACCCTGGGAGGCAGGTGCATTGACACTGTTTTACGGTTGAGGAAACTGAGGCACACAGCGGTTAAGTGACTTGTCCAGGGTCACGCAGCAAGTGTCTGAGGCTGGATTTGAACTCAAGTCTGGACTCCAGGTTCAGCATTCTCCCACATTAGCTGCTGGGGCCAATGAGAAGCCTCAGAAAAGGGCGACGCGGTATGTACAAGGAAGAGCAAGAAAGCCAGTGTCATTGGATATTTTAACATGTGGAGGGAACTAAAGAATAAGGACACTAGAAAGGGAGGCAGGCAGCTAGGTGGCGCCATAGAGCACAGAGTGCTGGGCTTGGAATCGGGAAAACTCATCTCCCCGAGTTCAAACCTGGCTTCGGACGCTAACTGTGTGATCCTGGGCCAGTCACTTCACCCTGTTTGCCTCCGTTTCCTCATCTGTCAAATGGGCTGGAGAAGGAAATGACCAAACCACTCCCGTGTCTCTGCCAAGAAAACCCCAAATGGGGTCAGGAGGAGTCAGACATGACAGAAATGACTGAACGATGAATGAGGAAGAAAGCCGAGGAAGGGGCTAAGCTGTGAAGGATTTGAAATATCGAGAGAATCATTTGACATTTGGTCCTGGCTCCATCAGGGAGCCAGTGGAGTTTATTGAGGAGGGACTGGGAGTGACTAGGTTCAAGTGTATGATCTTTCAATCATTCCCTCTGCATTTGACTTTTTCATCACCCATTCTGGCTCCTGCCACATCCACCCTTAAAAACCTGCAAAATAAATTCTTGCTGAAGGCAAATGCAGCCCAAGCTTTCTGTGAGCACTGCAAGGAGCCTGTGCCCGCCTGCGCATGCCCAGGGTGCACAGCAGGGGTTAAAAGGGACCATGGGAAGAGAATGAGAACTCGGATGTGGGCCTTGCCTGGGACAGAACAGGAAAGGGGTGTGTGGAAAAAGGTAAAATAACCCGGAGGCCTCAGTGATGGCCTAGCCATGAAAGGCAATTATTCCCCAGGCGGGCTTCAAGCTGAGGACCCTTGAAGACAACTAAGCAGAGAGAGCCTGGGGCTTCCAGCCATTTAATAAGACCCAGTGGAGCTGTTCCGGGAAGTTTTAGAACCTCTCAGCTGAGGGTGAGGAATTCAATGTGATCCAAAAATTAGGTTGGCAGGGGAGACGGTGGCAAAACACCTAAATGCTTGGATGCCCCAATGCCCAAGCAGCACGGCCAACAGGGTCCCAGACTCTAGAGAATAATTCCAATAATAATAATTTCCACAGGATTTTCCCATTTTTGGAAAGCACAGATGTTTTCATGTTCATCCTGTGAGAAGCAACATGGAGATGCCAGCATCCCAAAGACCTGAGTTCAAGTCCTACAAAAAAACAAGTTTTTTGACTTCTTTTTTACTTGGTGTCAGCTAGGGGGCAGGCACAAAGAACATGTTAGAAGGGAAAACATTCTCTCTGTGCCTTTGTATGTGCTGGTGGAAGGAGGGAGGTGTTCTTTGTAATTTGGGGGGAGGGCAGGAATGGGGTAGCAGTGGCTTAAGCCACTTCACAGAATCCTCTTAATAAATGGGTTTGTTCTGTAAAACTTGGACTCAGTCAAAAGGCTGCACCCAGGGACCTAGAAGGCCACATGTGGCCTCAGGGCTGCAGGTTCCCAACCCCTGCCCCAGACCAACAGGCCCAGAGTTACCAAGAACACTTTGATTTCCTCCTGCCTTTTCCTTTTCTGGATATAATTTAGCTCCCCTGTGCACTGACCATGTCTACCTCCCTTCTCTGGAAGTATTTCATATAACTCCTTCTGCCTGGTACACAGTGACTTGAATTGGAGGACCTGAGTTCAGATTCCACCTCTAATAATCATCCCTTCCCCTCCCTGGGCCTCAGTTTACACATCTGTAAAATTAGGGGTTTAACTAGACAGCCTCCGAGATCTCTTCCAGTTCCAAATCTCTGAGTCTCTGGCCCTTGAAGGCCACTTCCAGTGCTGAGATGGGAGATTCTCAGAATAGTTGTAGTGGGGAAGAACTCAATTTGCTGATCACATAAGGCGTGGGTTTGGCCAAGGGGCCCTGAGAAGGACAAGTGCCCAGAGACAGCAGCAAAGGACGAGGAGAGACTTTCAAGACTCTGGACTTGGTTAAAAACCATCTGACATGACAACTTTGGTTTAGAATTTGGAAAAGACAAATGAATATAGATTAGCCCTAAAATAATGAAGGGCTGAGCTAGGCAGGGAGAGGGGGAGGGAGGGAAGAGTAGATAAAGCTAGATGGGAGTCAGGAGCCCTTAGATGGAATTAGCTCCTTCAGCATTTGTTAATACTGGGGTGCAGAAGCTGGTGCTGGAGACTGAGAAAAGATTGAATATTGGGAGTTCCAAGAAGCCGTCTTGTGCTAGAAGCCTGGAGAGCAGAAGTTAGGAAACCAGGCCCCTGTGGGGCACCAAACCTCAATGGAGGCAGCCACTGAGAGTGTTCAGATTCCAGAAAGGAAGAGCTGTAGAGGGGAAGGAACATTGAGGCCAGAGTTGGAATACTTGCATTTGACACTTGGCTCTGCAACTCTCTGTGTTCCTGGAGGCAGGTCATTTCGAGTCTCTAAGCATCCATTTTCTGGACTGTCAAAATGAAGAGGTCAGACTAGATGGCCTCTGAGGTTCTTTCCAATTCTATATCACATCTCTGAGCCTCAGTTTCCTCATCTGTAAAATGAGAAAATTGGACTAGATGCCATCAGATTCTCTTCTAGTCCTTGATCTGTGATCACATGGCTCTGCCCTGCACCCTCCCTGACTAAAGCATCTTCTTTTCTGAGCTAAAATCCCTGGTCCTTTATTTTTCTGGTGCTTTCTGTCAGTTAGAGAGTAAGGCCGCCCCTAGGGACTCAAGGCTGGGGAGAAAATCATAACATGTACCCATCTCTTCCTGATACTTGTGACTTTCTGGAATTGGAGGAAATTTGGGGGAAAGTCACAAAAGAAAAACATGGAGGTAAGGAGGAGCGGCCCTCTCTCGTTTGCCATGGACAGAGTGGATGAGTTATAATTGGGTGGCATATAAATGAGCCTCAGCAGATCTGCCCTTTGCCTTCCTGAGTCACTGCCCAGTCTTTATCAGAATTCCCACACACACTCCCCAAGCTTGGCTCCCAAGGCCATCACCATGACCCACCATCTCCTGGGGACCCTCCCTCTGCTCTAAACTCCCTGCTTCAGCTCTCTTCCCATTATGCCGTCCTCTTGGTCTTCTGGCAGCCAGATGGGAGGAAATCAAAACTAGAAAGAGAAATCAATCGATAAACATTTACTAAGTGCCTACTATGTGCCAAGCACTGTACTAAGCACTACTGGCCCCTTCTATTCTTCCGTAAAGCACAGGCCTGGCCTTGTCACTCTCCTACTCAATAAGCCCCAGTGGCCTCCCATTATCTCTGAAGTTCTAGCTGAAACCTCTGAGAAAGACCTGCCTAGGGGTAAAGGAAAGGCTTTAACTTCAGCCATGGCCGGGTCTCCTTTCCTCTCCTTCCTACTCCCATCTCCGGCTGGAGAAGGACCTTGCAATCTTTGAAGGATCTGGAGGATTTTGGACTTCCTATCTTCCCATCAGTGTCCTGGCTGCATCCCCAGATCAACTGATAGTACCATCTGATCAGGAGCCAAGGACAAATGGACATAAACTCTCCATACTCAAGAGGAACCTTTTGAGCACTCCACAGATAGAAGAAAAGGACTTCCAACAACCCATATCTGAGTTATCCCTTTGTCGTACGTGCTCCCTAATCTTGAGCTCATTTTCCTCCGGAGATTCTATGTACTTGGAGGAGAGTGCACAGATTTGGGGGGAGCTACCAAGTTTGCTACCAAGTATTCTTGTCATAGCACCTTAGTAAATACCCCTTATAAAAGCTACTTAAGGCTGATGACTATATTGATTCTCAACTGATAATCTCAAAGGAAGCCCCTGTAGGGGCTCGACCTTGTCGCAATGGAGAAAGCTGCCATATTGTCCATCAGGGGTAGCCTTAGAATCCTGGAGAGGTGAAGTAGCCAGCCTAGATCTGGGATCTCAACTAGTCAGTGAGAGTGGGAGTTGGGATCCTCAGAGCCTACATAGGCCAGATGGACCCAAGAGAAAGAATGCAGCACTGTAGTCTAATGTCGTTGGGGATAGAAACTATGGAATTGCTCAAGTACAACAATAAATTCTCATGTTTTATGGTGTCAGCATTAGGTCAAGTCAACAAGCATTTATTAAGCTAATGATAATAGGCACCATGCACTGTTAAGTGCCAGAGACACTGAGATAGACAAAAACATAGTCCCTGCCCTCAAGGAGCTCACATTCTATTGAGGAAAACCACATGTAATCAGCAAGAAGATACACACCTGAGGCAGTATCACAGTCAACTGTTTTTACCTTAGAAAGGTTAGTTTGCACTTGACTGTTGGAAAGAAGGGGAGAGGTGACCATTTTCATCTGAATAGTTTGGCCAAGTAATCACTGAAACAATAACGGGGAATTGTACCAACAATAGACTAAGGTCAGGGTCACAGAAGCATATCCAAGACCCATGAGAATCCTCCAAAGGCATCCAGGAGCCCAGTATAAAACATGGCAGCCAAAATTGCCAACGTCAACTACTCCGTAGGCAGTGCTTGCTTCACTCTCCTGGCCTTCAACAACTTCTGAGATTATAGGATGTAGATAGAAGAGGGACCTTAGTGATCATGATTCTGGAGGAGAAAGTGAGGGTAGTGACCTTGCACAAAGTCAACTTCAAGTCATGTCATCATCTCCTTGATGTCATGGTCCTCTTCAAGAACGAAGGACAAACACCACCTAGTGATCATGGGCCAGTTAAAGTAATCAATACCTTTCTAAGACAACTCGGAAGGAGAAAAATCAGCATGAGCCTTAAAGAAACCTTTACTGAAAACTTCTTCATTGTCCAGCTGGGTAATCTAAGGTCCAGAGAGGAGCACTAGTCCATTCTTGTTTGGAACTTAGAACCATTGGCTGGATAGAGGATAGATTAAAATGGCATTTATTGACAACACTTCTATGACCTTGAGCTAATCACATACCCTCTTGTGACCATGGTTTCCTCATCTGGAAAATGACAGAATTTGACTAGCTGGCCTCTGAGGTCTCTCCCATTTCTAAATGCATGAGGTTATGGTCCTTGCCAGCCTAAACCTATAGTATCTGGCTGGTCCTTCTAGTCTCCCAGAATTCCATTTCTTTCTCTTTTGACTGACAACATCAATTAATTAATCAATAAGCATTGATTTAACACCTACAGTGCTACATGTGAGAGTAGCTGCCAGCCCCCTCCTGCTTAGAGGAGCTCAGTAGAGCAGGGTAGAAAGAGGACTGAATTTGGGGTCAGAGGATCAAATCCTGACTCTGTTTACTGACTGGCTCTATGACCTTGGACAATTAGCTTCCCCATTCTGGGCTTTGGTTTCCATCTGTGTATTTGTCATCGGACTGGATGTTCTCTAGGGTCCCCTTTAGCTTTAAGTCTATGATTTTAGGATTCTGTGGTACCTTCCAATTGATGCTATGAACACACTCACCCTCGCTATTGACCTGGCTATTCAGAGATCTCCAGGTACCGCCATTTCTGATCACCACGTGGGACAAATGATAGGAATGAATATATCTGTTAGGGTTGAAGAATGACACCAGTGAATAACCACAGCAGGGAAGGACAGGAAGTAAATGCGGGGACTGGGCTTCAGGACTGCTTTTCTGTCCTCATGGTTCATCATTGCCTTTTTAATTAGCGTATCCTCCCTTAGATTAGGTGTTAGCACATACAACTAACTCCCTGGTGAAGAATTAAATTCAAACAGCTTTGAGGGGAAAAAAAAGCAAATACACTTTAATTTACTAAGGGTCATGGGTTCAAGATAGAAGTGCTTACTTTAAATAAATGTGTTTATTGAGTTGAATTAAATCACAGAATCTCATGGAATCTCAGAATTGGAAGGTTCTTCAGTGGCCATTTAGTCCAGCCTCCGTTTGACCAAGAATCCTTTCTATAACATGGTATCATAGAATAATAGATTCTACAGCTGGAAAGAACTTTAAAGATAATCTAATCCAATGTCCCCATTTTAGAGATCAAGACCCACAGAGATACAGTGACATATCCAAGGTTTCACTGTTAGCAAAGGGAAAGTTCAGGATTTGAACCCAGGCCCTCAGTCTCCAAATCCTGGCCTCTTTCTATTAAATAACATTCCCTTGTACTAGTTGCTTACAGACCTCCAACAAGGAATCAGCCCGCTATGAGCAAACCCTAGGGGGAAGTAGATAAGTATCAGCCTTGGGAATTAGAAGACCAAGCCGGAACGAAACCCATGCATTTGCTGCTTTTCCCTGCTGGATCCTCTAGTTCTAATTCAGGCTTGAATTGTTTCTTACACTCAATGGGCAACAGTGGCTAGATTCTGAACCTACATGCTACCTACAGCTCCAGCCAAATGCCATCAGCCACCTCCGCTAAATTTCTCCAAACGAATGTACTGAGTCAAAAGTCCCGTCGGAATTATTTGTAGCTCATTTGATTAAGAGGGTGGAAACGTTCCTGGGGAGGATGGATCACTGGAAGCAATTCCACTGCGTCAACAGATGGGAGTGCAGTGGCCAGGTGTCTTTTTAGACACTCAAATGGGGCCAGAGCTCAGCCTATCCTTGGGTTCACATCTGGTCCATTTCAGCAGCTTAATAAATGTTTTGGAGAGAGTTTTTTTAAACTACTCATTCTTGTGGCCATAATACAATTAGAACTCTTGTACTTTTCAGGAGCATCCATTTCGAGAAATAGAAATAAGAAAATTGTGATGCCAGGTTTCTTAAGAATATCACATTATTGGTTTGGGACTGAAAGAGATTAGAGGCGTAACTTAATCTCACTCCTTCCATGCTATACAGATAAGGAAGTTGGTTCTGATTAAGTCAGAAAGACTATGAAGGTCTCTCCCTTGTAGTATGAAGAAAAGAGCATTCAATCAGGAATCAGAGGGCCTGGGTTCAAATCCTGTCTCTTCCACTGATGCTATGTGACCTTGGGCAACAAGGTTGCCTTCTCCCTCCTCCTCTAGGAAATGATGGTGTTGACACAAGCGTTTTAGCTTGGCAAATCTTAGAGATTTAATGGGAAAAACTTATGTGAAATAATTAGTGACTTCAGTAAAAAGACAGACTATAAAATAGATCCATAAAAATTATTGACCTTTCTGTATACTACTAGCAAAACCTAGCAAGGGGAGATAGCAAAAGAAATTCCATTCAGGTTAGCTACAAAATGCCTAAAACATCTGGGAGTCAAACCAACTAGTCACATTTAGACATTTAGGTGGTATGACATAACGGAAAAATACCAGTTCTGGAGTCAAGAAAGTCTGGCTTCAAATCCCATAATTGCCACAAACTGTGACCCTGGGCAAGTCATTTAACTACCCTAGGCCTCAGTTGTCTCATTTGTAAAATAAGGGCATTCGACGAGATGAACTCTGAGGTCCTTTCCAGGTCTGTCTCTGTGACTTTACAAAGCACCCTTTACAAAAACATTGTTGTTCTGTCACATCCAACTATTCATGACCCCATGGACCATATTGGCCATGGAGTCTTCTTGGCAAAGATACTGGAGTGGTTTGCCATTTCCTTCTCCAGTGGGTTAAGGCAAGCAGAGGTTAAGTGACTTGCCCAGGGTGACACGGCTATTAAGTGTCTGAGGCCAGATGTGAACTCAGGTCTTCCTAACTCCAGGCCCGGCATTCTATCCACCATGCTGCCTAGCTGACCCCTCTTTAGAACAACAAAGGAAGACAAATAACTGGAAAGATTTTCAATTGCTTGATGGTGTTGTGTCAATATAATAAAAGTGATGATGCTGCCTAAATTAACTTATGATTTAATGGTAGACCAATCAAACTTCCAATGGCTTACTCTGTAGAAATAGACACAATGTTTTTTGTTGTTCAGTCATTTCAATCCTGTCTGACTCTTTGTGACCGTATTTAGGGTTTTCTTAGCAAAATACTGGAGTGGTTTGCCATTTCCTTCTCCATCTAATTTGATAGATGAGGAAACTGAGGCAAACAGGATTAAGTGACTTGCCCAGGGTTACACAACTAGTAAGTGTCTGAGACTGGAGTTGAACTCAGGTCTTTCTGACTCCGGTCCTGGCACTTTATCCACCATGCTACCCAACTGTCCTCAGATACAATATTAAGTAGAAGAACAAAAGGTCAAGAATCTCAAGGTAAATGATGAAAAAGTTAATTAGGAATGAAGGGGGCTTAATAGTACCAGATCTCAAAACACACTATAAAATAGTAACATCAAAACTCTTTGGTACTGCTTTATTTTTTTAATAGGAAACTTGAGCAATGAAATAGACTGTGTAGGTAAGACCCAGAAGCAATCAAACACTGTATCCTAGTGTTCAATAAAATGAACTCCAGCTTCCCGCAGTAAATTGTAAGCTCCCTAAGGGCAGAGACTGTCTTTAGCCTCTTTTTTGTATTCCCAGGCACAGTGTCTGGCACATAGCAGATTTTTAATAAGTGTCAATTGATTGATTCCAACTAACGAAGTAAGGTTTCCCTATTTAACAAAAATTTCTGTGGAAACTAAAATTAGCCGATTTCTGGTGGCAGATAATACACAGCCTAGATATAAAGTATCATATTAAAACATCATAGAAGATTAGAAGGAGCTTTCAACAGTTATGACTAGAGGATGAATTCTTAACTAAACAGGGGACAGAAGGGATCACAGAAGAAGAAATGGAAATTTCCAATTACATAGAACTGAAAAGTTTTCTTTCATAGACAAAATCAGTGTTACTAGAATTAAAATGGAAGCAGTTAATGGAGAGAACTTTGTAGTAAATATCTTATAAAAGTCTGATACCCAAGATGTATAGGGAATTTATATTAAAATGTAAGAATAAGAGACTTTCCCCCAATAAACAAGTCATCACAAGGTGTAGTCAATATGCAAAAGGGAAAATTAAAACTATAAAACAGCTTTTGAAAGGATGCTCCATATCACCTAACAAGATTAATGCAAATGAAAACAGCTCTGAGGTTTCACCTCATCCCCATCAGATTGGCAAAGATGAGCCCAAAAAAATGTTAGGTGCTCGAGGAGCTGTGGGAAGACAGATGCACTAATAGACTTTTGGTGGAGTTAGGAATTGGTCCAACTGTTCTGGGAAACAGTTGGGAATTCCATTTTTAAAATCACTAACCACTAACCAAAAAGTCACTAACTTCTGACCAAGTGATACCACGAGTAGACATATACCCCAAGGAAGCCAAAGACAGAGGGAAAGGTCCCATAACTACAAAAATATGAATGTTGTTTTGTCATTTCAGTTGTGTCTGACTCTTCACGACCCCATTTGGGGTTTTCTTGGCAAAGACACTGGAGTGGCTTGCCATTTCCTTCTCCAGCTCATTTGACAGATGAGGAAATTGAGGCATACAAGGTTAAGTGACTTGCCTAGGGTCACACAGCTAGTACGTGTCTGAGGCTGGATTTGAACTCAGAGCCTCCTGATTCCAGGGCACTCTGTCCACTGCACCACCTAGCTGCCCTACAAAAAATATGAATAGCAAACACCTGGAATGGAAGTCAGTGCCCATCCAGTGGGGAATTGGAGCAGTTTCATAGGATCTCACAGGATTTAGAGTTAGAAGGATCATAGATTTAAAATTAGAAGCTGCCTGAGAGAGCATCTAGTCCAACCTGATTGTTTTACAGAGATGGAAACTGGGGCCCAGAAAGGAAAAGAAAGTTGCCCAAGGAATCTACATCTTCTGACTCTAAATTCAGAGCTCTTTCCATCCTACCCTACTGAGTTTATCGGAACAGGAGAGGTCTGGCCCTTTAAGTCAAGGGTACAAGAGGAATGTAAATGTGATATGATATAATATTATTATACCATAAGAAAGGATCGTTATGAAAATGAGAAAAATAAATTAATGAGACTGGATTGGAAGACCTCAACAGCTCCTTCTAAATTTAGTCAATATTCATACTCCCCATATTAAAGGAAACTCATATATAAATAAATAAACTATCTCAGATAGGCACTCATGTTACCATGGATTTTCTCCATTTGCTACCCAGGAATTCCCCCTTTAAGTACTGGGCCATGAAGCATTGTTTTTCTAAACACACTGGAGCTGGGGGAGGGAGGGGAGCAAGGGGCTATACCTAGGAGCTCAATACCTGAAGCAGCTGGGTGGCACAATGGAGGAGGGGCTACACCAGATGAGGGCTAAGGTCCCTTCTTTTTGTAAAGCCAGTGATCTAAGAGATTCTGCCTTGATGTGAGTCTCTTCTACTTTGCAAATGTCCCATGTGCTCAACATGGCCTTATTCTTTCCTGAACTTCCAGGGAGGAGAAAGGTTTGTCCTGAACCTCTCAGAGCTGCCTAGGACCAACCTCGGTTTCTCCTTCCTCCATCTCCTCCTGCTGTGATACCCCCCTGCTGCTGAACAGTAACATTCCACCACAGTGCTTGCATTTGTTCCCACAGGCACATCCTCCTGAGTCCAGAGTTGGGGCAAATAAACCACCTCTAGCCCTGGCTCTGCCTCTCCTAACACTGTCCTGGACTCACTGGCAACCTTCTTTATGACCAACCCTACGTCACCTTGAGAAACCCAGAAATCTCCCAGGGACGTATGCTCCACGAGCTGCAAACCTAGCCCCAAATCCAGTCCAGGAAGTTCTTCCCCCACCAAGACAAATTGAATAGAGGTGGCTGGCTGCTCTGGAGTGCTTCTGATGTTGGACTTTGGGTTCTTCTCTACTAATGTCAAAGTCTCTCCTTCAGCACTCTCCATGTACTTACTTATAAGCACCTCTGATAAAGTCAGAGTATGGCACATGTTATGGGAGAGAGGAAGGAAGAGAAAAGGAAGGAAGGAAGGAAGGAAGGAAGGAAGGAAGGAAGGAAGGAAGGAAGGAAGGAAGGAAGGAAGGAAGGAAGGAAGGGAGAGAGGGAAGGAAGGAAGGAAAAAAGGAAGGAAGGAAAAAAGGAAGGAAGGGAGGAAGGAAGGAAGGAAGGAAGGAAGGAAGGAAGGAAGGAAGGAAGGAAGGAAGGAAGGAAGGAAGGAAGGAAGGAAAAAAGGAAGGAAGGGAGGAAGGAAGGAAGGAAGGGAGGAGGGAGGAAAGAAATGGGGGAGAAGAGGAGGGGGAAGGAGGGAGTAAAAGAAAGCAGAGCACACGACAGTCGTACTAGACCTATCACACTCATGTTATCACCACTCCATCTTCAAAACATACATGCATACCCCTAGTGGTGAAAAGGTAGTTTGTAATTACAGTAACTCCTCTAGGCCATATACCCATTGCCCTCTGGCTACAAGCTCGTCACACTGTGACATCTCCCTGTTGGCTTCTTTTCCTCTGCAACAGTAACCTGACTGGAGCTGTAGCCCAAAATACCCTCAGAGAAATTGTAGACCAACCAACTGCCCAAGAGAAAGTGGAAGCATTCAGCAGAAGGGGTTTGAACCTGGGTGCTCTGACAACAGGTCCATGCTCTTTCCTCTGTTAATTTCCTACCCGGCCTGAGGCCTCCAGGGGAAGAAAGTAGTAGAGGCCAGATTAGAAGCCACGTCCTCTGCTTCACATTGAGGGTCCCAAAGCACCAGGCTGCCTTTCTGTAGTTCAAGGCTGCCATGTTGTTTAGTCAGATTAGGTTGGGTTTGTCAAAGCGTGGTGCCCATACTATGCCCAAACCCCTATGAACCTGACTAGATCGATGACCCTATTCATGAAACGGTTATTATGAAATCCTCTTAACTTTTAACCTGCCCTTCTCTTCCTATCCCTATCTCTTCCTCCTCCTCCTCTAGTCTTAATCCATCTCTAACCTGGAATCCCTTCTTCCCCATCCTGGCCCCCAACTCATTTTGTTCCAAAGAAAGTCACAGCCTCCAAATATCCAACATCTCTCTCTCTCTCTCTGTCTCTCTCTCTCCCTCGCTCCCTCCCTCCCTCCCAGCATTCTGCCAAACTCTCAGGAACTCAACAACAGATTTGATTCTCTAATCTTGTAGAGATGAAGGCAGAAAAATTGCACACTATAGCCTGCAGGTGACCACCCCATAGAGCCCCACGCCTTCTGATGTTGAGAGGAGCCCCACACCAAAAATTTGTAATTAAAGACCAGAAAGATTCAGGGCATGAGATTCTCTTAAGAGAGGGATGAAAGAAAAGAGGAAGCCCAGGATCCTTGCTTTGTTCATTCATTCACACCCACCTGCTCTCCTCATTTCTGACTCTCAGAATCTTCTTTTTTTCAAGGCTCAGCTCAGCTGCTAGCTATCTCCTCCCCTGCCCCAGTGCAAAGCATTTCTCTCCCTCAACAAATTTTCCTATAGCACTTTGGGCTCTTCCTTTGTCTCCATCCCTCCCTACTATGTGTTATACTCCTTTTGTATACTTACCTGTGTAGTTGTTATATCTCCCAGCAGAATGTAAGCTTTTTGAGAGCAAAGACTCTTGACTTTTTTATAATTGCAGTGACTTGCAGGATGTGCTATAAACAATTAATAAATGTTTATTCAACTGTTTGGATTTACTTTTTGCAACCATTTAGCCAACATCTATTGAGTGCCTACAACTATTCCCTTTTGTCTATGCTTGTGACTCTCTGGACTTTGCCACCATGACTCACCTACTTTCTCAATCTGAAATTTCACTCAGCTCCTGGGGTCTTACACCCTGGCATAGCCATCCCTATACTGTACTGGCCCCTTTTCCTACAGTTCCATCTGGGGACTCCATTCTGGTGATGCACCTATTTCATGGGCCTGTTTGGTGGAACTTCATTTCCCTCCCAGCTAAGCCTCTGACCCTCCAGACTTTGCCACCATTCCCCACCCCTAGGGATTTACCTTCTCCCCCCACCCTTTCTGGCTCCCTTATAAATGAATTGTCCTTGTCCATTAGAGGGCAGGTACTACTTTTCTTCTTGCTTGTATTTGTGTTAGCTTAGCACATAGTAGGTGCTTAATAAATGTTTATTAATTGACCTATATGGGCTTCAAGTAATGGATATATGCGCCTTTTTATAAGGTGTTACTTTTCCATTTCATTGAATTTCTTGAATTCACTATGTGAGGAGAAGGAGTTTAACTACTGACATTGAAGTCCCCAGATGGATCTGGGAACAATATTTCTCTGCTAGCTTCACTCAGCAAGGAAGCTCAAAGTGGGACAAAGTGGAGAGGAGAATGACAAGAGCAGCACCAAGCAGAGAAATTAAGCAGGTCAGGCTCCAACATGGAGCAGGTGCCCCCATCAGTTGCTTGGTTACCCCTCATACAAATGGTCATTTGTCTCTCAGCTGAGTTGTCTCACAGCTCTCTATTTGAGGCAGAATGGGATAATGAGGAAAGGGTTGAATTTCCAAGTCAATTTCAGGCTTGGGTTTGAATTCCGTTTACTGATATTTACTAGCTATGTGTCCATGGGCAGCTTCTCCAAGCCTCAATTTCATCATCGGTAAATTGGAGGATAAAAATGATGCCTAGAGCACCTACCTCAAAGAGGAGCAATTTATCCTAAAAAATAAAAACAAACACTTTTAAAAGACTTAAGAATTCAGATAATTAAGTAAACAACCATGTTGCCAGAGGATTGATGAAGAATGCTGCCTGCCTCCTAACAGAGATGATAGACTAATATGCAGAAAGAAAAATGCATATTTGGATCTGACCAATGCAGGATTATGTTTTGCTTGACTATGCTTATGGCACACAGGGATTCTGCATTTTTTCCCTTCCTTCTTTTTCTTTCCTTCTTTCTTCCTTTCTCTTTTTCTTCCTTCTTTCTTTTATCTTTCTCCCTTCCTTTCTCTTTTTCTCTTTATTTGCTTCCAGTGAGTAGAGGAAGATGGGAACAACAAAAAAATTAATGCTTGGTAAGTTTTTTAAAATATTTTTTAAAACAAAAAATCGAACTACACAATACACAGTAATAAATGACCATAGTAATCTAGCATTTGATAAACCCAAAGAATCAGGTTTTGGGGACAAGAACTCACTATTTGAGAAAAATTACATGGAAAACTGGAAAGCAGTTTGGCAGAAATGAGGTATAGACTGACACCTCACACCACAAACCAAGATAAGGTCAAAATGGGTACGTGATTTAAGCATAAAGGGTGATAGCATAAGCAAATTAGGGGAGTATGGAAAATTTTACCTGTCAGATTTATGGATAAGGGGGAAATTTTTGACCTAACAAGAGATAAAAAGCATTATAGAAGGTAAAATGGATAACTTTTATTACATCGAATTAAAAAGTGTTTGCACGAACAAAACCAGTGCAACCAAGATTAGAAGGAAAGCAAGAAACTGGGGGAGGGGAGGGAATTTTACAGCACATTTCTCTGATAAAGGCCTCATTTCTCAAATATAAAGTGAACTAAGTCAAATTTATAAAAATAAGAGCCTTTACCCAATTGATAAATGGTCAAAGCATATGAACAAGCAGTTTTCAGAAGAAGAAATTAAAATTATCTATAGTCATATAGTGGAAAAAATGCTCTAAATCACCATTGGATTAGAGAAAGCAAATTTAAACATCTCACCTATCAGATTGAATAATATGACAGAAAAGGAAAATCATAAATGTTGGATAAGATGTGGAAAAATTGGGACACTGATGCATTATTGATGGAATTGTGAACTGATTCAACCATTCTGGAGAGCAGTTTGGTACTATGCCCAAAGGGCAATCAAACTGTGCTTATCTTTTGATCCAGAAATACCACTACTAGATCTGCATCCCAAAGAGATCAAAGGGAAAGGAAAAGGACTTATATATACAAAAATATTTATAGCAGCTCTCTTTGTGGCAAAGAATTGGAAATTGAGGGGATGCCCATCAATTGGGGAATGGCTAAACAAATTCTGGTATATAATTGTGATGGAATGCTTTTGTGTTATAAGAAATGATGAGCAGGAAGGTTTCAGAAAAACCTGGGAAGACATATATGAACTGATGCAAAGTAAAGTGAGCAGAACCAGGAGAACATTATATACAATAAGAGCAATATTGTATGATGGTCAGCTATGAGTGCCTTGGCTATTCTGAGCAATACATTGATCCAAAACAAGTCCAAAGGACTTATGACAAAAAGTGCTATCCACCTCTAGAGAAGGAATTAATGGAGTCTGAATGCAGATTGAAACACACTTATTTACTCTATTTTGGGGGCCTCGGGGGACTGAGTTTTCTTTTATAACATAGCTAATATGAAAACGTGTTTTGCATGACTGTGCATGCATAATCTATGTCAAATTGCTTCCTTCTGAAGGAAGAGTAGGAAGGAAGGGAGGAAAAGAATTTGAAACTCAAAATTTTTTTTAAATATGTTAAAAATTTTTTACATGTAATTGAGAAAAAATAAGGGGGGGGGGAATATGTGTATTTACATTCCCCTTACCCCCCAAGGTCCCAGTTGTTAAACATTTACTAGCATTCCCTTGCACTGCCTTGTAAACATTGGTTAAGCTCAGAAGTAGTGCAATAGAAGCTTCAGGGAATGAAGTGGAGGGCTGGCGACTACAGGCTAATAGTGATAATAATAGTAATATGATAATAACAATAACAGCTGGCATTTATATAACTCTGTAAGATTTGCAAAAGCTTTACATCTATTATCTCATCTGATCCTCACATCACTCCACAATGGAATTTAATAAATGTTTGTCGAGCTGATACAAGTTGTATTCTTATTTTTTTCTACCCCATCTGAAGAATTCATACCTTACACACAGGCAGAGAAGCTAGATGCTTACCTAGAAATCACTATCCCTAAATTCAGGCCACCACGATGCCTGAATTTCCTAACATTAATTATCCTTTCTAGACTGTAAACTACATGAGGGCAGGGATTGCTTGTCTGAATATTGCATATCCCTCAGTTTCAAGCACTGTATTCTGTATACAAGGGGGGCCTACTAAATGTCTACTGAATCAAATTGAACTCAATTCGAGTTAAGGCACTGAGGGTCATTATTAAAAATGCAAATGTTATGGTGGGGAGTGGAATAAGGAACACTGGATCCTTATCAGCCATTAGCACTACAGCAAGAACTAGTTTCTGAAATTAGCTTCAGTCACAATGAAGAAATAGCTATTTGACTGATTGAGTAGGACAGAAAGAATGTCTGGATAAAAAGGGGCCACCAAAGAGCAGGCCCAGATAGGGGATCATGAGTGTCACACTGGAAGGCAGCTTGAGTGTTCTGGGAGCCTACAATTGTTAGATCATTAAAATGCAGAGATGGAGAGGTCCTAAAGAAGAGCTCTGCCACTCAAATGACCCAGAGTACTGTTCAGCAGCCTTACAAAAAGGTGGCCATTTTCCTTCTAGATTGTCAGCTATCTGGAGGGGCAGGGAAAATATAAGGGAGATGGGAACCCTGCCAGAAAATGTAGAATTGAATGATTTTTCATGTCTAGTAGAATTACGTTCACATGGTATGAAACCATCAAGAACTTAAAAAATAGCCCATGGCTCTTTAAATGAAAATCAACAATGCTGAACAATCTGCTGAAAACTGAAGAGATAAACTGAAATCTCTCTGTGGGCAGCTTTTCCTCCTCTGGAAAAACTGATCACCCTCTTTCACATGTCATTTGATCTAATGTATGTATCAGAAGAAAACTCTAAGGTCTTACTAGAGTGCATCTGAAGATCTTCCCATTCATCATGAACCACTAAGATTGTGGACCACTTTCACAATGAATGAGTTTTTATTGTCAAAAGATGGCATGACCAAGATTGTAAAGATGGGATGTCAATGCCTGGATGGCAGGTTTTCAATCACCATCCAGGACTGACTTGAAGAAAATGTCTTCTCTAATACCCACTCCTTTTAGTTAAAGGAAGACAGCTTCATTAGTCTTACCCACGTGACACTTGTGACATTAGCTCCCAATGTGAAGCCATTTTGTTTGTGTTTTAAATGCTTCCTTATTGAAAAACAATACGTCACTGTATAAATTATCCATCAAGAGAGTACATTATCTCAATTACCATGATCCAACAGTCTCTGGCCTTGAAAATTGTTCTTTCTACTGCCTATGAGAAATAGCCCTTTCTTTTAAGAAAGTACCACCATTAACTACCAAAGAATAGCTTGCTAATTGCCTTTTCTGCTCTAACCAGCACCAAGCCTGAGGAGTAGAGAGGGGGAGGGGAAGTATGAAATAACTTTAATTAAAGCTTCCACTTCCAAGGTTGGAAATTAATTGAGGGAGTGAAAAGAAGTCTTGTTCAAAATATTAAAATGTGAAATCTGTTGTTATCTCTGCTCTAAGCCCTGCCCCCCCATAGCACCTGAATTCATCTCTCTCATTTCATAGGTTCAGAAACTTAGTATTTTGTGATTGTATAGTTTAGTATATATAGAATAAAGTTCAGAGGAATACTCAGTGCTCCAGAATGGTGTATGTATTTATCTCCAACCATCTCCCATCCCTCCTCCAAGTTGCCCTCCAAGATCTACAGATAGGAAGACTCTCAACTGCTTCCCCATGTAGCTCATAGAGGAAAGCAATATGCATTTCCCTTGTGAGGATCATGGATTAGCTTCTCTAGCTCACTAGCCCAGTGGGGTTCAGAATAGGTGGCAGTTTGAGGAGCCCTAGATCTTTTCTTTGTCCTAATCCTGAACTCTGCTTCAGAATCAGGATTTCTCCTGGCTCTGCTGACCTCCAGTTACCTTACCTCTGCTCCAGGCTTAGAAACTCTCCTCACAGCGCTACAGCTTCTGGCCAATATTGATCACCATGTCTGTGGCTCTCCATACAATCATTCCTGTTTCTCTCCCCTCCTGGGAGTCTAACCAGCCAGGTCACTGGAAGGAAGACAGAAGGAGAAAACTGGCTTCCACAACGAAGAGACAGCATCCCCTCATCCCAATGTGTGACCTCTGATCTCAATCCCTCAATGAAGGGCAAAGGGGAAATGAATTTTCACTGTCATTATAAATTGCTCTGTCAGTTTCTTTCTGTCTCCATGACTCATTTCCCAGGTCCAAATGAAAACAATAATTCAAAGAGATAAGAAGACAAACAGGAGTTACCCAGAGAATTAAAGAATCCCGGTTCAACCCATGCCAGACAAAAATCCCTTCTAAAACATCCTTGACAAGCGGTCACTCAGCCTCCATCTGAATACCTCCAGTTAGGAGGGAACTCACCACCTCCAAAGGCTCCCTATTCCACTTTGGGATAAGTCTAATTGTTAATAAATTGGTTATACATTGAATTGAAACACCTCTCTGTAACTTCCTCCTATTACTCCAGGTTCAATTCTCTGGAGCTCAGTAGAACATGATGACACCATCATGCCCTTCCACCTGCTCCTGGGGGTTGGAAGGTCATCAGCTGAGATGCAGGGCTATAGACTGAGCTCTCCTCTTTCCTCTCTGGAATGACTGTACCCAAGCAAAGTTCTATGCTCTCCCATATCCACTCCACTCAACCGAATTCACCCCAGGTGCAAGAATTCCTAGCCACAGCTCTGTAGAGAGAGCAAGTGCTGACTTCAGCAAACCAATATCAGGATAACAAGTTTTGTAGGGAGTTGCAAAATGCGCTTTTTGCACAGAGGATGGATTTCATGTAGAAATCAACCAAGCATGACCGACAAGCAAAATCAAATTCAAGCCTACAGTAAGGAAAAAACAGGGCTGTGCTGTGTTTAAAGTCTGATTTGTTCAAATAAGAGTTCATAGATATTTCTATCATCCTGAGCCCCTGACAATCAGTGCTCTGGGACGTTCGCCCACACTTGGATGCCCTTGGACAAATCACTGGATTTTTGTGCAGGGCATTAGACTCTGGCTCCTGACATCAGATTGGATTCTCCTCCTTCTTCCCCAAGGACTACCCAGTTGGGAAGCAATCATATTTCCCTTTTGGCTTTGACTCATTTATTTTCCTGTGATCACTCAGATGAAACACTGCTCAATACTGCTTGGATTTCACTTTTCCAATGAGCAAACAGATCCAAGAGAAAAACACTAAGGAATAGGCTTCCAAGTTCAAGACAAATGTTCTCACCAAGGGCTGTGGACATTTAATCAAGAAATGAAACCTGAATTGGCCTGGAGCTTAGCAAAGGACAGTACTGTCCAAACCCACAGCCTCCCTATCCCAGCTGTATCCGGGGGGATTCAGCACATCTAGCCCTTGACGATGCTGCCATTTCAGCATGGGCTAGGGGCAGTGAACACACGCCACCCCCATTAAAGTCTGAAGCCTTGAGAAGATACATTGTGGTAGGTACTGCCAGTAGTGAGCTTTCTGATGCCTGGCCTAAAATTTCTAGGAAGCCCCCAGCTTTCTCTCTTTCGTCTCAGTCTCTTGGATTTGAGTATATGAGAGACTCGCTCTCCCAGCTTGGCATTCTCTCCCTTGCTCAGACCCTGTTTGGGACCTCACCACCCCTTTTTCTGAGCCCAGTTGAATCATCAGCATGTGACAGCCCCTACAAGGGAGACTACAGGCCCTTCCCCTAGTGAGGAGTCAGGGCCCACTTTCTTCTAGAAGTGATAGCTTAGTTTCTCATCTCATCTATTATTCACATTTCCTTGGTCTTGATTCCTTTGGGTAGAAAATATCGATTCAGCCTCCCAAGGAGCCAAATGGCTACCAATGTTCTGAGTAATTGTCATCTTCACCATCATTAATATCATTATCAAATATGAAATACTCGCTGAGCTCTTGCTATATACAAGGCATTGGTGGGGATGGTAAACAGAAATATGGAAAATTCCCAAAGCCTTGGCACACATATATAACCTATATCAGATAGCTTACTGTCTCAGGGAGGGAGGGGAAGAAGAGGAGGGAAGGAGAGGTTTTGGAACTCAAAATTTAAAAAAAAAGAATGTTAAAAATTGTTTTACACTTAATTGAGGGGAAATAAAATATTATTTTTTTTAAAAGTCTTAACATACACATATAGCCTGAATCAGATTGCTTACCATCTCAGGGAGGGGGGAAGGGGAGTTAAAAATTGTTTTTACAAGTAATTGAGGAAAAAGTAAAATTTTTTTTAATAAAATCTTAGTGAAGTTTTAAGCTTTTTAATAGCTTTAAATAGCTAGCAAGTATCCAAGGCAGAATTTGAACCCAAGTCTTCCTGGCTTCAAGTCTAACCGGTTGTGTGACCCTGGGCAAGTCATTTAACTTGACCTCTGTCTCAGTTTCTTCATCTTTAAAATGGGGATAATAATAGCACCTTTCTCCCAGGGCTGTGGAGTGAATCAAAAGAGAGAATATTTGTAAACTGATTTGCAAATTTTAAAGCCCTCTGTAGGTGGTCACTACCCACTATGCTAACCCCAGATTGCTAACTGAAATAAGTCCTAAGTTAGTGGAAGGTGGAAGAAATATGTTTTTGAGCATGGGACAACTTCATGAGCTCATAGTCTAGTGAGGATGTAAGACATATGTAAATGAAATCTCTAAAAGACACGATTCTGTGGTAAGAAGGCACAGTGTGGCCTACTTTTCCAAGCAATCCCTTCCTGGAGACATGTCTTAAAGCAGATTGCCCCAAGGTGGTATCCTCATCACCTCGAGCTATTTATTGGGTCCGTCTGTTAGAGACCTACACTGGGTGTGTGAACGGGGAAGGAAGTGGCAATGAGGGAGTGACCAGTATGAGGACTTCTTGAAGTACCCATGTTAGAAGCCAAGGGGCAGCGCACTGTATCGACAGAGCTGTATCGGCAGAATCGCCAGATTAAAAACAAGAAAGCTACTTACTTCCCACATGACCTTGGGCAGGTTCCAGTAGCTGCCTATTATGTCTAGCATAAAATAGAAACTTCTTTGTTTGTCATTTAAAGCTCACCCTAATCCAGTTCTGCCCTTTCTAGGCTTAATAAATATGATTCTCTTTCATGAAATCTACTGCTTTCCTGGCCTCTTTCCTCTTCTGTCTCCCATGTCTGTACCTTTCTTTGCCTAGACTGGTTTCTGTGCTTGGAATGTTCCCCCTCCTTTCTTCCGCCTCTCAGAATCCCTAGCTTTCTTCAAGGCTTAACTCAAACACCACTTCAGTAGGAGAGCTTTTCTTTTTTTATTTGTATTTTGACTTCCAAATTCTCTCCCTCTCTCCTCCATCCATTGAGAAGGCAAGCAATATGATGTGCATTATACATGGAGAGACGTGCAAAATACATTTCTATTTTAGTGGAAAGCCTTTCTTGATCTCCCACTTGCCAGTCTCTCCTCTGCCCTTGGGCCCAGCAATATTATCTCATATTTGTGGGCATTTTTATGTACTTATCCATGTATACATTTCTTCCTTCCAATAGAATATACACTCTTTGAAGGCAGGGAATATTTCTCTTTTGTCACTGTGTCCTGAGTACCTACACTGTCCTTGGCACATAATGGGCCCTTAGTAAATGCTTATTGAAATAATAAAATAAATTAACTTGAAGGCTAGTGGTCTTTCTTCAACTGTAAAATGAAGGGACTAAATCAGATCTCTAAGCTCCCTTCTAGTGCCAAATGCCGTGACCCTATACAAGGTGAAATGTACACCTCAGGCTTGCATAAAAGCTCAACAAAGTTGACAGTCTGGTTATCAACAGCTTGAGTTCCCCGTGGCCAAAAAATGCAGTAAATACACTCTTATGTATTTGGTGAAGGCTGTATCCACCACACAATCACAAACAGTAGTTGTTTGTTGTTCCATCTTTAAGTCCTGGCCAACTCTTCATGACCCCATTTGGAGCTTTCTTGGCAAAGATACTGGAGTAGTTTGCCTTTTTTCTCCAGTTCATTTTACAGATGAGGAAACTGAGGCAAACAGGGTGAAGGGACTTGTCCAGGATCACACAGCTAGTAAGTATCTGAGGCCAGATTTGAACTCGGAAAAATAAGTCTTCCTGACTTCAAGCCCGGCATGCTGTGCACTGTGGTGCCCCCTCGATGCCCAGAACAAACAGTGGTAGGAGTGGTCAAACAAACCAAAAAAAAAAATCATGAAGGTGCATTTAGGGAGAAAAGATCACCTAAATAGTCCAAGTGAGATGTCTTCTCTTTAGCTGCTCCCCATGTTGGAAACAATGAATGTCAGACAATAAGGACCAGAACCAGCAGGTGCACTTCAAGTGCTGGTGTTCTGATCTGGCAGTTTGTCTCATCTGCATCTATGAAAAGATAGCACCCACATAGGAAGTGGTGCAATTTCACATGTGGAAGATGCAAACAATGTCATGCAGACTGTGGGATTCTCCACCTGCAGTGATACAGAAGCCTGCTTTCATCAAATTAGAGGCATCTGGGTGTCACAGTGATTAGGGCACTAGATCTGAACTCAGGAGGACCTGAGGTCAAATCCCACCTCAGACAGTCAGTAGGTACATGCCCCAGGGCAAGTCATTTAAACCCAGTTTTCTCATCTGTAAAATGGGGGTAATAATAGCATCTATCTCTCAGGATTATGGTGGGGATAAAATTAGATAATAACTGTAAAGCTCTATGTAAATGCTAGTCATTATTATCATTAAACTGACATGTGAGTTTGTATGCCTCCTTCAGCATCTGCCCAATCAAAATGGCGTAGGGAGACATTGTCGTGGGCCGCTCTATTTAGCCATCTTTAGCAATGTCATCATTACAACTGACACCAAGTTACATGCTAGCTGTTCAGAATTAGGAGGGAGAAGCACAAGAACTGGGTGATTGGGGGTGGAATTCTAGAGAGATGGTCAAGTGAAGTCATATGTCGGCCCAGCTACTGGGAAAGATCTCTAGAAGTAAGTATGTTTAAATACAACCAGGAGTCCAAAAAATACAGATGTGGATGTAGTCCCCAAAGTCTTAGCGCACTAAGACAGCCTGTACAATATACATTACTATATATGGGAAATAGGGCTTTCAGAGGGAAGAAGGGAAGAAGAGAAAGTGAGAGAGACAGAGACACAGAGAGAAATACATCTAGACAGATGATAGATAATGGGTAGACAATAGAGATAGAGGATAGCTAGATTATGGATGGAAAGATAGAGATAATAAATTGATAGATGACAGTAGATAGAAAGACCAATAGGTGACAGATAATAGGAAGATAATAGAAATAGATAACAGAAAGATTATGGCTAGAAAGATATAAATGGTAGATCGATAAATGATAGATGTAGAGGATAGATAGATAGATAGATAGATAGATAGATAGATAGATAGATAGATAGATAGAATAGATAGACAGACAGAGATAGATAGATAGATAAATAGATAGATAGATAGATAGATACATAGATAGATACATAGATAGATAGATAGATAGATAGATAGATAGATAGATAGATAGATAGATAGATAGATAGATAGATAGATGAAGGGATAGTTAGGAGAATAGATAAATGGAATAGGTAAGTAGATAGGTAGATAGACAGACAGACAGAAAGACAGATAGAGGGATAGATGGATAGATGGATGGATGGATAGAAAGATAGATAGATAGATAGATAGATAGATAGATAGATAGATAGATAGATAGATAGATAGATAGATAGATAGAAGATAGATAGATAGATAGATAGATAGATAGATAGATAGATAGATAGATAGATAGAATCCAAAAAGATTAGTGAAAGAAGCAGACATATCTGGAGTGGACACAGGTTTGGAGTGGGGAGAGGCTAAGGTTGAGGTGGATGGGCCTGGAGCAATATCAAGCCAAGAATGGAAAATAGGGCATATACATCAACTGCCCAGGGTTCAAGATCACTACAGTGGCATGAGTATAAAGGGATGCGGGTACGCTAACCATTGAGCAATTAATTCATGCACAGTATCAGTGGTTGAAGAGAAATCTGTTGAGGAAAGTACAAGAGTAGAGAGCTTGAAGCTTCTCTTGAGGTTTAGCCTCCTGACAGGTAAAGATGGTGTGTTCTCTGAGACCAAAACAACAGGCAGGGCTAGGCAGAGGTATGGGAGCCTAGTCCACAGGCCCAAGCACCTTGCTTGTCCTTGAGAAGACCCAGAGGAATAGGAGGAAGAGGTCTTTTCAGAAGGCAGCCTGGCAATGGAGAAAGTCCTGGAGCAGGTCTACATTAGAGTAGAAAGCAAGAGATAATGCTCTCTCCCCATTTAGGGAAGGAGAACAGAATAAGCATTTATTAAGTACCTGCTATGTACAGAGCATTGTGCTAAGCATCTTACAAATATTAACTCATTTGATTGATGTAAGAGAAGGCCCAGGAAGCCAGCAGGGGCAGATGAGAAGGAGTTGGCAAGGGGTCTTATGTCTCATATTCTGTGCGTGGCCCTGCTAGAAGTGGCCCTAGCTTGGGATGAATGATGGGAAAGGACCAACCAAGGATGTTGGCCAACAAGGAGCAGACCAGGGAAAAGAGCTCTCCAAGGTCCTAGTCCTACAAAATACCTATATCCAGGGGATGAGAATGAAATGGTTGGAGCTATTCTGAAGGAAGACCTTGAACTTCAATCACCGCAGTGATATTGTAGATCTTCTTGGCCTCCTAAGGAAATGTCTTCCCAGGAAACTCTCACAGATCCCTCACGCATGTATGGCAGACACATATGTATGCAATGCCTGGCCTATGTCAGGGACACTGTCCTTTGTAGCCAGGACACAAGTCTAGATAGGGTAGCATCCACCTCTCCTACTGCACAGCTTTGAGTGTCCTCTGGCAGAGTCACTGGGGTATATTCTTCTGGGTGTTACCTCCCTGCCCTCTGACAGGCACGTGGTCTCTGCTGAAGATGGCATCTTTTCTTTTGTGCTGGGTAGTATGCACATTTCACTTTCCACCGAGTGCTGAGTGTTTCTCATCACTGAATTGCTCTCTGCTACCATCTACTGGACTTCAGCTTTTTAGGACTCTTTTAATGCTGACTTCTTCCTCCCTACTCCCATCTAATAAGGAATGGTATCTTTGAAAGCCTCTTGAAGACAAGAGCAAGCAATCAGCTCTTTTAGTCCATGGCCTAGGCTAAATTAATCCTCCAGACTTAGCGAAAAGAAGCCAACAAAAGCCAGCTAGAAAGCTCAAGTTAAGATTAAATCTGTTCTTTTGACTGGTGACAATTTAAGGTCCATAGTTCCAGACAACTACATGATTTAGGATTAGAAAATCCCTTATAATGCCTGTTTAAGCCCTGATGGGAATCCCGTGCCCCCAAACTCTGCCTCAAAAAAAACACGCCACAGGAGCTGTGTGGATGCTAGGGACTATGGAGCCCAGCTTCAAGTTTCTATGATGTTATGATAAAATGACAAGATGCTCATAAGACCCTCCAAACACAAATTAAATTGAATAACCATGAAAGCTAAGCAATGAAGGTAAGGCCATTCACAGCCCTCTACCCACCTGGTGCACATTTCAACCTTAATTATGGATATCTGCCAGCAACAAGACCGTAAACTTCTATAAAACCTCTCGATCTCCTTATTTTGGAATGGACATTTTCAGCTGCTTCTCATATGATGGTTCTACTAGTTACCTCCCCAAAAGACTTCACCTCCATGGTCAGAAAATTTCTTCTCCAAATAGGGGGCCAAACTAAAAAGAGCTTTGGAAAGGCCAGAATCCTGCCATAATCAGAAAGTTTATTCAGCCTTAGGCCTAATGAATGAAGGCTCTGACTTCTAATCCAGCTTGCTGCTGAGGTCTCGGGTTAAGTCAAAACCTCTAAGTCAAAACAGCTTCCCTGTACCTCACCAAAGGGTTATGGAGCATCCAACTGATGAAAGATGAAAACATACTTAGCTCTTTTCCACAAAAAAGTCCCAATCATCAACAGTCTAATGGCCTCTCCCTACCACCACCACTTTCAACCAGAAAGAAGAAAACCCCACATGACCAAGAGCAAAGAAATTCAGTCACAAAATGAGAGGACCTGGCATAGGCTTCATGTTTGCTGGCCCCCAAGTCAGACCTCCAAAGGAAAACCATAGCTTCACAGAACTTTGGATCTGGCTAGGACCTTAAAGATCATCAAAACCAGCTCCCTCATTTCATAATGAGACCCCAAAGAAGGAAATAATCAGGCCATCTTCAGAGAGTTCAGAGAGCATTGGGGTCACATTGGAAGCACGTTAAGCTGAATTTGGATCACAGTATTATCTCTCTGGGGCTGGAAGAGACCATCTCATCCATCCCCTCATTTTACAGGTGAGGAAAATGAAGTTTGGAGAGGGAGATTAGGAGTGTTGAATGACTTCTACAAGAGATAAACTTCAGAGGCAACATTTGAAAGAGCACCTAGACTCCTAGTCTGGAGACCCCATATGATCTAGGACTTCCAGACTAACAGGGATCTAATCCATCTCTCATGGCAAACTGCCAGTTCTTTTGTGTAACTCATCCCTGGTCCCTCTATCTCCCATCCATGGCCCATTTGCTCTTGTTCTTTTCAGGCCTCTGATCTACTGACAATTTTCTGCCTGACTTTGAGCAAATCATTTGGTTTCTCTAGGCTCTTGTTTCTTCCTCAATAAAATGAGGGGAAAGTGGACCAGGTCCCTTTGACACCCAACGGTCTAATTTCTGGGAAAGTCAAGATGAAGACCAAGCTATTACAGAGCTATATCCCTTGTCCCATAAAGGAGGAGCTGAGCAGATCTATAATTATAGATGTTTTACTACCAAGTGTTTTAAATGTGACCTCTGGGATTTACAGAGTTATTTTTTAAGCATCAATGTTCATGTTAAAAGGTTTAGTGTAAACAGAATAATTTAATGTTGGTTTTATATATCAGACCAGATAAAGGTCAAGGAAATCAATCCACTAAGAGTGGCTTGCTTGGTGCTTGGGAAGGGAAGAAGGAGGCATTGATTAAAATTTCATGGACCAAGCTGCTCAGCTGCCATGGCTCCAGGCAGAGTTGGTAAATCTAAGTCATAAAAAACTACAGAACAAACTAAGAGGTGGCAAAAGCCCATCCAGAACCCAGGAATCTCTCTGAGCTCAGGAATGGCTGGGGAAACATCAGGATCTCTGAAAGTCCCTGGAACAAAGTGGCCATTGATGGGAGAGCTCAATCGATTAGCAAAGACCTGTGAAACACCTACTATGTGCCAATGTTATTCAAAGACAAACAAATGAAACCACTCCAAGCCTCAAGAAGCTTACATTCTTAACAGAAGAGATACCAACCACTTATGAGTGGGGAGAGGGGAGTAATGGACAATGGGGGCCATGCCCTTAAAGCATGCTCAATATTCTCTGCCAGTTGTGATTCCCCATATGGAGGCTTGGTGAGTCTATACCAAATCACTACAAAGAGAACAAATACAAGGGATTTAGGGAAGGAAGTCACTTGCAGTTGGGGGTAATTGGAAAGACTTCATTAGAAGATAGCGTTTGAGCTAGGATTTGAAAGAATATGCTGGAAATGTTGTAGACGGGTACCAGTTGACCTAGATGCCAACCCTTCCAGCTCTGGGATCCTACAACATCCCTCGCGATCACTAACTCTTGACTAATCCATGCTGAACAGCAAATTCAGGAAGGATGTAGCCTGTGGTAGATAGTACAGATAACCTCTGAAAACTGACAGCTGTGTGGAACAGTGGAAGGAGCCTTGAACTGAGAGTCCAAATCTCACTCTTGCTATTTACTATAAGCAAGCTGCTTGGGCCTCAGTTTCCTTATCTGGAAAATGAGGAGTTTGCACCTGATGGTCTCTGAGACCCCTTCTAGATCCAGAGCTATAATCCTATGAGCTATAAAATTGGGGGTCAGCCTAAATAGTCTCTCTAAGGCCTCTCGCACTTCTAACATCCTGTGCCTTAACCTCCCTACCCTTCAGTTTCTTTATTCTAGTCCTGGTTCCATTGCTAGGTATATAACCATGAGGAAATACACTTCACCTCCCTGGATCTTATTTCCTTCAGTTGTAATTTGACCTTTAGTCAGAGGCTCCCTTCTGACATGAAGAGCCTGGGTCCACTTTTAGGAATCTCTCATTCTTCAAGCTGCTATCCCACTCAGATAGAACCTGGGGATTTCCACCTCTGGACTTTTCCAATTCACGCCACTACCTCCCTCTTACAACCACTCAGGCTCACAACGCTTCGAACACAGAACAAGCTTTACTTTACATAGTAAAAGACACTGAAAGAATTTACATCTGAACCCCTAGAAAGTCCTAAGATTGCCTTCCCCCTATTCAGTGAGGACATCTCTCCCCAAAAGGTAGTTAGGTAAGAATAGGTAAGGAGGCAAGCTTCTTTCTTCTATGCTTGTCACATTGAAGTAAGTTATGAAAAAAACGCATTTAAACCAATTTCCTTGCTGTACAGGGAGATGAAAATATCACAGAGGACCTCCTGAAACCCCTGTTGTTTTTTTTTTTGGTTGGTTGGTTTTTTTAAACTTAATTTTCACTACCAAGGTTTCATATACCTCCTTTGAAACATGGGGAGCCAACGACTGGGGACATTCAAATCTCAGCAGGTTAGCCTGCTTATAATTGTCTCTACTGACATTTCCACAACCTAATACATTTATCATTTTAGCAGAGTATAAGCAAACATGCAAATGTCATTTCACCTTTGAAAATTTCAAAGAAATAATTCCTCGAGTGATCTTTGCAATGGCTCCTCACCAGTAACAACAGCAAGAAATTAAGCACACCAGCACCAAGAAAGAGTGAGTGTTGCTAAATGAGATTTCCTCGTCAGGGCAAGTCAGTCTCTAGACAATTAGTAATCATCATCATTAATAACAGCAATAATAAGTGCATTTACATAGCACGTTAGGGCTTATAAAGTGCTTTGCAAATAACATTTCATTTGATCTTTGCAACAGCCCTGGGAGGTAGGCACTATTATTGTCCACATTTTACAGAGAAGGGAACTGCGGCAGTCGGAGGTTAAGTGACCCCAGTGACAGACATTGCCTTTCAAGGACACCTTTAAAATTGGAAAAGGGGGAAGCATTTCTTAAGGGTTTGTTGCTCCCTGCTGCCACCTCTGGCTTGAGAAGGAAAAGCAAGGAGGGAACAGGTCGCTAGCTGATTTGGGGAATCAGGCTTTCTAGAGTCCAGCTTTCTAGATGCTTTGGTGTCTAAGGTCATACAGCTGGTAAGTGTCTGAGGTGGGATTTGAACTCAGTTCTTCCTGACTCCAAGTCTAGGGCTCTTAGCAGCTGTGTGACCTAGCTATGTCTAGATAGGAAATTCTGTCTTCCCAAAGCTGATTTTTTTTTTTTTTACCTCTAAGTTCCAAAGTCTCCGAGGAAAGCACCTGAAGCTACAGGGCAAGGGTCCAAATCCATTTTCTGCTCATCATCAATTCTGTGATGGTGGCCAAGTCACTCCTTTTCTAGGTTCAATTCAATTTCCCCATCTGAAAAATGTAAACAATCCTACTAATTGTATTGGTTTGCAAAGCACCTTATACATGTTATCTAATTTACACACATTATCCTGTCCCTTAGGGACACCGTGAGGATGAATTGGAGATTGTTTGTAAAGTAACTCAACCTGGGAAGACCTTCTTATATAGTGCAAAGAATTCTGCATTTGGAGTCAGGAGAGACCTGATTTTCTTCCACTTAACAGTTTTTCCTATGGACAAGTGATTTCACTTTTCCAGCCTTCATCTTCTTCATTTCGACCAATCAATCAATAAATATTTATTAAGCACCTATTTGCTGGGCACTGTGCCAAGTTCTAGGGATACAAAAAGAGGCAAAAGACAAATGTTGTCCTTGAGAAGTTTACAGTCTAGTTGGGGAAACAAGTGCAAACAAATATATACAAAACAAGCTACGTACAGGATAAATAGGAGATAATTAACATAGAGAAGGCACTGTAATTAAGAGGAGTTGAGGAAGGCTTCCTGTAGATTTTAGCTTGGACTTAAAGAAAGCCAGAGAAGTCAGTAGTCTGAGTGGAGGAGAGAGAGTGCTCCAGGCCTGGGGGACAGCCCAAGATAATGCCCAGGGTTAAGTGATGGAGTGTCTTGTTCATGGAATGGCCAGGAGGCCAGTGTTGATGGAGCAAAGAGTACGCTTGAGGGGGTTAGGTGTAAGATGGGAAAGGTAGGAGGGGCTACACTAAGGAAGGGCTTAGAATACCAAACAGAAAAGTTTATATTCCTAGGTAACTTACATTTGGGAGTTATATAACTTCTTTGTTCATGACCAAATAAGTCAAAGAAAAAGGCATGATAATAAGATGTGTATTGAAATAATATTGATTACATGTCCATGACTCATCCGAGATGTAGGCCGACTTTCTTCTCTCTATAGCCATGTCCCAAACCCAGGAGTTCTTGGACAAGGGTTTAGACTAAACCACCTCCCATCACCCACTCCTCTACAGAGCCAGCAAATGAGCTTCATACATGAGTTTCAAATGCCATGCCCATCTGCTTTACTTTTCCACCCACAATTTCCTGTAGGATTGCTGTACCAATAAGGTGAGGAAAATTGACAGGATCATAGACTTAGGCTGGAGCTTGCTAAGGAAGCTCATCTAAGTCCCTCTCTTCATTTTATGAATGAAGAAACCAAAGCCCAGAAGGTTAAGTGATTTGAGCAAGGCCACACGTAGAAAGCATCAGAGAAGGGTTTTGAACCCATTGGTCAGTACTGTTTCCATCATTCAACACTTTCTACCTCCCAACCTTTCCATTCACATTTCAGTCAAAGACAGCAGCCTCCAATCCTCCCCTGCCACTGCCTTGGGCTCATGAGATGAGGGTGGGGGTGGGGAGGAGGCAGTGTGGGACTCTAGTTATTGTCACTGCCTGTTCATCACAAGTAAAGCAGAAGGATGGAGTCAAGAACAGGCCAGGTGCTAGAAGAGACCCTTCCAGCCACCATCCCTCACCCCTCACCCCAAGCCAATCTACCTCCAGCATTTGAGCTTGTCCCTCCTTTCATTTTTTTTAATTAACAAGCATTCGCTTTCTAACAAATAATTGCAAATGTATTTTTTCTAATGAATAATAAGCCTCACCCCGCCACCAGCATTAAGAAATTTAAAAAAGAAAAACGGAACCCTTATAACAAGTAAGCATTATCAAGCCAAACAAATTCCCAAATTATGTCCAGAAATGTGTGTCTCGCTCAGAATACTCGAGTCCATCATTTCTCTGTCAGCAGGTAAGTTGTGTCATTTTACAGAATCATAGAAATGGAGCTAGATGGAGCCTCAAGAGCTATCCAGTCCAATTTCCTCATTTTATACATGAAAAACGACCCGCCCAAGGTCACACGGGTAATAAATATCAGAAGCAGGATTTGAACTCAGATCCTCTGATTCCAGAAGCTTTACCGTGCTGCCACCTTTGGCTCTTCTTGTCTTGGCTTAGGTTTATGATCAAGGTCAATCCCGAAACACAGAGTCAACAACTCATTAGACGGCATGGTTACATACCCTATTATATGAACACTGGGGTTAAAAATACCTGGGTTCCCTGGCTCACAGAGATCAAATGAGATGGTGTGTATGAGGTGCTTTGCAAACCATAAAACACCACATAAATGTCAGCTGTTCTATTTGAACAAAATAGAAGTCGATATGAAACTGGAGACTGCAGGGGAAAAACATGTTCTCTGAGTTTAGCACATGCCTTCTGTGCTAACATGTTCCCTTTAGCTACCCTGATACTGTTTCAAACTATTAAGAAATATATTGGGGGATACGGAGGTTGTTTTTTTTCTTTAATAACTTCAATTTAGAAAAAAAACTTAACCGAGCACCCACTCTTTTCAAATCACCACAGGATTCCATGCCAAGCCATATGGCAGAAACTGGGCACAGACCACTTTCATGTGCAATCATCTTTTTATTATACTATGTTATGGAAATTCTTGTTTTATTCCATAAATTAAAAGTAAAATAAATTAAAATAAATATATATATATATATATATTTTTAAAAGTCCTCCTTGTCCTCAGAGAGTTTACATTCTAGAAGGGAAATCCCATTCAATACAATTCATTAAGTAGTTATTATAATCTAGGCACTGTCACAGGTGTTGGGCACACAAACACAATAATGGAAGAGTGCGTTCTAGAGAGGATGTAGGAGTGGAACCACAAAGTAATTTGAGAAAGCACTGGAGTGCAAGGAAATGAAGTACAGCTGGAGCTAAGCCTTGACGGAAGCTGGGAGTTGTAGAAGGCAGAGGTAGGGAGAGAGACAGAGACAGAGAGACAGAGATGGAGAGACAGAGATGGAGAGACAGAGACGGACAGACAGACACAGGCACAGACACAGAGACAAAGAGACACAGAGACAGAGAGAGATAGAGAGACAGAGAGAGCACTCCAGGTATGAGTAATAACCCTGCAGAGGCAGGGAGACTGGCGGGGAAATAGCCAGTTCTGGGAATGACAAGTGAGCCATATGGTCTGGGACGAAGAGTGTGTGAAAGGGAGTAAGGAAAAAGAAGCTTGGAAAGGAAGGCGAGAACTAGAGTGGGGAGCGTCCGGCTGAGAAGTTCTGACTTGATCTCCTAGGTGATGGGAAAGAGCTACAGTTTTCTGAGCAGGGAAGACAACAGAGTCAGACAAGGGCCTTTGGAAGATCACTGTAGCAGCCGACCAGAGGATGGACTGGAGAGGAGATTATGCAGGGAGACCGCTCAAGAACCCACTGCTAACGTGCAAGGCAAAAGTGATGAGACGGGGCATGTAATACAAATGACTGAGATACATCATTAGTATAGATAGATGACTATGCTATTGTTCAGTCATGTCCAGCTCTTCATGACCACATGGACTGTAGTGTGCGATAAGGAAGAGTGAATAACCAGCTCCTGTCTCTGTAGCAATTTCAGATTTACAAAGCACTTTCTAGCAAGGAAGGTCATGCACTGGGATCACAGAATCATATATCCAGGTCCAGAAGGGACTTTGGAGCCCATCTATTCCAGACCTTTCACTTTACAGATGGGGAAACTGAGGCCCAGAGATTACTAGGTTCTAGATTTGGATCCAGAAAGGATCTCAGAAGCCACCTAGTCCAATCCCTTCACTTTACAGATGGGGAAACAGAGGCTCAGGGAGGTTAAAATGACTGGTCCAGGTTCACAAAGGCATTGTCATCCTCCTTTTACAGTTGAGGGAACTGAGGCTCAGAGAGCTTACGTGACTTATGGAATCACAGATATGGAACTGGAAGGGACCGTGGAGGCCGTCCAGTATAATCCCCCTGGTTTTACAGATGATGAAACCGAGGCCCAGGAAGGCAAAGTCCCTTGCCTTCAAGATATATCACATAGATATGTATTATTGCCCCCATTTAACTGAGGCCTGGGGAATCTAAGTGACTCATGAAAGATGGCAGAGCTAGTAAGTATCAGGGGCAGTACCTGAACCCATCTTTTATGACCATGAATGTAGCACTGTTTCCCCTACTCCCCAGCTCATTCACTCATGGACTAAAAGTCACCAAGCCTCTGTGAATTTCCATTTTCTCATTAACTTTTCAGAGCTGTCAATCTCATGCTGATGACCCTGGGAAAATCGAGAAGAAGGTGATGGGGAATGCCCCTTGTCCCCTAAGAGCCCCCAACTAATTTCCACCAAGTCTGTGACCCCTCTTCATTTACAGCCCTATACAAATATGTAGGGGGTGGTGGTAAACACCAACCATACACCCGCAAAGAAGCTATAGGAGAAGTTGTCTATCCCAACCCGGAGATGACTAAGAATCCACTTTGTGAGACCTGAGCAAGTGACTTTTATTCAAAGACCTCTTTTAAGGGGAAAATCTACTCCCTGCCAAGGCAACCCAGTGGTCTGCAAAGTTCAGACTACTAGGAGGTTTTTCCTAACACAGAGCCCAAATCTTCCTCTTTGCAATTTCCAATGTTCCCTCCTAATTGAATCAATCAAATGAAATGATTAAAATATTTACCCCTTTTGACCCAAAGATTGCATTGCCAGGAACACACCCCAAAGAAGTCATTGACAAAAAGAAAGATCCAATATGCACCAAAAGATTTTAGCAGCATTTTGTTTGTGGTATCAAAGAATTGGAAACAGAGTAGATGTCCTTCAGTTGGGGCATGGCAAAACAAATCATGGCACATGAATTAATGGAATATGGCACTGCTGTAAAGAGTGCTGAATACAATGAAAATAGAGAAGTATGGAAAAATTGACACTATCCGATGCAGAGTGAAAGAAGCAGAACCAAGAAAACATCATACACAATGACTGCAACAATGTAAAAAAGAATGCCAACCATAAGATAATTGAAACTTAATAATGAAAAAAAAATTAGGCCTTGGCCCAAAGAAGAGACATAAGAAGTTATCTCCTCCCCTTCCCCACTTTCTTTTGTAGAGGTGGGAGGTCCATGAACATGGAACACTTACTATGATACTATATTTCTTGATATATTCCATTTTTCTGCATATTTTTCTCTCTGTCCTCTTTTTATAAATCAATCGGTAAGCATTTAAAACTACCTACTATGGGCCAGGCACTATGACAGGCTACAGAGACAAAGGCAAAACATGGTCCTGCCCTCAAGGAGGTTACATTCTCTCAAGGGAAGCATGTATATGCCATGAAATAGCATGAAATAAATCAGTCATTTCAGGGAGAGACACTAGCTTCACTGTGGAACGTCTCATAAAAGGGAGTGTTGATCAAACCGAGCTTTGCCAGATACTAGGGATCCTTCCAGGCAGAGGTGAGGAGCAAGTGTGTTCCAGGAACAGAGGGCCACCTGGGCTATAGAATAGCATGAGGAACCAGAGAAGGCCAGTTTGACTGGATCATAGAGTATGTGAAGGAAAAGGAATGTATAACAAGCCTGGAAAAGTAGTTATTACCTCTGGGACCAAGCCAACCAAGTCTAAATCCTTTTCCATAATAGCCTTTCATATGTTTATAATACTTTGTATCATACCAGGGATTCTTATTCTGGGATCCATGACCTTGGTTTTTAAAAATATTTTTACATATTTTGTTTTACATTTATACTTTATTTTCTTTTATATTTAATAATGAATTTTTATATTTTGATAACTATTTTAGTGGAATTTGTTTACTCTATTATCCTATGTATTTTATTTTATGCATTTTAAAACATTATGAGAAGGGGTCTGTAATTTTCATGAGACTGCCAAAGGAGGTGCGTGATGCCAAAGGATAAAAGCAAAGGGTAAGGAGTTCCGTACTGCATCAATATGGGATTTTCATTTTTGTTTTTACTGGTTCCATGACTTCACCCATTGAGAAACCTCCTCTCCCAACAGATCAGCTGGTTCTCTGCCTTTATTGTCTTATGTAAGAGCAAAAGACATCAATAACCAATCTTAGTGTTAGAGAGTCGGTTGCTTGGGGCACTGGGAAGTTAAGTATTTTCCCAGAATCACATCACCAGGATATATCAGAGATGGGGCTTGAATGCAGACCTTGCTGACTCTGAGGGCAGTGCTAGGTCCGCTATTTCTTCATCAGGGCTTAATTACTCTTATTAAAAGGTACTAAGGAGGAGTTGCGAGCATTAGGGGGCACGTCCCTACCCTCAGAGGTCGTACCAGGGAGAGCCCTTACCATGGCCTCTGGACCACCTTGTTCTGCTGTGTCCTCCAAAAGACAGGACTCCAGGCTGACGGGGCCATCCAGGTGACCTAGACTCTGCCCTCCTGGGGTTCCAAGGCCAGCGTCAAGCTAATGAGGGCACAATGTCAGAAGCAAATTCACATCTGCAGTTCCTCAGCCCCAGGGAGCATCTCAGGGAAGGAACATTATTCAGTAGGAATTTAGATGAATCACAACCGCAACTCACAAATGAGGAGGAAGAAAGTCTGGAGGGGAGCAAGGGTCATTTGGGGGGAAGCGGAGAAGAATCAAACCTGCCTCGGTTCTCCCAGGAAATAAGACACCTGACTCACAGCTTCTGCTCGCGGACCCTGAATTCTCCGGTCTGCCAGCCATAGGGCAGACGAGCTGCAAGTGGGCTCGCCTCGTGTTCCCAGAAGCTCCCAGGGAGCATTCACAGGAATTCATGAAATCATCTGTTCTGAGAAAGGGAGACAGAAAGGGACCGCTTGTGATTGACAAGGGGAAAGCAGGGAGAAATCTTTAAATAAAAGAAAACTGCCTGGCTAGCCATATGCCCGTGTGTATGCGTGTGTGTGTATGCCTGTGTGTGTGTGTGTGTGCGTGTGTGTGTGTGTGTGTCTGAAGAAAGAATCTAAATCTTAGGTGTCTCTCTACTTCCAAGTATGTCTGTCCAGTTAAGACATTAGGCAGCTAAGCAGTGGCCAGTAAGCCCAACCCACCACCCCAGACTTTTACATGGAGTCACCCCAAAACAGATTAATCCGTTCAATTCGACAGACATATATTGAGTACCACTGTGTGCAAGTCACTGTGAGAGTGCAAAGAAATCATTCTTTCCCTCAAGGAGTTTACCATGTAGTAGGGGAGAAGAAGACACAAGGCCGTAACTAGGATAGGGTGATTAAAGCTTTGCCCTAGTGCAAGGAAATTTAGAGGATACTTACATTTTTTCAGTAGGCTGAACTGAGCTTAGGACTTATTTAGCAAGAATTACTGCTTAAACGTATAACCTATATCAAATTGCTCACTGTCTCAGGGAGGGGGCAGGTGAGGGAGAGAAAAAATTTGGAACTCAAAAAAATTTTAAATGAATATTAAAAGTTGTCTTTACATGTAGCTAGGGAAAAATAAAATATTATCTCAAAAAATAACTAGTTAAAAAAAGGAAGTTTCCAGATGGTACTTCCTCCCTCACGTGTCTGTACCCCAGGTGAGTCCCTACCCTGCCCACTCTCCAGGCAGAGGCCTCCCCAAGCTGCAGTGTGCTGGGATCTCATATGATCCTGCTTCTAGATCCGGAAAGGATCCCAAAGGCCATCTAGTCTGACTCCTTCATGTAATAACAGAGGAAATTGAAGCCCAGAGGGGTTCTTAAATGACTCATCCTAATCAGCCAGGCAAGGAAAAGAACCAGGTTTCAAACTCAGGTCCTACAACGCTCCATATTGGGCATTCTTTTCCCTGTCCCATAATGCATCTCTCCCCCACAGCACCTTGTACCCTGAGATCTAAAGTCTACCCCAGATTCCCTTCCCAAACCAAATTTGCCTTAAAATAAATTGTGTTGATTTGAGTGCCTTTCCTACTGTTTGCCCAAGGCACATTGTATATTGCAGTGAAATTAGATATTAGGACTCTGATAAGACCAGTCTATCAATGACGCTATCACGAGGCAGAATGTGTTCAGTGCTATGAGAGAGAGTCAGTGTCAGCAAAATGCCCTGGAGGCTCAAAGAAGGGAGAGATCATTTCTGGCTGGAGATATCAGGGGAAAGATGCAGAGAATTGGTGGCATCTGGCCTGGCCTTGAATAACAAGTATCTGAGATGGTAGAGAAATAGAAGGGCACCCCTAGCAGAGGCATGGAAGCTGGAAAACAAGAGGATTGATTTGCAGAGCGTCGAGGAGTTCCCTTTGCCTGGAGCCCAGGGGATAGGAAAGGGAACAGGATCTGGAAAAGAAATGTACTCCAATGCAGATGAAGAAACTGGGGCCAGAAAAGGAAACTTGCCTAAGGTCACATAGCCAGTAAGTATCATAACTGGAATTTGAACCCACATCCTTTGAGTCCAAATGTAGCGCTCTTTCCAGGACATAACAGTGCCCCAAGCAACGGTGGGAGTAGAGAAGGGCAGGCTCTGAATTTTAGGCTTTGTTCTCTAGGTAGTGGAGAAGCAAGGGCCTAGCACGGTCAGAACTGTGTGCCAGGAAGATTCATCAAGTTGGGATGGCTAATCCAGGAGCTGGCCTGGAGAGGAGAGACTTTGGAAGAGGTAGACTAATTAGGAGACCACTGCAATGGTCCATGAGAGAAGAAATGAGAACTCTAACTTTTGCTGTTGTTCAGTCATTTCAGTTGTGTCTAACTCTCTGTGACCCCACTTGGGGTTTTCTTGGCAGAGATAGTAGAGGAGTTTGCCATTTCCTTCTCCAGCTCATTTGACAGATGAAGAAAGTGAGGCAGACATGGTTAAGTGACTCACCCAGGGTCACACATCTAGTTCCTGAGGCTAGATTTAAATTCAGGTCTTCCTGACTCCAGCCCGAGTTCTCTATCCACTGTGCTACCTCATGGCATATCCACTGGAATATGTGAGTGCTCAAGGATAGAGGATGGTTCTGTGCCCACCTTGCCCCTTCCCTACCTCCCCTAGTATCATGGAAGCAGAGATTTCTAAAAGTCCATCTTTGGAAGGGAACTCAGCGGTCATTGAGACACATACCCTCCAGGTGACTGAGGCCCTGAGGGGTGAGATATCTCACACATCCCAAGGTCACGCACAGTAAGTGACAAAGATGAGAATCCTTCCTCTCCACCAGGAGGTAAGCCATTCCCCTGCATCTTCTCCTCTACAGAGTTTCCTTGAGAACGCTCCTTGGCTCCAATGCAATTCTGTTCCTTAAACTCCACTCAGAGAGTCCTCGCCAAATCACCTGAGACCAGCGAGGTGGAGGCTGTCCTGAGGGACAGGAGATGTTTGCTCCAGCCCATTCCCACATTGCTGTGTGACCTTGGGCAGGCCACCTACCTTCTCTAGTTTCCCTCTCCATTTTCTCCTCTATTCAATGAGGGGTTTGGGACAGATGATTTCCACAATGCCTTTCACTTCTGACATTCTGTGGCTCCAGGTCCTGATGCTGTTCACCTTTTTCCCAGGCCCAGATGACTTCTTTATTAGTCTAGGTGAGTGGAGTTGTCAGAAGGTGCTGTCTGGACACAGGGCTTTGCTGAGGACACGGTCACTGTCTTGGCTGGGACCCAAGCTGCCCAGCCTCCAGGGAGAGAAGCTGAGCCTCCCAGCTCACTCTGGCATTGGACATCTGCTCTGAGAAAGCAAATAGTCACCTTGGGCCCATGCTCTTCCTCCCTCTGCCCAGGGACTGCAAGGTCATCATTCTCTGCAAGGGCCATGCAGCTTCGGAAGAAGGCTAGAATGTGGGGATCCAAAGGGGCAGGAATACTATTACCATCAGGCAGGCCCCAGGCAAAATGACTAAGTGGCAAAAGTTTGTCTTTGAGATCTCTATTCCCTACCCCCAAGTCCTTCCATTCATTCATGCATGCATTCATGTATTCATGCATGCATTCATTCATGCATTCATTCATTCAGCCATTCATTCATTCATTCGTCCATCCATTCATGCATTCATTCATGCATTCATTCATCCATCAGCAAACTGAGAGGCAGAGAATACCATTGAAAGGCAATATAGTATGGTGGAAAATTCTACTAGACTTGGAGTCAGAATCTGGGTTCAAATCCCAGCTCTGTCTGTCACTCACTAGCTCAAGTGACCTTGAGAGAGTAATTTCCCTTTTCTGGCCCTATCTCCTCATCTCTAACATGGGAGCTTGGGCTGGTTAATCTTTAAGGTCTCTTTTAGCCCCAAGTCTATGGCCAAACAAACATATAGGCAGATAGGTGGTGCAATGGAGAAAGCATTGGGGCCTGGGGTCAGGAAGACTCCAGTCCAAAGCCAGTCTCAGATACCTACCAGCTGTGTGATCCTGGGCAAGTCACTTCATCCTGTTTGCCTCAGTTTCCTCATCTGTAGAATGAACTGGAGAAGGAAATGGCAAAACCCTCCAGTATCTCTGCCAAGAAAACCCCCGAGGGGATCGTAAAGGGTCGGACACGACTGAAACAACTGAACAACATGCGTTGAGTGTCTAACAGAGAAAAAGATCAACGAAGCAGTTCTTCCTCTCTTTAAGCAGACAGCAGAGTAGGTAGACAAGACGGGTGTATAAATCATGATCATATGACACCGGCTGGGAGAGGCACGAGGTACAGGCAACAGGGACTCAAAGAGGGAAGTGATCGCTTCCATCTGGGGAGGCTTCATGGAGCGGGGGTGTATTTGAGTTGAGTCTTAGAGGATGAGCAAAATTAGAAACTTTAGGGCTGGGAGGGGTCGGAGAGATCATCTGGTTCAGCTCTTATATGTTACAGATGAAGAGACGGAGGCCCAGGGGATAAGTGACAAGCCCAAGGTCACTTAGCTAGCAGAACAAAATAAATGAGTAGAGTCCAATTAGAGTTAGGGTGGGAAGGAACTTTGGAAGTCATCAAATCCAATCCCTCCCCTTATTTTGCAGATGAGGAATGCCCTCCATCACTCCACCCAAGGTCATTCAACCAGGATTTGAGGAAGCTGGGATTCAAATCCAGCTTCCCTGCCTCTGAATCCACAGACTCTCCCATGAGATCATGGAAAGTGACCATCCAGGTGATTTTGACATCATTTAGACCAACCCCTTTGTTCCACAGGAGTGAATGTTGAGGCCCAGAATTGCAACTAGCCAGCACCATTTCACACCATCACTGGTTGGGATCAGAACTTAATCCTGATGGGAAATTCCCCAGGCAGAGATGGGTTAAGGAAGATGAAGGGAGGGCGCCCCAAGGAGAGGGAACAGTGTCCCAATAAGCAAGGAGATTGGAAAGCATAGTACGTGCTGAATGCTGAGCAGACCGCCTAGGCTGCAGCCCCAGTCTGCAGGGGAGAGAAAATGATTAGAAGAATGGACATGAGCCAGAGCCGAGACGAGGAATGCTTAAATGCCAGGCTGTGGGGTCCAGGGGAAAGAGTGCTGGCATTGCAGCCAGACCAGCCAGATTCAAGCCCTGCCTCTGATGATGGCTGACTAGGTGACCTTGTAAAAGTCATTTGATAAGCTAGCATTTACAGGAGGGCAAAGTGCTTCATGAAAATTTCTCATTTGATCCTCACGACAACCCTGGGAAGTAGGTGCTCTTCCTATCCCCATTTTTACAGATGAGGAAACTGAGGTTAAGTGATTTGGCCAGGGTCACACAGCTAGTAAATGTATGAGAGAGGATTTAAAATTTTGATTTTAAATTTTTTTAATTTTTAAAATCCTTTGTTTTCCTGATTCCAGGTCCATCATTCGATCCATTGGGCCTCAGTTTCCCTAACTGCATAATTAGAGAGTTGGACTAGAGGCCTCTGGAATCCCTTGCAGCTTTTAATGTACAGTTCTGTGATAATTATACTGATCAAGCTTGGCCCTGGGGAAGAGAAGGGAGGAGAGACAGCAAAAAATACACCCCCTTCCCTTCTTTGCAGAGATGGGGGACTCTGGAAAGCTGTGGAACATTGCATTTACTATCTGTGATGGGTTGGTTAATTTTGCTGACCTGCTTTTTTCCCTCTCTGTGTTACAAGAGATTGCTCACTGGGTTAGAGAAAAAGAGATATAGATAGATAGATAGATAGATAGATAGATAGATAGATAGATAGATAGATAGATAGATAGATAGATAGATGAATAGATAGATAATTGAATAGATGGATAGATAGATAATAGATAAATAGATTGATAAATGAATAGATAGATAATTGAATAGCTAGATGTATAGATGGATGGATAGATAGATGATAGATAGATGAATAGATTGATAGATGAATAGATAGATAATTGAATAGATAGATGGATAGATGGATGGATAGACAGACAGACAGACAGACAGACAGACAGACAGACAGACAGACAGACAGACAGACAGATAGATAGATAGATAGATAGATAGATAGATAGATAGATAGATAGATGAATAAATAGATTGATAGAGGAATAGATAGATAATTGAATAGATATATGATAGATGGATGGATAGATAGATAGATGAATAGATAGATGGATAGATAGACAGAAAGACAGATAGACAGACAGACAAATAGATAGACAGACAGACAGATAGATGATAGATAAATAGATAGATAAATAGATAGATAGATAGATAGACAGATATTCAGAAGTGAAGGCAACATCTAAGCCAAAGGTACCAATACACATTTTGTTTTCAATGCCGGGCCAATAGTCTTCAAGATTTTTGAGCAGGGAGAGGGGTATGATCAGAGGCACGCTCTAATGTTAATCTGGCGGGAATGTAGAGGATGGATGAGAGGGAGGGCCAGTGACTAGAGGGGAAGAGGACATCTAAGAAATGTTGGTAAGAAGGCCATGGAAAAAGATGTCGGTTTAGGGAAGAGCCCAGGGAGGAGGCAGCATTTGATAGATTTTAAGAAATAACGACCTTTGGAAATAAAATGTTGTGGACTGGTAAAAACCTGCTACAGACTGGCAGTTGGGGAAAAAACTGGATTAGACAACCTCTGAGGTCGCTGCCAACTCTGTAGCTCTTTTGGAGTTCAGTGTGCTGGTGGTTGTTGAGCAGTCATGTCTGATTCTTCATGTTCCCATTTGGGGTTTTCTTGGCTAAGATACTGGAATGGTTTGCCATTTCCTTCTCCAACTCATTTTACAGATGAGGAAACTGAGGCAAACAGGGTTAAGTGACTTGTCCAAGGTCACACAGCTAGGTTGGATTTGAACTCAGGAAGAGGCATCTTCCTGACTCCAGGCCCAGTGCTCTATGCACCATGGCGCCCCCTCGCTGCCCTAATGCAGTGGTTACTCAATAGGTAATGAATTCCATCTCAAGTGAGAGGCAGCCAAGTTGGGACTTGACATCAGACATCAGGAAGCCTGAGTGATCCATCTCTGATATTGGATGTGTGGCCCTGGGCAAGTCACTTAACCACCCTAAGCCTCGTTTTCCTCACCTCTAAAATCAGGGGGTTGGAATTGATGACCTGCGACGCTGGATCTGAAATCAGGAAAACCTCAGTTCAAATGCTGCTTCGGCTATTTACCAGCTGTGGGACCCTGGGCGAGTCATTTGAAGTTATTCTTTGTGCCTGTTTCCTCACCTGTAACAGAACGTTATATTCAATGGCTTCCAAGGCTCTTGCAGCTCTAAATCTATGGCCATGGCCTCTAAGGTGCCGTCCAGATCTAAATCTATAATACTATGACTTTTTTTTTCAGATGATTCCAACTACATCACTCCCTTACTCAAACACCTTCAAGGGCTCCCCATTGACCACAGGATAAAGTACTAATTCCTTAGACATTTAGGATCCCTCATAGTCTGGCTTATCCTCCGTTGTTGTTACCTTATCTCCCAACACTACCCTTCATGGACTCTACCATCCAACCAAATTGGATTGTCCTTGGAACCTGATATGTCATCTCCCACTGCCATACATTTCTGTGGGCTGTGCCTCATGCCTGGAATGTTTTCCCTGTCCTTTTCTCCACCTTTCAAAAAGGCTTGTCTTCCATCAAGGCTCAATGCAAGGCACAACTTCCTTCATGGGGCTTCTCTGATCAATACCCTGGCCCCCTCCTACCCCTAAACAGAAATGTTTTCTCCCTCCTAATTTTTTTCTAGAGCATTGTCTGGATTTCCCCTTTGCCTTGTCAGAGAATTACCTTATATCATACTTACCTGTTTCTGATTCATTACCATCTCCCTCAATGGAGTTAAACTTTTTGAAGATAGGAACAGTGTCCCAAAAGTGTTAGTGCAGTTTTAAGTTCAAGTCGCTGCCCCTTTAAGCTATTCAAGGTACTAAATAGCACACCATGACTTTTGAGAGACCCTGTATTTTAATTTTATTAGCTGTAATTCCTATCGCACTGGGGGTAAAAGATAAGTTTATTTAGTGTTGAATGAATGAGATCTCCACTTTCTTCTTTTAAAATTGTAGCATTCATTCCACATATTTACATTAAGTACCTACCATGTGCAGAACATTGTGGATAGGTGGTGAGGGTGACGCAGAGTTCAGATAAGAAACAGTCCTCTGCCCTTCATCAAACTTGCAACTCACCTTCTAGTTTTTGTAAAACATAGAGCTCACATGTATGTAGCTCCCAGGATCTGAAAGTGTGGGTTTTTTCTTGTTTAAATCACATCACATTGGCCCCAAAGTTTACTAATTGTAGTCACTACCCTCATAAAATGTTGTTGTATGCCAGTGGCCTTCCTGCTGTGCGAGTGATTAAGCACATTGATTTTCTTTTGGACAAAAAAAAAGAAATAAAGAAAATGTTTTCAAAAGTTCTTGGGCGATAATCCCAGAACGGTAACTGAAGCCACCCTTTGAAGGCAGATTACAGTAAAGAGTTGCAATCTCTCTCTCTCTCTCTCTCTCTCTCTCTCTCTCTCTCTCTCTCTCTCTCTCTCTCTCCTCTTCTCTCTCTCCCTTTCTTTCTTTCTCTATGTATCTCTCTCTGTCTTTGTCTTTCTCTCTCTGTCCATCTCTGTCTCTCTCTCTGTCTCTCTGTCTCTCCTTTCTGTCTCTGTCTCTCTCTGTCTGTCTCTCTCTGTCTCTCTCTCTCTTTCTCTCTCATACATACAATCACATTCACCCCAGTCTCCCATTTTTACCACAATCATAGCGGCAAGGCAATTGACCTGTGGTCTGATAAGTACATCAGCCTCTCTTCAACTCTAGGGCTACCTTTAGACTACGGCTTCATAACCTGGGGTCTGTGAACTTGTTTTTTTTTTTTTTTGGTTTGTGGGTTGTGTTCATTTGTTTTTAATTATTTTGACATGTAGAGGGTGTCCCAAAAGACCTATAATAGCTTAAAACTACACTAAGCCTTTTGTGACATGCTGTATTTCACTGTAATTGGCTTGCTTCATAATCCTATATATTTTATTTTGTGCATTTAAATACATTCTGAGGAGTCCATAGGTTTCACCAGAATGCCAATGGGACCATGACACCAAAAAAAGTTAAATGCGTGGTACGTAGTAGGTGCTTAATAAATATTTATTGACTGAATAACATGACAGAACAACCCCTAAGATTCTATGGTTGTGTTCCTAAATATATTTTAAATAAATTTTGATTTAAAAAAATTTTTACATCATACACATTTCCTAATAATTTCTTCCTTCTCCCTCTCCTAGAAAGCCATGGCCTTTATAATAAAGAATTTTGAAGGGAGAGAGGGAAGTGGGAACTTCAGCAAAACTTTCCAACATATTGAAAAAGTCTTTTGTCACATATAGTGATTCACCCCATCAGCCTTCACTTCTACCAAGAAGCAGGGGGTGGGAAGAGGTGTTTTCCTCTATCTTTTCTTTGAGGCCAAGCTTGGTCATTATAATTTCATAGCATTCAGATTTATTATTTCTTTTGTTTCCCCACTCCCACCTCTGGTTCTTCTTACTTTGCTCTGCATCAGTTCATACAGTTTTCTCACACTTCTCTGTTTTCATCAGTATCACCATTTCTTACATAACCCTGATATTGTGGCTGCAGAACCAAGTCTATTAACAGCAGGGAGAGCAAGAAAGCCAAGTGAGAATTCATCTTTGCAAATCCTGGCCAGAACACTGTGGTTGCAGGGAGGCTGCTTACCTGGATGGCTTTCCCCAATACAATTATGTGTTCTTATGTATTGTGAGCATCCTCGGGGGAGGTTTTTGGTTTTACACTGGCTTGTGTGATCCAGTTTGAAAGGGGAAGAAACATCTGTTTGTGAGGCAATGCGGATGCACAATGGTCTCCACAACCACCAGTGATTTATTTGTCACTGGCTTAATTTAAGAGCAACAAGGCATGTCTTAGACACTGGTGATCAGAGGACATGGAGATAGAGACTAGCCCTGAGTGCAGGGGTTTGTGAGTTCACAACAAATGGGTGGAGTTATTGAAAAATAATTGCTCTTCAGGCAAGAATGAAAAGTGCCTTTTCCTGTCTCACAGGGGTGGGGAACCTGCAGCCTCAAGGCCACATGTGGCCTTCTAGGTCCTTGGGTGTGGCCTTTGGACTGAGCCCAAGTTTTACAGAACAAATCCTTTTATTAAGGGGATTTGTTCTGTGAAGCTTGGATTCAGTCAAAGGGCCACACTTGAGGACCTAGAGGGCCACATGCGGCCTCAAGGCCACAGGTTCCCCACCCCTGGTAGAAGCTTGAGAGCCCAGCAGGTTGTGCATTGTTTTAAGGTCATTCTGAAGGAGCAAGGAGAAAAGTGCCCAAGAATAGGATGGCGTGGCCATCCTCTGCATCAGGCCGAGGGTTCTCTCACACATCTATACTACAAAAAGCAGCCATTGCCCAGATTTGATCGCCAACATTTTTTTTGAATTGTCATTTTCTCGGCCCCTCGGGAAAAGGCTAGGGGACATAAGTGGACCCAGGACTCAAAGACAGAATGAAATCAATGTGTGTATGTGAATAGATCTTATGCTGTGCTGGAAACTGCCTGAGGTCTTGGGCACAGGGTATGCCCAAAAGCTGGGCAAAAATGATTCTGTCACAAGGCACAGAGTTTTGGGCAACCCCTTCTAAGTCCTTCACTTGGGAATACTTCTGTCAGAGATCACCGGACCCGACCAACAAAGTAATGTGAAAACAGGGTCTTGTGCAACAACAGGTCAGACAGTGTGTCTGGTAGGTCCTCAGGTCCCCAAAACAGGGAGCAAGAGACTTCAGTAAATGGGTGTGAGGATTTTTAACAAAGCTCGGGCAAGTGCTGAGCTAACAGAACAGAGAGCAGCCACTTAAATGAATGGCCATAATAAGGCTGCCTTTAATAAAAGCAAAACTTCCATAATGGGAACATGGATTCCCAGGGTTGGGAAGGCTTTCATCTACTCCAGTCTCCTGTCTCCAGGCAGGACTATACTAAGGGCATACCAAATGTGATGGTATCTCTTTCAGATTTTAAAGGGGTCTAATGCTTGATGTCTCTCATTTCAAAATAATTTTCTCCCCAAATTTTGGGGACCCCACTCTTTATGTTTGCACAAAAGTGTGCATTTCCACAGTGAACTAACTGCTGACCTTGAAGTTTGTTTTTTATCCGGCCTGATCTTAGAATTCGTTCTGGAACCTTCTAGCACTGCCTAGATTTTTAATATTAATTAACTTATTTAGTTTTAGTTTCTAATGTTCACTTCCATAAGATTTTGAGTTCCAAATTTTCTTGCCTTCCCTCCCCTCCCCCCACCCCAAGAGGCCACGCAGTCTGATATAGGCTCTTCATATACCACCACCCAGATTCTGAACCCCATGCAGAGGGCCAGTGAATAATCACATGCCCAGTTCTAGTCATGGGTACATGAGCATTCCATGGCTAAAGACCTAAATGCCAGCTGACATCCACAATAGAGGAAACGCAGTTAGTAAATTTATTAATCCTGCTGAGCAGCTAGGAGCACCAAGCCTGGAGTCAGGAAGACTCTTCTTCTTGAGTTCAAATCCAGCCTCAGACACTTACTAGCTGTGTGACCCTGGGCAAGTCACTTCACCCTGTTTGCCTCAGTTTACTCATCTGTCCAATGAGCTGGAGAAGGAAATGGCAAACCCCTCCAGTATCTCTGCCAAGAAAACCCCAAATGGGGTCACAAAGAGTCAGATATGACCAAAACGAATGAACAACAAAACAATATTAATGACATCCCTGTTAAACATCCTGAATCTTCAAAAAGCTTATAGCTCATCCGAATAAATTAGAGGTTTTGCTCTCATTAAGGCCAGTAGTAGTCACAAGTCAATGAATCGAGGTGTGGATTTCACAAGGACATTTTACTTCCATGCAAGCTTTCATGTTTCATATCAGGAAACCTAGCTCAGTTGATACTTTCACATGCCAACTTAATCAGTCAATAAGCATTTATTAAGTGCTTGCCATGCAGCAGGCCCTATGCTGAAGCTGGGGATTCAAAGACAGGAAAAAATTGTTCGTACCTTCAAGAAGCTTCCGTTCTAATGGAACTTACATTTTAAAACAATTAACGATTAGCTCTCCAACCCAAAGTGGGGTTTCAGTACACCGCATCCTAAATATGAATCCACAGTATGACATGGCAGCCAAGAAAGTTATTGAGATCTTAGGCTCCATAAAGAAAGTCATAGTGTCCAAGACGAGAGACGTACAGGTCCCTCTGTCTTCTGCCTTTGGTCAAATCATATCAAAAGTATTGTGCTTAGTTCTATTTGCCACATTTGGAGAATTACATTGATAATCTGGAATCAGCCAGAGAAGAATAACCAAGATGGCGACAGGCCTCAAAGTTGTCCTATATGAGAATCCATTGAAGTAACTGGAAGCATTTGTCCTGGACAAGAGAAAACTTAACGAGGACATGATAGCTGCCTTTGAGACCTTAAAAAACTATGACTCGAAAAGAGATTAAACTTATTCTTCTTGGTCCAAGAGGGCAGAACCAGGAGCAATATAGGGAAGACACAAAGAAGTAGATTCAGGACTAAGGTAAGGAAAACTTGCCTAACAATTGGAGTTGTTCCAAAGCAGAATGGTCTTCCTCTTCGTTGGGAGTCTTCAAGCAAAGGTTGGATGGCCATTTCTCAAGGATGTTATAGAAGGGATAGACTGGAATACATGGCCTCCAGCCCTGACATTCTGTGATTATTGTAAAACAAAAATACAATTGATGAGTTTGCCCCCGATTAAGAGGCATTCCATTTTTAGCCATTTTATCTTTCAGTCTGTCTCATTTTCCAAATCAGTATAAGCTTACTGAAGGCAGAATGTGTGCCTTCTTACCTTCTTAAGTCCCTAAAGCCCGGAACACTGCTTTGCACTCAATGGGCAACAGATACTAAGAGGAATATTCAGTGTTGAATCAGTGTTGAACTAACACATAGGTAGAGGCTATACATTCTTAAATGTTCTGGAAGTGTTTCAACCAAATGCCCTGGCTCTCTTCCCAATCTTCCACAGTGGCCACCCTAAAATTAAATCTAATCCTAGAAAATCAGAAATATAGGGAGAAGGGCAAAGAAATAATAAGTTATTCTTTTTCTGAAAGACTTTGCCAATCAATCCAATGCCAATCAATTCCAATAAGCATGCATTTATGGAGTACTTTACTATGTGCCAGGCACTGCGTTGGGCACTAGGGATAGAAAGCCAAAAATGGAAAAGTCCATCATGTTTACATCAGATCATGTTATAATATTCAAGCCTTACAGATATTCTTCGATACTTTCAATAGTAACTATAAAGCATTTAACATTTATACGAATTAGTATATCAATTTATTTATCAATTTTTATTGGATGGCTCTAAGAAATCTGCCATCCTAAGTTATCTTGTCTTGTGGTGAACCAAGAAGTTTAAAGAAAATAATATGCAGCAATCAATGATTTGTGTGTATGTATGTGTATATTTGTATGTGTGTAAATACGTAGCTTAGTGAGTATATACGCATATACGTGTGTGTGTTTGTGTGTGTGTGTGTGCATATGTATTTGAGAATAAGCAACATGGCTTCAGTAGTCATTTTGTTGTGTTGTTTCATATACTTTGGTGACCATTTTATTGACATTTTAATAGAAAGCTGGACTTCCTTAGCCACGAAGGAAAACGTGGTGGAATAAGCACATGACCTCTTATTTGCTGATCTCAGCCCCAGTGTAGTGCTGAGCCAAGGCATGACCAATGCCATCTAGAAGATAAGGCCATAGACAGTAGTGGATGAATCTTCAGTCCCCAGATCAATGTGTTTGGACTTGGATCCCAGAGCCAGGGTTTCTTCTGAGAAATGATTTTTCCTGTTCTCATAATCTCACACCTCCAATGCCTTCTCCAAAATTCTCTTTGGCATTGGCCCCATTGACTGTGAAGTGCATTACTGAGATCTTCTCATTTCTCCCGATGCCAAAAGACCTGACAGTCTTTGGCTTTGGAAGAATACTGGTATTTAGCCTGTGAGCTGCTCCAACACTCCAGCTGCCCAGGACAGCTTGTCCCCGCCTCCTTCCCAGAACAGATGTGGAGGCTGAGCTTTCTCCCATGTTTCATCTTCATTCCACATTATGATGGAGAGCCAGGACAGCAGTGTTGTTGTTGAGTCATTTCGGTCATGTACAACTCTTCATGACTCTTTTGGGGGTTTTCTTGGCAAAGAGACTAGAGTGGTTCGCCATTTCCTTCTCCAGCTCATTTTACAGGTGAGGAAACTGAGGCAAACATGGTGAAGTGACTTGCCCAGGGTCATACAGCTAGTGAGTGTCTGAGGCTGGGTTTGAACTCAGGAAGATGAGTCTTTCTGATTCCAATCTGGGCACTTCATGCACTGCACCACCTAGCTGCCCGGGAAAGCAGTAACAATATTTTAACATTACATGAGGGGGGCAAAGGTTCCCAGGGAAATGCAAGTGAGAGAGTGGGCAGAAGCAGACTAGAAAAGCCTTTAGGTTGAAGAAAGTGGCTAAAATGTGTGAGTAAGTAGATGAAGATAGTGAAGGCAACTTTACCAAAAACAAGAAAACAAATCAGAAAGAGGCCACTCCAGCCTGTGACTTGACAATTTTTTCAGAAACACATTCATGCTGCATTGCTCGAGAGGTCAAATTCTCCAGAGAAAGAGGTTCATGGAAGTTCCTTCTTAAAGGCCTGTTGAATGTAATTGAATTTGAAAGAATCGAGCTAAAATCAGGGATTGCTCCAAAAAAAAAAAGAAAAGAAAAGAAAATTACAGGATTATGCTCTGGGGATGTAAAGATTCAGCCTGATATCCCAATACATTGTACGTCAATGGCAAAGTCACACAGTGGCTCATAATGACGTCTCCAAGTCAAATTTTTTTAAAAAGGTTAAATTCTGTTCAGGTACTCTGTTTTTCTAAGACAGGTACCATAATGCCCTTTGATGCAGCTGAGACGACATTGGACAGTAGAGAAATGAGAACACAGCTGATTATGGAAACTCGTGGTCTTCATTCATGCCAGGGCCTCCAGTGGAGACGGCTGCCAAGACCACATGCACTTAGGGAATGGCCTGCCCTTCAAACAAGGTGCAGAGCAGAGCTGGCCTTTCCGTCCCATGAGCTTAGAAGGACAAGGGACTCTAACAGGAAAAAGGGAAATACCTAGAAGAGGTCATTCATTAGCCAGCACTCCCATTGGCTAGGAGTGATAGCCAATGAAATCCAGCAGCAGGAAAGCCCTGCCACTGGTGATGTGAATCTGCTGTTTACCAAGGGAGTTATTTGCTGAAGTCGATGTGATGTAATCCAGTTGAGACAATACAGGACATGGAGTCTCTCGCTTACAGTACTGGGATACTGTCCCATGTCATTCATTTCTGTGCATTGGTGCCACTTCTCTGGGTACTGGAGGGTATTGTCCCTTGAAACCAAATCTGTCGTTCTATGGTCTGGCTATGACTAATGGGAGGGTCCTAGGCAGCTTGCCTGGGCCAGACAAATTACAAGGGGAAGTTGCCTCTGAGGAAACCTGGCTCTAATGTACGCTAATTTGGTCTTCAACCAAAGCTCTGAGTTTTGCCCTGTTTCTTTTTTCCTAAGTCAACTGGTGAAGAAATGATCCTTGTCAGAACAGAGAAGCTGTAACAATAATAACTGATATTTGTAAAGAATTTTAAATATGCTTTCTCATATGAGCCTCACAAACCTTAGAGGTATTAATGTTTCCTTTTTTTCAGATTAGGAAATTCAGGTTCAATGACTTACTCATGGGCTAGTCAAGGTGAAGATTTGAACTCAAGCCTTCCTGACTCTCGGTCTGATATGTTATCTGCCACCTCACGCTATCAATCACATTCCGCATATCTAATTTACTTTAAACAAGGCAACCAGCATTTTGGGGAGTACTTACAATGTATCAGGTACTATGCTTAGCACTAAAAAACTAATACAAGCAGCGACAAAAAAGGCTGAGCTCACCCTCAAGGAGCTTACCTTCTAAGGAGGGATGATGCATAAAAGAGGGCTGAAAAGGGGTAAGGGAAGAGAGAGAGAAGGTACCCTCTGGGGGGCACAGTGGCAGAGTCCAGCAGATCAAGAGCTCACCAGGGAAGGAATGAGGCGTGGCCTGCCTGGGCTGATCCCCAAAATGGAGACCTCAAAAGAACTCATCAATGGGAGAAAGGGGCCAGAATGGTGGAGGGAAGTTTCAGGGTGAGAAGATTTCCCGTCCTGCCTCCTCTTTGCTCCATCAATCCCCCACCTCTGGATCTGATGTGGTTATTGCGTCCCTATTCACTGTGTTGAGGGGCTTCTTTATGCATGTGCCCACAGAAGGCATACCAGATGTCCAGATGAGAACCTCAAGGAGCTCATCTGATTGTCTAATGGGTCCCAAGTGGATCTCTGGAAGCAGTAGGAGAGATTGAAGAGAAGGTCACATGTAGGTGGTGATTACACCATCTACAGGAGGTGATTAGACTACGGTGAGAGACCCACCCTGATTTCCTCATGTGAGGATATGGTCCCCCCATCTGGTTGATCATAAGCCTGGCTATTTATTAGTCTTCTGAGTTAACAAGAAAAAGAAGAAGAAAATGCAGCGGATTAAAGCTGGGGGCGTGAAGGCTTGCCAAATGGAAGCCTAGGGACAAAAGTCCCCTAGCGATCTCCAAAGGGCTAAAAGAGATTTGGACAAAAATGGAGTTTGAAACATTAGGCAAGGTCAGCGTATCCTTTTCAGGCCAAGAGCTGGCAGAGGGCACAGTAGGTGTCCCATCGCCCCTCCACATGACAGCATCATGCTTACACAGTTGATAACTTGCTTCCGTAAATGTAAGAGCGGAAACCAAGTGGAGAGCCTGCAATTTCTCAAACCATTAATTGCTAGAGGATTATGAATAAAAGGTTTCATAATTGGCAAAGATATGGGAATGGTTGCAAGGCCAGGTGATAGAGCAGAGAGAGAAATATTAAACAGCAAAAAACAATTAACACCTTCCTTCAAGGGGAGAGCAGGGATACTTAATCATAACTGCATATTGCAGTTTGAAAAAGAAAGTTAAAAGAGGGGGCAGAGGTGGGGCAGGTTAAAGGTCATCTTTCTTTGAGGGTGGGACTCTGACTGAGGGTGAGCCTTTAAGTCTTTCTCCTGCTCCTTCCCCATCCCCTTCTCTGTCTCTCTGCATCTCTGACTCCACCTTTTTCCATCTCTATCTCTTTTCCACCAGCTACATTGCTTTTAGACATCTTTGGGCCTCATCATCATGCCTTCCTTCCCCAGGAAACTCATCACTGGGAAATCTCATTATCCTGCAAAATTGAATCTGCCTGGTCCTCACATTTCATCAGTGCTCATCACGGCCTCTGCCCTTCTGATCGCACCCTCTGACTGGTTGGCAGGCCAAGGAGTTCTAGGGCTTCTATTTAAGAAAAGGGTTTGGCAAAGAGGTCTCCCCCTTTTCCGCCAGCTACACTGTTTTGGGACTTCTCTATCATTCCCCACTCACCCACCCCATGCCCTGACTCCCACTGCTGATAGAGGATCAAAGATTCGTCCAACCCTCTTATCTTACAAAGGGGAAACAGGCCCAAAGGTATTATGACTTAGGATCATAGCTCTGGAAGGTACCCCAGAAACCATCTACTCCAACCCTCCCATTTTACAGAAAAGGAAACTGAGATTCAGAGAAGAAAGATTCACACGAATAATTGGATTCGAACATAGATCTTCTTTACTTCAAGTCCACTACATTATGTCACCCCACTGAGACCCAGCCAATTTTCCTATCTCATAATAGACAAGAACTGGTTCTCCATTACCCAACTGAAGAAAGCTTCATAGACAGCATTAATCTTTAATACAGACCCCTCATAAACTTATCCCCCCAACGTGAGAGTGATATAAATTGATCATTACCAACAGCACGTCCCTCTCTGTGCCCATTAAGCAATAGCTCATTGCATTTCAATTAATCCATAGAATCCATCCACAGGCTATCTCCATGGAGAGAGAGAGAGAAGAAAAAGTGTTAGAGCTGTTTGCTTTGATTTTCAGAAAAAAATGGGAAGGAAATGAGAAGGCCCAAATGCCCCCAGCGATATTTTCATTTGCACATATAAATTTGGCTCTGTTTCCGTACGGGGAAATTGGATCCAACAGATAATTGGGAATCAAATTACAAAAATCAAACATTTTTAGGACAATGCATTCCATCTCGCTTCTGTTTGTGCTTAGGTGAAAAGGGGCACTTTAACAATATTGAAGAGTGAAACTGTCAGCAGCATTTTATAAATATTTGATGGAGACATCTGAGAGGCCCTGAAAGATGGAGGTTCCACCTCCCAAATCCCAGGGCTTTCAACCCGTCATTCCATAGTGTCACACACACACATACACACACACCCACCTTCTGGTGATTTAGGAAGTGTAGACGTCACACTCATTCCGATCTTCTGATGATTTACTTTTTGTCAGTTTTTGTCCTGTAATGTTTCAAACTATCCACTTCCAAAGTTTCATATCCACTCTTCACAGAATCATGTCTCACAGTGTAGAGATAATTGCATACATCTACACATATATATTATGAACACATATCTATATATCACTTTGGGGAAATTTTAATATATGATATTTATTTTAAACTAGACCTGTCATTTCATCAGCATAGGGGGCTTCTGGTAAAAGACAAAGAAAGGTTAAGTGACTTGTCCAGGGTCATCTAACCAATGCATGCTTGGCACATAGTATGTACTTAATAAATGCATTTTCAGTTATTCTTACATTTATGTGTCAGAAAAGGACTTGAGCCAAGGTCAGATCTCTACAGGGTGTGTGGTGTGTTCATACAAATAAATTTATACCTTCATATATATGTAATATATGCCCCCCTTACTTGGAAGTCTAAGTATATATAGATATCCAAATAAGGGGGGGGGAGTCTAGGTATTGGTAATGAGTTTTACATATACATATATATATATATACACATACACACACATATGCACACATACACATGCACACACATATATATTACATATATACAAGAAGGATACAGAGATAATGATATATATTATACATAAATATAATAAATAAACATAAATATCTTCCTATATTCCTATAAGGTCCTTACTATATGTATGTGTATAATGTATGTATATATGAGGGGGGATGCATATTTGTGTTCATGTACTATAATTCATCACCAAATCCAGGTGAGAGGAAGAGGGATGGGGGTCCCCTAAAGAGCTCTAATGGGAATAGATGGGTATCATCCTCACTAGCTCAAGTTTGGACTCAGCCATCAGAGAGCCCCACCTCCTCTCCAACAGCTGCTCACCAACAAGGCAGTGAGGGCTTGGGGAAAGAGCTTTGAGCTGGAAATAAGAACATGTAAGTAAGAATACTATTTCCTCCCCATGTTGGAAAGCTAGCAGGGTAGCACAGGGGGACAAGCAAGGGCTGGGGAGTCAGAGGTCTTGCTCTGGAGTCCAGGATTTGGTATTTCCCACTGTGTGGCTTTAGCCAAGCTCCATCTCATTCTCTACGAATTAGTTTCCACATCAGTACAATAAGGTGGTTGAGTTATATGACTGCTAAGGGAGAAAGGACACTTGTTCCCTAGGTATCCTCATCTGTACAATCCATTGAGAGACTTTTTAAGGAACTTTATTGGTGTGTTTCGTTTTTACATTGCAAACATTTACAGATTACTCACTCGCACTTCATGCAAAGTCTCTGGTACAAAGGATAACATGTAAGTAAACCTAATAATCCAGTGGCCTCATCTGAAAGAGCCTGCAATATTTCATTCTTGTAGCACTCCCCTCTACCTCTCCATTTAAAAAAATTAACAGAAAATCTATTTTCTTTCCCTCCCACTCCCCACCCCATTGGAAATGATGACAATTTTCTAATAATAAATATACATAGTCAAGCAAAACAAATTCCCTCAATAGCTCTATACAAAAATATATACAAGAAGTATTTATTAAATGCCTGTTATGTGCCAGATACTGTTAAGTTCTAGTAACACAAAGACAAAAACTAAATGGTGACTGCTGCCCTCAGAGAGCTTATATTCTACAGGGGTGTGGGGTTGGGGAGACACACAACATATTCACAGATAAGTAAATATGGGATATGTACAAAAGAAATACAAAGTGCTTGGGGGATTTGAGGGAGTGCTGACAATTGAAAAAGACTCTTAAAGGATTGGGTACCTGAGCTGAACCTTGTAAGAAGTTAGGGGTTCCAAGAAGAAGATATGAGGAGGGATGGCACATCAGGAAGGGGGGGACAACCAATGCAAAAACTTGAAGAAGGAATGCGGAATACAAAGATGAGCAAGGAGGCCCCAGTGACTAGAACAGGAAGGCAGAATTGTAATAAGATCTGCCCTTTATTTTCCATGAAATCACCAGGGATAGCTTACTTTATATGAGGATTTGAGGTTGGCCAATGAGATCACTGGTATAAAAATGCTTTGACACCACTGGAAAAGTAGCTGTAACATAGACATGATGACTTCCTCACCAATGTGGGTGGGCCAAGTTCTCTGCCCAGATCCAGAGAACCATTTAGGAGAGAGAACCTATCCAAAATAACTCAAGTGTGGACACATGGGGCAAGGGGCTATGAAGGTTCTATCTACAGGCATATGACACTTTATTGTGCATTTTATTGTACTTTGCTAATATTGCATTTTTGTACAAATTGTACAAATTACTCAATCCTGTGCTGATCGAATCAATTGGAGCCATTTTCCCAGCAGCATGTGCCCACAGCACATAGACATTTTAGTAATTCTCATAATATTTCAAACTTTTTCGTCATTATTATATCTGTTATGGTAATCTGTGATCAGTGATCCTTGGTGTCACTATTGTAATCGTTTTGGGGCACCATGAACTGAGCCAATATAAGATGGTGAACTTAATCGATCAATGTTGTATGTGATCTGACTACTCTGCCCACCAGCCTTCTTTGTCTCCTTCCCTTTCCTCGAGCCTCCTTATTCCCGATACACAATAATATTGAAATTAGGCCAACTAATAACCCTAAGTGTTCAAGTGAAAGGAAGAGTAGATCCATGCAGTAAACGTGTTGTCTTATTTTAAGAAATTGCCACAACTGCCCCAGCCTCCAGCAATCACCAGCCTGGTCAATCAGCGGCCGCCAACATCGAGGCAAGACTCTCCACCAGCAAAAAGATTATGACTCATTGAAGGCTCAGATTGTCATTTGTAGAAATAAAGTATTTTTAATTAAGTTACATACATTGTGTGGTTAGAAATAATATTATTGCACATTTAATAGACTACATGTAAACCTAGCTTCTCTATGCACCAGGAAACCAAAAAATTCATTTTGACTTGCTTTATCACAATATTCACTTTATTATGGTGGTCTGCAGCCTAATCCACAATATCTCTGAGGTATACCTATACATCAGGTTACCTTAGGATGCTATGATGTCATCAGAGGCAGGTAGGTGGTACTGTGGATAGAGCTCCAGACCTAGAGTCAGTAAGACCTGAGTTCAAATCTAGCCTCAGACATTTACTAGTTGTGTGACCCTGGTCAAGTCACTTATGCTCAGTTTGCCTCAGTTTCTACATCTGTAAAATGGGGCTAATAATAGTACCCACCCCCACAGTTGTTGTGAGGATCAAATGAGGTGTTTTTAAGAAGCGCTTGGTAAACCTTAAAGTGTTATATAAATGTTAGCCATTATGTTGCTATTTCCAAATCTTCTTTTCTCTAGGCTAAACTTCTCTGATTCCTCCAGTGAATTCTGAGATACTCTTCATTCTCTTCAAAGCAGATGAAACTGGAAAGGCATTTATTTCTTCTGTTTCACTCAGGTCAGAGCTCTAGTCCTTGTGGTTTAGAGGATCAACCTCATACCTCAAAAGCAATTTCACAAGTCAGGCTGCCCGTAGGAAAGGCCAAATCTCCTTTTCCAAGAGCTTGCCACATATGGGCAGACAGAGAAGTACTGCATTGGACAATCCAAACCACTATCTCTCCTTGGCTTCTTTGAATTAAACCCTATGTTTAGACTCAACATAAGGTAAGAATCTATGGTGTCATGGATCGAGTGCTGGATCTGAGCCAAGAAGACAGGTTCAACACCGTTCTCTGATACTTACCAGCTGTGTGATCATGGGCAAAGCCACCTCTCTGAGCCTCAATTTCTTTTTTTTAACTTTTTAAAATACTTATTAAATTTTTAATTCATGTAATAAAACAAGCATGTCCATAACATAGTATAATAAAAAAAGATCGTTGCACATGAAACTGCAAATCTATTATGTATAACTTGCTATTCCTTTTAAATTTATAAAGACGTTATCATGTGGATTTCTTTTTTTTCCTTTTTTTCTTCCCTCTCCCCCACCCCACCTAGATGGCTACCATCAGACACAAATAGGTATATATACATATATTTAAATGTGCTTATATGTGTGTATGTTTGTGTATATATGTAAAATTATTCTATTCTTCTGTTTATCCATTCTTTCAATGTTTGCAGATAGCGTCTTTCTTCATATGTCCTTTATTTTTAATTTGTGCATTTATGGTAGTCAAAAGGACTTAGTTGCTCAGTCATTCTTACAATATTGCTACTACTGTATACCATGTTCTCTTCGCTCGTCACCATTTCATGTAAGTCTTTCCATGCCTTTCTAAGATCACTGAGCTTATCATTTCTTATAGCAATTTCATTAGCCATTTTTAAAAGAAGTGGGGAGGAGGTTGGATGAGGTGGCCTCTGAAGGCACTTCCAATTCCAAATTTATGGATTCTACTAAGCACACACTTTGGAACATGACTTTTTAAAAACAGTCATGTCAGGACAGAAACTAGAAGAAAGAGGAAAGTCATGACCTTCCCCACTCGGATGTCATACAGCATTTTGTTTCATTCATACTGCACTTACCACAATAATGCACATTCTAGCTATCCATGACAACGCCTTATTAACCTAGACTGTAAGCTTCATGTGGCATAGGACAGTATCTTACATAAGGTGTCTCCAGCACCTGGCACTTGTCTCTCTGAACAGAGTAGGTGCTTAATAAATGTTTATTGTCGAAAGAATTCATGGAATGGAGAATGGAATGGAAGTTCCTTGAGGACAGAGATAGTCTCACTTTTGTCTTATATTCCCTAGTACCTAGTACAGTATCTGGCACAGAGTAGGTACTTTAA
>CM053627.1:24965127-24992078 GCA_028646595.1 Phalanger gymnotis
GAAAGAAAGAAAGAAAGAAAGAAAGAAAGAAAGAAAGAAAGAAAGAAAGAAAGAAAGAAAGAAAGAAAGAAAGAAAAGAAAGAAGGGAGGGAGAGAGGGAGGAAGGAAGGAAGGAAAGAAGGAAGGGAAGAAGGGAGAGAGAGAAGAAAGGGTTTTCATCATGGATCTTGCTATAATATCTAGACAACAAAGTTCTTTGATATCTCTTCTCTATTTCTATGGCAGCTTTCTTGTCGGGATGTGCAATAAGATGCCGGAAAAAGAATGCAATTCGACAAATAATTATTAAGTGTCTAATATGTACTAAATGCTGGACTGGGTATTGGGGACCTATAAATCAAAACTGATAGTCTCTCCAGCCTTCAGGTCCTTTAGGGAGGACTTCATGTCCTCAAGTATGATACAAGGTAGAATGTGATAGGAGTAAGGGAGAGAACCAGACAAAAAAGAGGACAATTTGAGGAGGGACAGAGAACACTTTGAGTGAGAGGATTGGAGCTTCCAGGAAGCCTGTGGTTCCTAAGCTGAGCCTTGAAGGAGGGTAAAGGATTCTGACAGATGGAGCTGAGGAGAGAGCATACTTCAGGAAATCTGCAGAGAGGCAGGAGATGCATAGTCAATTCCAGGTTGTCTGGAACAAAGAACATTTAACAACAAAGGGGGGAATGAGGCTATAAAGGTAATTGCAGCTGTCCAGTGGAGCGCCTGTAATGCAGGGCTGCATTTTATCACAAATCCTCAGGAGCATCAATATAGAGCTGGGAGGGCAGTCCAACCCTTATTTTACAGATGAGGATAGTGGAACACAGAGAGCTGTGGTAAACTGCCTGGCTAGTAAACGTCTAGGGAGACTTGAATTCAGGTCTTCTCAACTCCAAGTTGAATACATGGTCTGTCTCTGCCTCCCCAAATGGCAGTAAGGAGCCACTGAGGGATTATGAGCAGAAGGAGGGCATGTTTAGATCTGTGACTTAGGAAGATCAAGGCAGCCATGAGGAGGATGGACCAGAGAGGGCAAAGATTTGCAATAAGGGAAGCAAATAGAAGGTTATTGTCATAGTCAAGGAGTTAGGACAGCTGGAACCAGGGAACCGAGCATGTGAATGGATAGGAGACAGATAGGAGAGATGCTGTGGAGGAAGAATGGACCGGAAACATTGGATGTGTTGAGATTGAAAGCGAGAAAGAAGAGGCACCTTGGCATTAGGCTTGGAATCAAAAGAGACCTAGGTTCAGAGCCCACAACCAGCACTAGCTGTATGACCACGGGCAAATCTCTTCACTGTTCTGCATCTCATTTTTCTTAACTGTAAAATGGGAAGAGTGATACCAGTTGTGCCTACCTTACTGTGGATCAAATGAGATAATCCTACGATGCCAAGATGGTCGATTTAGAACTGGAAGGGTAGTCAGAAACCATGTAGTCATTTTATAAGTGAATGAGGATGGAACTCTGGAGGACCTGGGTTTGAATCCTCCCCTCTTTACTCACTATGTCACCATGAGCAAGAACCTCACTTGACCCTTCTTATCTGGAGTTTCTTGTTTATAAAATGAGAATAGTAATAGCACTTATTTTCCTACATAAATGTTGTTGTTGTTAAGTTGTATCTGACTCTCCAGGACCATATTTTGGGTTTTCTTGGCAAAGACACTGGAGTGATTTCTTATTTCTTTCTCCAGCTCATTTGACAGATGAAGAAATTGAGGCAAACGGGGTAAAGTGACTTGCCCAGGGTCATACAGTGAGTAAGTGTCTGAGTCAGGATTTGAACTCATGAGGATAAGTCTTCCTGATTCCAAGCTCAGTACTCTAACCACTGAGCCATCTAACTGCTAGCTATTATTATTATTATTATTATTTCTCACATAAGCCTCATACATACCCCCCACTTGACAATCAAGAAATCGAAGTGTTGAAAAGTTAAGAAATTAAAAATAAATATTTTTTTAAAAAGGAAGAGAGAAAAGTTAGGTAGGTTACCCAGGGTCACATAGCTAGTTAGGGCCATAATCTGGACTAGAACCCAGGTCTCTAGACACCCCACTCTGTCCTCTTTCCTTCAGGACACACTGTTCCCATCATCTCTATCAAAAAGCCTACTAGGCAGACCTAGTTTACAAAGCTTTTGGTCAGGGTGTAGGGCTACTGTTGGATTTAGGGGATCCTGGAGATGCCACTCAACCCTGGCATCTTGAGTCAATGCCTAGGTTGCCTGGACAGTTGGCTCCCAGACCCCTTCCTTGCTTGGAGCTGAGCCCACAAGAAAAGCTAGACAGAACAAATTCATTTTGAGTCTAGATTGCCAAGGATTTCACGTTAATCGAATTTCCTGGAGGGCAAGAGATCCAGAATCCTTCTGCTCTGTCAACTGACCACACTGCTGAATTGGTGATTAAACAGAATTAGTTCTTTGACATCTAACATCAAATCAGGCTTTGGAAAAAAAGTAGGCCCTCTTCTGAGGGTAGCAGCCAACTGTTTTTTCTATTCACCTCCTTCCTCCTAAAAATCTTGGAAGGAGGAAGTCATCAGAAACTTTTAGTCTCTACCATTGGAGACATGGAAGTGTTTCTCAGAAAATTCAGAAGAGAAAAGTTAGGCGTCTACCTTCAGAACCTTGCATGTGGACTTAAATTTTCAATACCAAACATCAATATAGTCACACCCCCTGATTATAGAGAAGACCCCTAAATCATCCGAAACACCAGAAGGAGGGTGTCAAAGGGATAGAGAGCTTGGCATAGAGTGTGGAAGACTTTGGTTCAAATCCCACCTTTGACATCAGCTTTGTGACCCAACTATGAAATGGGAATAATATATATGTATCATCTACCTCATGGAGTTGCTGTGAGGTTCAGCGGAGATCACATACAAAGTACTTCTCAAATTTTAAAGAACTTGAGGAATGTCAGCTCTTACTCTTTTGCTCTGGGCTGCTATAGCCACCACCAAATGAGCTAGTCTGAAAAAGCTAGATCTGAAACTATCTGGGGGCTACAATCCAAGTCCTTTGGGGAGAGTACCATCAACAAGATAAGAGCCTATAAATCTAGTTTTCCATTGTAAAGGATGAGGGTAGGGTCAAAAATAGAAAGAAAGACCCCCATATATGACAGAGAATTCCTAGCAGAACTTAGTGTGGGAGCAAAGAACAGTAAATAATATTGTTGATTGGGGATGGCTAAGCCAACTGTAGTGCAGGAAAAGAATGGACTGTCTTGTGCTATAAGAAATGCTGAATATGGAGAACATAGAAAAGCATAAGAAGACATATATAAATCAATGCGGAGTGAAGTAGAACCAAGAAAACAATATTCACAATGACTACAACAATGTAAATGAAAAGAACAAAATTAAATTAAATTGAAGGCTCTATAATTATAATGACCAATTTGGCCCTGAAAGAGGAAGAAGAGGCATCCCCAACCTAAGAACCTTGACCCCTCCCAGGAGACCAATGACCTGCCCATCCTCTGTGACTCTTGTTCATAAGATCAAAGAGCTAGAGATTAAAGGGATCTCAGAAGCAATCTAAGCCTCTGAACATTAAGTGACTTGCCCATGGTCACTTAGTTAATGAAAGGCTGAGCAGGAACTGACCCCCAGAATTTTCAAGAACTTCATTGGTTCACTTTTCTTCCCATGTAAATACAGCTTCGGGAATCTAATTGAATCTTTCTTTGACGCCTGAGGATCTTGAAGGACCTCAGGTTTAGCGTTAGACCACAATCATCAAAGAAAGATTCAATTGTTCATAGGATCCAAGAGCTGGAAAGAACCCCAGAAGCCATCTAATCTAACCTCTCATTTTGCAAAGAGAACTGAGGCCAAGGGAGATAAAGTTACATTTTTTTATTTTACTTTTTTTAATTAATAAACACAAAAGAAAAAAAACTTGTAGCAAATATGCATAGTCAAGCAAAACAAATTCCCACATTGGCCGGGTCTCATTCTGCAAATTGAGTCAATCACCTCTCTGCCAGGAAGTGTACGGCATCCTTCATCATCAGTGCCCCGGATTTGTGGCAAGTCACTGAATTCATCAGAGCTCTTAAGCCTTCCAAAATTGTGCCTTTTAACAGTGTTGTTGTCGCATAAATTGTTTGCCTGTTTTTTCTCATTTTCGCTCTGCATCAGTTCATACAAATCTTCTCAGGCTTCTCCAAAACCATACCCGTCATCATTTGTTATAGCACAATGATATCCCATAGCATTCATACATTATAATTTGTTCAGCCATTTCCCAATTCCTTGGCACTCCCTTAGCTTCCAGTTCTTTGCCTCTTCCAAAAGAACTGCTATAAATATTTTTGTACAAATGGGTCGTTTCCTTTTTTCTTTATACTATGGTCCTAGTATTACTGGGGCAAAGAAGATACACACTTTTGTAACTTTTGAGATATAGCTGCTAGCTGATTTTCTGAATGGCTGGACCAATTCACAACTCCACCAACAGTGTATTGGTGGATTTTCGCACAGCTCCTCTAATACCTGTCATTTTTCTTTTTATTTTCATCTTTGCCAATCATTCGCAAATGTGAAGTACAAGGTGAGTGTGAGGTGGAACCTCAAAATTGCTTTATTTGCTTTTCTCTAATTATTAGTGATTTGGGGCATTTTTAAAATTATTATTCCTAGCTTGGATTTCTTCCTTTGAAAAGTATCTGTTCATAATTTTTGGCCATTCATCAGTTGGAGGATAGATGTTAAATAACTTTCCCAGAAGAGCCAGGATTCTGGCTCCAGGCTTCCTTCCTATGTATCTCCTTCCACCTCGGCCCTGCACATCACTTCTACCCAGATTATTACTGGTAACATGCTGCCTGCTTGTGTTCATTAAGCACCCCTCCACTGCCCTTTGGGTGACCCTAAGCTTCGATTCTACAGAGGCTGTGGTATTCTGAGGCTCACGGACATAGAGCCACACTGAAATGATATTGCTGTTAAAAAAAAAAGATGGGCCTTTATTTCAGGGAGAATTTTGGGGTCATTAAAAACACTGCACAATCTCCCAAAGGCAATTTCCCAAAGGCAATACTGGCTTTTCTCCTGTTCAGAGTCTGGGGATAATAATTCTGTTCAATCTTCCTAAATTGAATGGGGAAATTGAATAGGGTTTTTAGCCTCATTTTACAATTAAAAAAAAACTTACCTTTCCATAGCACTTTCCAGCTCCACAAAGCATACAGATGACACCAGAAGGTCAGTGGCAGAAGGATGATAGCCTATCATTTGTCACATGAGGCATCAGAGGCTCTGAGAGTTCAATGGCTTGTCTCCTGGTACCTTCCCAGCCAAGGTTACTTTAAGGGTCTGCTTTGTATGTGTCCTGAGTATATGTCCATGCTGGTGCCCTTTTAGAACATAAGCTCCTTGAGGGCAGGGACTCTTTTGCTTTTTGCCCGCAATCAATGCTTGCTGATTAAATGATTGATTGATCAGAGAGCTGATCAGTAGCTGAGGAAGGGTCCAGATCTGGCCAGCACCCTCTCCCCTACATCAACATACTGCTGCCAGTAAGAATAGTATTACTATAGGAAGCCAGCTAGGTGGTGAGACCTGAGTTTGAATCTGACCTCAGATACTTACAAGCTGTGTGACTCTGGGCAAGTCAGTGAACTGCCCTGTGCCTCAGTTTCCTCATCTGTGAAATGAGGACATTTCTACCTACCTCCCAGAGTTGTTGTGAGAATCAAACAAGATAATATTTGTAAAGATTTTTAAAGTAGTAGCTAAAGGCGTGTTGGTGGTATCATTGCAATGAAGCGTCAGATAGAGAAGCCACCTTGAAGTCAAGATGACCTGAAGTCAAATGTGAGCCCTGCCTATGACACAGATGTTGTGTGATCCTGGACAAGTCACTTACCATTTCAATAAATTGCAGAAGATGAGTCACCCGATTGCATTCACAGAGGATGTCACAGGAGGGAAATGGATGGCCACCATCTTCTCCGGGAAGTAAAAGGCATAAAAGGATTATCTCTTCTCTTCTGGGTATCTTGTGGGACATTTGCCTCTTTGACCTAGAACTGGAAAAGACCTCAGAGGCTGTCGGAGCCGACTCTTTCACTCTACAGATGAGGAGGCTAAGGGACCCACGTCACACGGGTAGTAAACATTGGATAAAATATCTGAACCCAGGTCCTCTGACTCCAGAATCAGTCCCCTTTCCATGCTAAGGTCACAGGATCCAGACCAAAAAGGGCTTGATACTTTTCAAAACCCTCTTCTCTGGTAAATTAATATATTAATAATAACAACATTTGCATAGCACCTACTATGCGCTGGGCACTGCGCTCGGCGCTTTACAAATATCACCTCATTTGATCCTCACAAGGACTCTGGGAGGTTAGTACCATTATTATCTTTGTATTATAGAAGAGGAAACTCAGGTAAGTAGAGATTAAGTGACATACTCAAGGTCATGTAGCTAGTGTCTGAGGCCGCATTTGAACTCCAATGTTCCTGACTCCAGGCCCAGCGCTCTATCCATGGCAGAGTTTGCTATTCCCATTTTAGAAGTGGGGAAACAAGTGCAGAGAAGGTAGGGGAATTGCCCAAGGTCATACAGCTAGTTTGGGAGAGCAAACAGACTAATTAGATCAACAAACATTTATAAGGTACCTACTATGTGCAGAGCACTTGGGCAACTGCAAAGCTTAGCTAAAATAGGGTCCTTGGCATGGAAAGACTGACATAAGCCATACAAATTGTGGAATAATTAATGTGATGAATACAGAGGGATATGGAAAGATTTAGACGAACTGATGCAGGGCCAAGAAAGAAGAGCCAAGAAAACACCATCCGTCATGGTGATCCATGGAGAGCAGCCAGTACAGGGACCTGCCTTGCAGACCTTTGACATGTACTCAAATAGTGCCGCCACTCCCCCAGTTCGGGCCTTCATGGGCACCCTTTGCCATGACTGCAGTCACCTAGTTATCCATAGATCTCTCCCACACCTGGATCCTCCTGGCTCCTCCTTTGTGCCACTGCAGACTCCTCTTATGTAAGCACAAGTCTGATCGGGTCATTCCGCTGCTCAAAAGACTTCCCGAGCTCCCCGCTGCCTGTGCAGTCGGCTTCAGTCTTCTTTCTCTGACATTAAAAACCTTCCGCAATATGGTGCCACCTGCCTTGCCAGCCTCCCTTCACCTTTCTTTCCTCTCCACAGTCCAAGCTCCAGCCAGAATGGATTAGTCTCTCACAAACACACTCTGCATTCTCCCCAGTGGGCGCCTTCCTTCACACCCTTTGCTGTGCCTAGAAGGCGTTCCTGCTTCTATTATTATTATCATCACTAGCAATATGGTGTAGTAGACAGTGCCGGACTTGGAGTCAGGAGGCCTGGGTTCATATCCTGCCTCTGACATTAGTGAGTCAAACCACCTAAAGCTCTGAGTCTGTTTCTTCATATGTGAAATGAAAGTGCTGGATTAAATGCCTCGCACATTCTCTTCAAACTCTAAGTCGATGATCCTGTAACCCTGATTAAATTTCTACCCATCCTTTCAACCCTAACTCAGATGTTGTGTCCTCTGTGAAGCCTTACTTAACTGGGTCTCTCATAGCTCCTTGTACTCTCTAGTAGGGTGGATGGGGTGTTCAGGGAGCACTAGCACCTCTGGTGGGGGGGGCTGCCCATCCACCTTTGGCGTCCATCTTCACCCAACTCTCACCCATAGCTCCAAGAAGCCATATGCACAGCAGCCACACCTGGTAAAACCCTCTTGGCTGACAGGCTGAACCAGGTGGAGAGTAACCAACAGGCTTCGAACATGTCAGTCAGCTGGGGGAGTGTCTAGCCCAAGCACGTGAAGACATTCCTCCCACAAACACTTCAGCAGCATGGGCGGATGAGAACAATTTATTCCAACAGCCATGAAGGTGGCTGAAGCAGGTGCTGTGGAGAGCTTAGAGCTTGGTCAGACATGGAAGACGCCAAGATCCTCCACTGTATCCCAAACCATCACCAGTCGTCTTGACTTTTGTCCTTCCACTGGACTTCAAATGACTCTGGAAGAGAGAGTGAGGCTGCTGACTTTGGGCGACTCTGGACTTAAATCCAATTCACCCGTGAGTCAAGAAGTCACCCATTAGGTCATTGGTCCTCTTTGAAAACAAAGGACAAAAAACCACGCTCTCTGATATGCTCTGTTTTTGTTCAGTCATGTATGACCTTTCATGACCCCATTTGGGGTTTTCTTGGCAAAAATACCAGAGGGGCTTGCCATTTCTTCCTTCAGCTCATTTTACAGATGGGGAAACTGAGGCAAACAGAGTTAAATGACTCGCCCAGGGTCATACAGCTTGTAAGTGTCTGAGGCCAGGCTTGAACTTGGGTCTTTCTGACTCCAGCATTCTATACACTATGGTGCCCTTTAGCTTTCCCTAGTATACTTATCATCTGTTATTTGGTTCTATGGTTATTTTTTCTTCTTCCTCTACTGGACTATAAGCTCCATGAGAATAGGAATGAAGTCTTACCTAAACTCTGCATGACCCCCAATGCCTGATAGAGTGGGCACCAGATGTGATGATTCATGGGATCTAAAGCTAGAAGAGACTTTTGAGGCCCCTAGACCAGCCTCATTTTACAGACAAAGAAACTGAGACCCCTAGAAGAAAAGTGATTTATTCAAGGTCACTCAGATTATATGGAGCAGAGACTTGATTGAACACAAGGCCTTTGACTCCAAATCTTGGCCTCTTTATAAGATACTATTCTGCAAAATAGCAAGGAGAAGGGAGAAATGAAAGGAGGGGAGGAGGGAAGAGGAGGGAGGGAAGGAGGTGGGAGGGAAGGGAAAGGAAGAGGGAGAGGAAGAAGAATGGGGAGGAGGGGAGGAAGGAAGGAGGGTAAAAGAAGGAAGGAGAGGAAAGGGAGGGATGAGAAGAGGGAAGGGAGAGAGGAGAAAGAAGGGAGGAGAAGAGGGGAGGGAGGAGGAGAGAAGGGAAAGATGAGGGAGGGAGAGGAAGAAGGATGAGGAAGAGGAAAGAAGAGTAAGGAAGGAAGGGAAGGGAGGGAGGAGAAGAGGGAAGAGAGGAATAAGAAAAGAGAAAGGAGGGAGGGGAAGAAAGATGGGGAGGAGGGAAGAAGAGTAAGGAAGAGAGAGAAGGGAGGAAAAGAGGGAGGGGAGGGAAGAGAGAGAGGAGGAGAGAGAAGGGAGTAAGGTAGGAAAGTAAGAGAGGGAGGGAGGAAGGTAGAGAGGAGAAAAGGAAAGGGAGAGATGAAGGGAGGGAATAAGAAGGAGAAAGAGAAAAGGAGGAATGAGAAGGGAGGAGAGAAGGGAGAGAGGAGAAGAGAGAAAGGAGAGGTGAAGGAAGAGGAGGAGGTAGGAGAGGAAAGGAGGAAGGAGAGGAAGGAGAGGAAGGAGGGGAGGAGGGAAGGGAAGGAGGGGAGAAGGGAAGGGAAGGAGGGGAGGAGGGAGACTAAGAAGGAAAGGAGGGAGGGAAGTAAGGAAGAAAGAGGAGGGAGGGAGGAGAGAAGTAAGGAAGGGAGGAAGGTGTGCTTTAGAGAGGGATGAAGGGCTTCTGAGGAAATTGGAGAAGGCTTCACCAGTTCTAGGCCAGTAAACTACATTGAAAGTCATTTCCCCCCATCCCAGAGATGCAGCTGTCCCTGGCTCAGGGCCTAGCAACATATAACAGCTTTCAGCTGTGCATCTAATTACATCTTCTTGTGGGTCGTCTGGTAGGATGGGGTTCTTAGGACTTCTGCGGTTTTATGTATTTAAATTTTATTGGCCCTACACTGAATTGAGAAGGAAATAAGGCCACATAACAGCCGTAGTAAGACTGGATGAGGCCTGTTAGGTACCAGGAGTGTACCTGCTCAGGAGAGGAGGGCCAATTGTTAAATTTTCAGTGTGAGCATTTACACCTCAGAAATCAGCAAATGCTACAAACCTGGGCTTGATTTGTTGTTTTGTTGACTGTCAAGACTTAAGAAAGTGATGGAGAAAATCCTTATGCAGTTTAAACTTAAAATATGCATATGTTTCCCCAGAGACCCCAATGTTAAACCTTTTCCAGCATCCTCTCTCCCATAGAGCTACCAGAATGGGCTACTCTGCCAAGATGTGTTTGGATTGGAACATCCATAGGCAGATACAAAGAAGAGGACATTGCCAGAGAGAGGAAGTAGGCAAGGTGCAGAGATAGGAGTTGGACTTGACATTAGAAGAGGTCTGGTCTCAGATCCTGTACCCATCATTTACTAGAAGCAGCTGGTGGTGCAGTGGGTAGAGCGCTAGGCCTAGAGTTAGGAAGACCTGAGTTCAAATCCAGCCTCAGACACTACTAGTTCTCCCAAGCCACATGAGCTGTCTCAGCTGCATACGGTTCTGAATGCAAGTTTCCATAATACCAGGAATGGTCTTCAATTGCTGCATACAGCTAAGCAAGAGCCTTCCCCAAGCTGTGGCCGCTGTCTGTCTGAGATGACTAAGGAGTTATTGTTACTAATGACAGCTGACATTTATCTAGTGTTTGAAAGTTTACAAAGCAAACTTCAGGCTTGTTATCTTATTTGATTGTCAAGACAATCTTCCAGGTAAGCGCTGAAGTTATTATCCCCAATTTATAGAGAAGGGAACAAAGTCTCAGCTCAGATGACTTAACCGCACATGCAAAGCCAATAAGTGTCAGAGGTGGGCCTCCCACCCAGACCTCTGCCAACCCTGAGTCTGAAGACTTTTTCTACCTCACTGCTGTTGTTCAGTCCTGCCTGGTTCTCCGTGACCCCATTTGGGGTTTTCTTGGCATAGATCCTGAAGCAGTTTGCCATTTCCTTCTCCAGCTCATTTTATAGATGAGGAAAATGAGACAAACAGGGTAAAGTGACTTGCCCAGGGTCACACAGCTAATAAATGTCTGAGGCCAGATTTGAACTCAGGGAGATGACTCCAGGCCCAGTGGTCTATCTACTGTGCTATCTAGTTTCCCTATTTCTGCCTTACCCACCCTAATTCAAATAGTAATAAGAATAATTGTATATATGTATGTAATATAATATATTATATACTAGTATATATGAATATATAATAATATATTATATAATACATAATAATATAAAATGTATATAATACTTTGAAAAGATATCCCAATAGATCTGCCTGTCTCGAGGCAGAAGCTCACGCCCATCCCATCTCAGAGAGATGAAAATATTAACTGTCTGAAGACCTTCAAATGAGGCTGGAGAGTCTGCATTGCCCCAGCTGCCCACCCTAATGCCCAGCAGCCCTACAATGTCCTCCACGGGCCCCTCTGGGCCAACCCCCAACTCACATCCACAAGTTGGGTCCTTGCCGGGACGACTACCCCTAGGTGAAAGTATCCTGTGGTTCTCCTCACAAGCCTCCGCTTTTCTTCCAAATATTCTGAACAAATATTAGAACAAAGGCATTTACTGAAATGGAACAGGAAAGAAAGGAGCAACAAAACACATCTTCCTGGGCACAGGATCCTGGTGCCTGTCATGTGACAGGGGATTAATAAGTGCTTGTTGGTGGACTGGCTGTTTGTCCAGGAACAATAGGGATATCTGACCAAAATCCTCACCGTACTGGGGCTTATCACAGGAGAAAGAAAAAAGAGAGTGAAAGAGAGGCTGTTTGTAGTAGTAGTAGTAGTAGTAGTAGTAGTAGTAGTAGTAGTAGTAGTAGCAGCAGCAGCAGTAGTGGTAGTTGCAGTTGTTGTCGTTTTAATATAGGAAAACCAAAATATTAAGGAGGTTTTGGGGGACTTCATTTTACCACTGCATTCTCTCCAAGTGGTGCTCATTGGATACATCTGGAACCTCAATGGGTTCAGATGGACGACTTGAAACTACCGAAAGATTGCGGGGTGGGGTAGACAGGGCCATTTTTGTGAAAATACTCGCCGTACTCAGGCTTCGGTGCAATAAACAGACCCTAGTTGTAAAAAGAAATAAATTCAGGGGCCTGGAGTGGGAGTGGAGGGAGGGGCCTCTAGAAGGCACAGGAAGCCCGGCCTTCCGCTGAACAGCCTGATGGCTGACGGCTGATCTAAGTCCCATGTGTGAAGCTGGGGAGGGTTTGGGAGGGCCACAATGATGGAATGTCTGCAGGGGAAGCCTGGTGTCTCTGTGGGGGATGGAGAGTGGACTAAAACCACCAAGGAATTCTTGGAGCCAAACCACACAAGGCTTGGAATTTATCCAAGGGTCCTGCTTTGCTTCTATCCTGGAACTCCCAGCTTTTCAAGTCCCCCTTCTGCCCCGCTGTCATGATCACTCCCCACCTCCTCATTGTTGAAAAGGAGGAGAGAAGAAATCAAGGAAGAAAAAAGAAGAAAAGAAGGAAGGAGAAAAAAGAAAAGAAAGGAGAGGGGGAAGGAAGGGAGGAAGGAAGGAAGGAAGGAAGGAAGGAAGGAAGGAAGGAAGGAAGGAAGGAAGGAAGGAAGGAAGGAAGGAAGGAAGGAAGGAAGGAAGGAAGGAAGGAAGGAAGGAAGGAAGGAAGGAAAGTCTGTTTTTTCCCCTGCTCTGCTGTCTGGGCCTCCTAATTTTCAGTGCCCTCAGTATACAAACTGCGCCTCCCTGCCACTCCCTTGGCTTTCCCCCACCCCTGCCCCCAAAGCAGCCTCCTTGTTATTTTAAGGAGGTAGGGAACATGAACTCCTGGGGGCTCTGGGGACATGTAATAAGCTCTGGTATTAAGAGTTGTCTTCTCTAATTGAGGACCGATTAGTTAAATGAGTATACATTACTGGAGATTAGGCAAAATGATTGTCCCAGCTCTTCACTGAGTGGAAGTGCTGGAGAGAAAAGAGGGTGAGGGCATTGGGCAAACGACTCATCCTGGTTAATAGAACTAAGTCTGGCAGCAGCTTGGGAGAATACCATCAACCAATGTATATCCAGTTTGCTGAGAAGCCTAAATGAAGCCCAGAAAGGATTCTGACACAGACTATAAAAAGAAGTTTTCACTCATTGTGCCAGTCTACAGGAGTTGGCTCCATTTGCCTCCCGTTGGATATTTCACTGGTATTTCAAGGGCAGCTAGGTGGCACAGTGGAGAGAATTCTAGGCTTGGAGACAGGAAGTCCTCCTTTCAAATCCCACCTCAGATACTGGCAAAACCATGCAGATAGCATTTTCTAATCCAGGCAAGCCATTTAACTACTCTGTGCCTCAATTTACTCATCTCTAAAATGAGAGGATTATACTTGATGTTCTTTTAAATTCCCTTCAAACTCTAACCCTAGGATCCTATAATCTGTGTACATGTTGTACCCCCTGACAGAGTGTAAGCTCCGTGAGGGCAAAGACTGCCTCATTTTTATCTGCATCCTCAGCAGACAGCATGGGCCCTGGCACATAAAAGACATGTAATGATTGTCAACTGATGGATTAAGTAATCTCACTAATGAGGACATTCCCTCCACCAGTGCAGATTCTAACCCTTTCTTGACTTCTCATCCTCAACAATCTTGTTCATAAGCTCCCAGAAATTCTGCAGAGGTGAGCCACCGTCTAAAGCCTGGGGTCCCCCTCAAGTTCTTTGGATGCTAATAGCTTGAATGCCAATGAAGCACCCATCCATTTTTTCCCTTTTGCCCCATAACTACAGAAGCTCAACTTTATGATGGTGGAAAAACTGGAAACAACCTCTATAACCCATAATAACACAATGGTTTAATTGAATGGCTGCCTATCAATGTAACATGTGATTAGGCTATAACTTGACCAACAGAAAACACAAGAGAAATATGGGACTTAGCCCAAATAACACAGGCAAAGAGAGCAGGATTAGATGAATGCCAGAGCCTTGACTCATGTGAGACAAGGATAATAAAGTTTAAAATGTGCACAGACGAGCCTAGAGCAAATAACTTATTCATGTTAACTCAGTTTGGTTTTATTTGAAAGCTTTTGTGTCTCTCCCCTCCCCCCATCTTTTTGTTTCAAAATGTGAATATTTTGCATCTTGTGTTTTTATTTGAGATCTTATGCTTGGAGGACGTAAAGCTGAGTTTTATTCCACATTCTATTTATTTGTATTTGTTGAGCATGCTATTAAATTTGCAATAAAATATATAATTTTAATTCTATACATGCAGCCCATAAATATATGGATTTATATGAATATAAGTCTCCATGACTTCTGAGGCTTTTGCTAACTAAATGAAACTTGTTATGTAAGTGTTCTTAACCCCTAGAAAGCAAGGATAGAAAGCTAGCACTGGGGTCAGAAAGAGGCAGTGTGGTGTAGCAGCAAAAACTCTGACTCTGGAGAAAGCAATACCTGGGTTCAAATGACACCTTTGTTACCAGCTTTGTGAGCTGGGAGTAGGCATTTAACCTCTCTAGGACTCAGTTTCCTCGTCAATAAAATAAGGGGATTAGACTTTCAACAACAATCAACCAACAAGCATTAAGTGTCTACTGTATACCAGGCACCAGGCACCAGGCACTGAGAAATTAAGTAACTTGACCAGAAGTGACACAACCAGTATGTGGCAAAGGCAAGTCTCACTGGCTTGAAAGCCCATTCTCCATGCACTACACCTTCCTTCAAAGTATACAGAAAAATTCATCATACAGGTAGGGAGAGAAGCATGACAGATCAGTGTCACAAAAACCCAAGCAAAGTGTTTCCAGAAGGAGGAGGTGGTCAACATGTCAAACAATGCAGAGACCAAAAATGTTGAGGGCTAAGAAAAGGCCATTGGATTTGGCAATGGTGAGATCATTGGTGACTTTGGAGAGAGGCCAGATAGGAATAAAAATAAGGAGTGAGTCATCTCATTAAAACACAGAAAGGAGGAAAGGAAAGTTCTAGGGAAAGGGAGGGTCAACAATGCTCAGAAAAGGTCATCAGATTTAGCAGTTTGGAGACCATCAGTAAGCTCTGGGAGTAATGGACGAGGGGAAGAACACGCGGGAAAATCGAAATGATATAAAAACAAAGCACAAAATCTGTTTTTAAAAAAAGAAAGATCATCAACAACCTTGGTGAGAGCAATTTCTGTTGATTGAAAGGTTGAAGCAGTTTACAAATATCTTAAAAGGGTGCCTGAGGTGAGGAAATGAAGATAAGTGTAGACAGTTGTCTAAGAGTCTGGCTGAGAAAGGGAGGAAAGACATAGGATGATAACCTTGAAGGGACGGCAGGTCAAGTGAAGAGTTCTTAAGAACAGAGATCTTTGTAGATATCTTGGAAGGAAGCAGTAAATGGAGAAGTTAAAAATTAGAGGGAGGAATTAGCAAAAATGGCAGGCTGCTGGAGGAAAAGATATGGGATGAGATGAGACCAAGGGTATGATGAGCAAAGTTGGAGAGAATACAAGATGATTCTGATATGATTGGAATGTGGAACTGGAGAGCAAGAGAACTTGATAGATAACCTTAACTTTTTCAGTGAAATTTGAGGCAGAGTCCTCTACTGAGAAGGATTTTAGAAGGAATGGTGTTGGTGGCTTGAAGAGAAAAATCCTAGAGAAGACACTATGAGCAGTGCAAAAGTGAGTCAAGCAGGAAGGAAGAAAAGGATTGCCATGACACAGAGATGGCCCAGTTCATGTGGAATAACATGAACTGGTGGTAGAGAGAGACAGTACAATTGCATGACTTCCTATAGCAGCACTTAGAAGCACCCACGTGGAGAAGGTCAAGGGTGGGGTAATCCAGGGTTGGGGTTTGGCAAGTGATAACTGTAGGATAAAGGCAAGGCATTCAAATATAGAGGACTGTGTAAGACTGAAATGACTAACTATAGGTCCAAGTTGGAAGAGAAGAAAGTGAATCAGTTCAGTAGTGAAAACCTGGGAAAGCAGGGAAGTCACTCTATTTTACATAGGAGGAAACTTGCCATCGCATAGTTAGTGAAGGGCAGTGTCTGGATTCATGCCTTCGTATGAAGCAAAAAAGAACATGGAGGTCACATGACTTGGGTTCAAATCTTACCTCCTATACTTGCTACCCATGTGACCTTGAGCTCAGTTTCTTCCTCTGCAAAATGAAAGGGATTAGAACAGAATGCCTGTAACTTCCTTTCTAACTCTAACTCTATAAGCACATGACTCTAAGCGTAGCTTGCTTCCTACTGCAGCAGTCAGAAGCCCTGGGGATGTGTCCTATTGCCACTTCTTATGGCAATGTGACTTTGGACAAGTCACTTGACCTCTCTGGGCCTCAATGCCCTCTTCTATAAAACAAAACAAAAAAAATCACATTTGTTCTTTACAGGGAGCACTTCAAGAATTAAATGGGACAATAATTGTAAAGCATCTTCTAAATGTAAAGTACTACACAAATGTAAGCTATTGTCATTACTATCACTGTCCCTTGAAGAATTTATTTTCATTTTCCTAGATGAGTAGAGAGGAAGGAATTTTCCCCCTCTCTAAACTGTAAATGAAAAAGAAAACTCTATTTAGTGAAGGAGCTCTTCCTGGGTAAGTGGAGCTGTCCAATTACGAGACCCACACATGTGGCTTTTCAATTAGGGTTTTGTAAAAGCAGCAGCGACAATGGCTTGACTGGGGTTGAGGGGGCACATGGAGGCTATGATTGCTGTAGCAAGGCTTCCAAGTTTTGTATAAGCCTCCTCTCTCCCTCTTCCCAGAAACAAATTTCAAATATTTAGTGTGGGCATCTTGGGAGGTGGCTCTTCCCATCATGGAGAGGGGCGGGTGGGTGCTCCTCAGGGGAAGATAAGGCACCACAAAATGCTTCACAGAAATCTGGATTTTTTTCCCTTTTACAGAACTGGAGTGTACAGCTTGGAAAATATATGTGTGCATACTATATATAAATATATATAAAATATATAAATATAAATTTATATTTGTATATGTAAGATCTAAAGCTAGAAAGGACTTTAGAGATTCATCTAGTTAACCCCTTCATTTTATAGAAAAGGAATGTGGGGCTCTGAGAAGGGATGTGGCCTGACCAAAGTCATGCAGAAAGCAAGGCAAAGAGTAGGGATTTGAATCCAGGGCCTCTGGTTCCAGAATCAGTGCTCTCCCTGCTACATCTTCCTACCTTGTCACTGGCCATCCCATGTTATGCAATATGATCTGTGACATTATCTCCATGGATATTAATGGATGAGCTATCTCACAGTTCTCTGAGCCCCTCACCACCTATGTCCTCCAACATTATATTTCTCTAGAGTAGCTTAGACCTATGATCAACCAAGAAATCATAACAAACAATTATTAAGCAACAACTACGTGCCAGGCCCCGGATTAGGTGATCAGGATAGACAAAGTAAAACAATCCCTTCCCTCAAGGAGCTTATATTTAAAACTGTTTCACTTCCATGATCCTGCAATCTAAAATTCCCCTCTTTTTTCAGACTGTAGTGTGATTTCTACTTCTCCTTGTCCCTTACTCCTGCCATGTCTTTTCTTCACTTTCATAATGACCTTTAGCGCTTTGGTTCTTCCTTAATCTTCCAGTTGATCAACACTTTTTCTGGCCTTGCTTTTCTCCTGCCCAAATCTGATTCTAGCATCCTAGACTCAGATCAATTGGTGTCCAATGATCACTAAGTAAAAGTGAATTACATTTGTGATTGAATTAAAAGGCAATATGGCAGAGTAGATAGAGTGCTGAATTTGGAGTCAAGACGATCTGGGCTCAAATATTAACCCAGATATGTATTAGCTGTGTGACTCTGAAAAAATCATCTAAAATTTCTGGGTTTCAGCTTCCTCATCTCTAAAGGGAAGAGGTTGGTTATGATGGCCTGACAGATGTCTTCCAGTTCCAAATCTGTGATGCTCTGAATAGAATTCCATTTATGTTGATGCATTGATCCAAACTGAAAAACCAAGGTATTTTTTCCACTGGAATTATTTACATTATAAAAGGGTTCATGCCAGGACAATGCTCTCCTGGTACACTTAAATATTCCCTTGGTATCTACTCTGGTTCATCCACATTGGAAGTCCACTCTTCCAGTGGTACAGATGATGACCCATCTATCCCTCCTTATCGTGCACACTTTTTGTCCATGTGCTCCCATAGGTGCCCCGCAGAGGATCTTCCCAGAACCCCGTGGGCCTGACTTCAAGCCTTGGTACGCTCCACAGGCAACAGTGCAATTGATCAACGAGTATTAAGTGTCTACCATGTGCCAGGCACTATTCAAGGCACTGAAGATATAAATACAAAGGATGATGCAATTCCTGCCCTCAAAGAGCTTATGTTCTAATTGGAGAGACAAGTATGTATCTGGCCTAAAATACAAAGTGAACAAATACAACAAACATATGCAAAGCAGTTTGAGAAGGAGGGCAGTAGCAGCGTGAGTGAGGCAAGAATTCGTGCAGAAGATGGTACTTGAATTGCATCTTAAAGGCATGGAGTAGAGGTAAGAAAGCAGTGCATTTGAGGCACGAGGCTCAGCCAGTGCAAAGGTATGGAGAGGGGAGATGAAGCACCATGTGTGAGGAACAGAGAGAAAGCCAGTCGAACAGGGGGGAAGTAATGTCCAATGAAGTGTGATACATGGGCTGTCCCTTGGGGGTCCTCCTTGCTACCTAGCTGGACAAGCTCCACCCTCTAATCACATCTCTCCTGGATGTTATATTTGATGCTGCTTCTTGCACAAAAGTCATCATTGGCAACATGCTGCAAGCTGCTGTTGTCTACCATCATTACCAATTACTAACTACTTCACTGAGGGTCTAGAAGAGAATCTGGGAAGGGGAAAAAAAAACAACTTAGCACTCTAGCTTTAGGAAACATTCACTAATTAAGAAAAATAGAAACAAAGTCACTCTGTAGTGGTCATATAAGCCAATGAGAAATGAAATTTGATTTACAAATGTCCTAGGATGTGTGGTAGCAGTTTGTGCAATCCTTGATGAATAGTAAGGACCATGGACAGGGGCGGCTGTGGAGCAACTCAACACCCAACTCTAAGACATCCTTAACACTTCTTATCTAGTAACATGACTTGTTCATTAGTTATTTGTGCCTTCACGCAATTAGCCACTCCCTTCCATTCCTTCTCAGCACACATCACATGCAAAGATGAAAACCTTGGTAAGCCGTTTAATTGGATCTGATAAAAATGTAATAAGATGCAAACAACCAGCACAGAAGCTTCTTAATTCCTCTTCACTCTCCCAGGGTGAAATTTCCCTTTTGCTAGCTCCTACTGTAGGACAAAAGAAACACATTTCATTTCACTTCATTCACAAACCTCGTGACTCCTGTTGGGTGCAGGAAGGGCTGATGTCATTCATTCAGACAATCCACCATGGCTGGGAGCTGGATTTTTCCCTTAGTTCATACGACTGCAGAAAGCTTGAACACCCAGCCCTCAGGCTCTCCCATAGTTCACATATCATCTCTCCAGCTCACAAGAGAAAGAACTTGCCAGATCCAATGTGATCACCCTTGCTTCAGCCAGCACCTTGTTCACATTTGCTCAGTTCTGCAGTTATGGTAGGAGCTATTTGCTGGCTTTCCATGGCTCCAGAAGAAAGATTATAGCAACAGGAACTTTTGGCCTTCCTCCTTTGACTCTTCAGCCTGCCCCTTTGAAGGTCCACACATCCAGTTATGTCTATTATATGCCCTCTGACATGCACAGACCCCTAAGAATCCACTTTCAAGACTCATATAATCTTTGCCTTCTGAGAGATGTAGTCCCTAGGAAAAGGCACACAAATCCCCAGACCCAAGTCCACTGCATGGAAATTTGATTTCTACAAATCTCTTGAATATATATCTACATATAAAGAGGGCATATCCCTCATGAAATTGTTGAGTGATCAAGGAAATGCTTTGAGACTCATGAAGAAGGAACACAAATGAGTGAGAGAATAGGTAAAAGAGGGGTACAGAAGAGTGTTTTGATTTATGGGAATGAGAGGATAGGGAGGGATCCTTGGAGTGGGGTAGGGAAATAATAGGAGGGCAAGGTAGTGGGTAGAAGTAAAGTAGAGGAGTCATGAGGAATAGGAAACGAGATATGCACAAACATAAAAACAAAGATCAGGAGTAGAATTTGGGAAAGTATGTATCTATACATGTATACATATACATAATGTATATATGTATTATACATTTATAGCTATAGAGAAACATATCCACACTTAATTGTAGCCTACACAGGGGGGAGGGAAAAAAGAACAAAGTAAAAAAAGTGCACAGAAGAGAACAAAACAAAACTTACAAGTAAGCAAAGAAAAGATGGACAGTTCTCAACACAATGTGTAGTATTTATCATACATGCTTTCTTGAGATGAAAATTTATTGTTACATATTTTGAATCCTCTCTTATGTTCTGCTATGCACATGACATGCTTTTTTTCCTTTCTTACTTTGTATTTAAGTTCCAATATTTAAGTTTATGATATGTTTTTGTTTATTTTCTCTATTCTGCATTTTGTTCTGGTGTTTGAGTCTAAAGTAAAATTTTTTAAAAAGAAAAAGAAGGAACACAAATTTTGGTTGATTTGAATGTCACTAGAACCTAGGTCCTGGGTTTAACAAAGTAGTCAGTCTCTGACCTCAAGGAGCTTACATTCTAATAGGAGAGATAATATGTAAATAACCAAGTACATACAAGATATATCCAGGCATACCTCCTTTTATTGCACTTTGCTTTATTATGCTTTGCAGATGTTGTGATTTTTACAAATTGAAGATTTATGGCAACCCTGCATCAAATAAGTCTATTGGCCTATTTTCCCAATAGCATGTGATCGCGTCGTATCTCTGTGTCACATATTGGTAATTCTCACAGTATTGCAAACTTTTTCATTATCATTATATCTGTGATCAGCGATCTTTAATGTTACTATTGCATTTTGGGAGCCACAAACCTCACCCATATAAGATGTGAACCTAACTGATAAATGTCATATGTGTTCTGACTGCTCCGATGACCAGACATTTCTTCATCTCTCTCCTCCCTCAGGCCTCCTTATTCCCTGAGACACAACAAAGTTTAAACCAGGACAATTAATAACCCTACAATGACCTCTAAGTGTTCAAGTAAAAAAAAGTGTCAATCAAGGCAGAAGCTTCATTGTTGTCTTATTTTAAGACTCAGTCACCCCAGCCTTCAGCAACCACCATCCTGATCAGTCAGCAGCCATCAACATCAAGGCAAGACCCTCCACCAGCAAAAAGATTAAGACTTGCTGAAGGCTCAGATGATGGTTAGCATTTTTAGATAAAGTATTTTTAGTTAAGACATACATTTTTTAGACATAATACTGTTACACATTTAATAGACTACAGTGTAGTCTAAGTATGACTGAGAAACCAAAAAATTCTTGTGACTTGCTTTATTGTGGTAGTCTGCAACTGAACCTGCAATATCTCTGAGGTATGCATGTACCTGGTAAATAAAAGGAAATCTCAGAGCAAAAACTAATGGTGGGAGAGACTGGAAAAGCTTTCCTGCAAAAGGTGGGATTTGAGATGAATCTTGAAAGAAGCCAGAGGTGGTACAGGTAGAGACAAGAGCATGTCAGGCTTGGGTGCTAGCCAATGGAAAAGCAAGGAGTTGGGAGATGGAGTGTTGTATACAAGAAATAGCAAGAAGGTTGGTGTTGCTGGATTTGTAGAGGAGAGTAAAGCGAAAGAAAACTGGAAAGTAGGACAGGACAGATTGTGATGGACATTAAATACTATAGGATTTTCTATTCAATCCTGGAGGTAACAGGGAGCTATAGAGGAGTAACCTGGTCAGACCTTGGCTTTAGGGATATCACTTTGGCAGTTGAGTGGAGGATGGATTGGAGTGAGGAGATTCTTGAGGCAAAGGGACCAAGCAAAAGGCTTTTACAATAGACAAGGCATGAGGTGATGAGGGCTTACCCCAAGGTGGAGGCTGTGTCAGTGGAGGAAGGGGATATACATAAAAGATATCGTCTAGGTTGATGCAAGAGGCATTGGTAACAGAGTGAATATGTGAGGTGAGTGTGAGAGAGGAGTCAAGGATGAGGCCGAGATTTCAATCCTGGGGTCCTAGGATGATGGTGGTGCCTTTGACGGTGCTGGGGAAGTTTGAAAGAGAAAAGGGTTTGGGGAGAAAGAGTTCTGTTTTAGACATTTTGAGTCTGAGATGCCTACAGGTACAATCATATGAAAGGAAAGGATAAGAGAGAAGGGAGGAGAGAGAGTATAAGTGGAAATGAAGGGGGGCTCCAAAGTGGTCAGCATTCTTTCAGAAACAGAATGGAAGCTACAGAAAGGCTCCATACACCCCATCACTCTCCTTCCAAATGTCAAGCTGGCCCCCTACCTCAATTACCTAATCAGAGCTGTGATGAAACACTGAGGATAATTCAAGTACGAACTGGTCCCAGTGTGGAGACTAAGCAAGGCATCATTCTCAGAACATCCCTGGCCGCTAGGCAACCCTGCCCTAACCCTGATGCCCTAGTGGAACTGGAATCAGCAGAGGTCTGACCATAACATTCACCCACTCAAGAAAATCCAGTGGCTCCTTATTAATCCTAGGATCGAATGATGACTGATCTGCTTGACATTCAAAGCTCCCGCCTTCCATTACTAACCTCATCATGCCCCATCATGCCTTCTTCATCCTAATCATACTGACCTTATTCTTCCTGTTCTTCAAACACAATATCCCATCTCCTGCCTCCGTGACTTTGCACTGGCTGTGCATCAGTTACCTGCAAAATGGGGGAGGGGGGCAGTGTGCAAGCTGATCTTTAAGGTCCCTTCCAGTGCAAATCTATTATCCCAGCTGAAGGACCCTGAGCAAGTCACTTAACTTCTCTGCACCTCAGTTTCCCTATTTGCAAACTGGAATTGATAATATCTAGACTACATCTCTCTCAGAGTTTCGTGAGACTCAAATAAGGTAATGTATGTGAAGCACTTTGAAACCTTAAAATGCTATATGAAGGTCAGTTATGTGTGCAGTGGCTACACACATAACTGGCTATGTGACCCTGGGTAAGTTATGTAAACCTCACAGTGCCCGAGGCAAGTGTCTAAGATTATAAATTGCTAAGAAGGAGCTGACTTGAACAGGTAGAAGGAGTTTCATCTTCTGGGAGGTCCCCATACCAATGCAATCACAGGTCTGTTTCTCATCCTTAAGGCCATGAATGCTCAGGATTGGTAATGAACTCCCGGGGCATGGTGAATGCTTCCTGTCACATCACTCAACTTCTCCAAAGACCAACTTTATTCTTGGGTCCAATTCCTTGTGGATGACCCCCCCCCCATAGAGCCTGGAGAGGTGGTGGTCTTTCTGTGAAAAAGCAAAAGCCAAACACCAGGAGGCAGAAACACTGGGGTGGCTATTGTCTTGATTCCTATTTCCTCGGTGCAATTTTCAACTAGGAACAGCTGGAAATTAACTGAGTTTTATGTGCCTGTATTTCTCATGACCTGCCCTCTCAGGGATTTGCTTGCTTATTTACAGGAACATTCTGTTCCAAGTGGGATGGCCTGGGGTTTGCGGGGTTTCAGGCAGAACAGGAGGTGGTGAGGAATGAGGAGGCAAGGGTGGAAGGGAGAGAAAGGCAGAGATAATTATGTGTGGCCAGTTCAAAAATGATCATCGCCCAGCCCAGCTACCAGAAACCCCCAGAGCACAGATTTAGGATTATTGTCTTCTTCTCCTCCTCTGCCTCCCCACCTTCTACCCCCACCCCAGGTTCAATCAGTTGCCAACGTCTCCCGTTCTTCTCTCCTGCCTGGACCATGGCAATAGTCTCCAGACTTTCATTGCCACCAAACTGAATTCACTGGCCGTTAATGACAGTCACTTGCTTTTCCAATACAGCCTTTCAAAAGTAATCTTCCTAAGGCAAAGATGTCACTCTCCTGCTCCAAATCCTTCAGCGTCAATAGCCTTAAGGATAAATTGCAAACTCCTTAGCAGGGCATTCAGGACTCTACATAGACTGTCTCCACTCTACCTTCTCAGTCTGTACCCCTTTATCCACTCTACACTTCAGCCAAACTGAATGAATGGCTATTCAATGAGCTCCCCCTGCCCTTTCCCAATCATTCATGCAATCTACCCACCATGTTAGGAATGGTGGTGATGTGGTGCCTTGGAAAGAATGTTTGTCCTCAGAGGACCAGGGTTCAAATCTTGGTTCTCCTACTTCCTACCTCTGTAACTTTGGGCAAATCAGTTCACTTCTCTGTATCTCAGTCTGCTCATCTATAAAAATTGGGAAGTTCAACTTTGAAGCCCCTAAGGTCCCTTCTGGTTCTAAATTATGATCCTAAGATCCTTTCACATTTCAGATCACTGAAATCCAACTGTTCCTTTAATCGATCAACAAATCTTACTAAGCATCTACTACATGCCAAGTACTATAAGCCCCAGAATCAATCAATAAGCTTTTAAGTTCCACAAGCATTGGATGAGACTTAAAGACTCATGCCTAGAAGCCTTCCATGATTTCCTATCTGCTTTCCTAATCCTCTTCTGCCCATTCTCACAATTTTATCTGTTGAACCTCTTCCGCATACTTGTCACATCCTTAATTGAATTATAACTGAATCGTAGAATCCCAGAGTTGGAAGAGATCTCAGAAGATATCTAGTTCAACCCATACTAAACAGGGATTCCTTCTAAAATAACATTGACAAGTGGCCACCCAAACTTTGTTTGAAGATCTCCAGTGTGAGAGTCCCCACCACATCTTGAGGAAGTCTAGTGCACTTTTGCACAGCCCTAATCGCTAGAAAGTTGTTTCCTTATGCTCCAGTAAGCCAACGGATTGAGGTAGGTATTCTCATTAATGACTAGGGTCACAAACCATCCATGCCTGCCGACCCTGTGAGATTCTTATCTATGTCCTCTGATAATTTTGTCAGAGGGGGCCCTTTGCAATGTGCTAAGATGCTTGAATTCTCTTCATATTTCATGGATGCCCATGGAGCATGAAAACTGCCCATGACTTTCTCCTTCCTTGCTTCTACTCCTCTGGGACCAAACAATACAAGTCCAATCCCTTCACTACATGACAATCCTTCAAATACTTGAAGAAAGTTATCATGTCTTCCTTAAGTCACTTCTTCCCCCTACTCAACACCCCCAGTTCCTTCAAGCCAGGCCTTATGCAGCATAACCTCAAGGCCCTTCATTATCCTTGATGCCCCCACCAGCCACTCTCTAGTTTATCCATCCTGAAATGTGGTACATGGAACCAAAGACTCTAGAAGTCATCTGATCAGTGCAATGAAGCTATCACCTGTGTCTTGGACACTTGTTGTTGTTCAGTCATGTCCAACTCTTCCTGACCCATTTGGGGTTTTCTTGGCTAAGATACTAGAGTGATTTGCCATTTCCTTCTCCAGTGAATTAAGGAAAACAGAGGTTAAGTGACTTGCCCAGGGTTACACAGCTAGTGAGTGTCTGAGGCCAAATTTAAACTCAGGTCTTTCTGATTCCAGGCCCAGCACTCTATCCATTAAACCATCTAGCTGCCTCTGCTCTGGACACTAGTCATCACTTAATGTAGCCTAAGATTGCATTAGGATAGTTTTGTTTTCCTTTGTTTCATTTCTACTTATGACATTACACTGCTAACATACTAAGCCCACAGATACTCCAAGATCTTTTCTACATGAACTATTTTCTAACCGCACCTCCCCCATCTAGTGCTTAGGAAGCTGATTTTTTGAACCCAAGTATAAGACTTTACAATTATCTCTATTTAATTTCATCTTGGCTATGGCGCAAAATTCCAACCTGTTGAAGTCCTTTTTGCATCCTGACTCTACCATACAACATATTAGCTATCCTTATTATCCATATTAGCTTCAACATGCCAAAATGTTAAAGAAAAAGTACAGACCCTGAAATATTCCACTACAGACCTCCCTCCAAACTGGCATCAACCCATTAATAACTCTCTAGGTATGATCATTGACCAGCAACAGATGAAAGAAATGTGTCACTGAAAACTGGATAAACTGTGTCTATAGAATTTCCCTTTTGCATCCATCTACCAAACCTGTCAAGAAAGGAGCAGGGAGAGAATTGAGGTTTGGAATGACCTGCTCTTAACAAAGCCAAGCTGGTTCTTAGTGATTACTGTATCCCCTTCTAAATATTAGCAAATTATCCTTCTAATAATACACTATACAATCTTGGCCCGAAATTGAAATCAAACACAGCAACCTATAGTTTGAAGGCCCTAATCTCTTCCTTTAAAAAAAAACTGGCTCAGCATTTGCCTTCTCCGTTGTATTTCTCCCATTTAAGCTTTTATTTCAAAAAAAACCCTGGTGGCTCGGGGGCAGAGCCGAGACGGCAGCTGGAAAGCACGGAATTGTGTGAGCTTCCTGCCAGGTCCCTCCAAAAACCTATAAAAAATTGCCCTGAACAAATTCTACAACTGCAGAACCCACAAAATAGCAGAGGGAAGCAGAGATCCAGCTCAGGACAGCCTGGATGGTCACAGGATGAGGTCTATCATGCACAGAGTGGAGGCGAGAGGAGCTCAGTGTGGACGGTGGCAGGACCAACCAGACAGGGAGCCCAGCAGAACAGGCCCTAGCGCCCTGAATCACTGAGCTGTGACAGTTACCAGACTTCTCAACCCACAAACACCAAAGACAACAGAGAAGGTTAGGGGAAAAGCTGCAGGGGACAGAGTTCACAGTTCGGCCACCGCCCCAGGGGCAGCAGGGGTGGTGCAGCTACAGAACTACAGCTGCAGTTACTCCCGGCCCAAGGCCCACCTGGTGGGAGAAATTAAGTGGCAGATCAGAGCAGGAGTGCAGAGCCTGCTTAAGATTTGCATCAGGTCCAGGTTGGTGGTTCTTGGGGAAGGAGGAGTGCTGGTGTGGCAGAGCTGGCTGTATAGAAATAGTTCTGAAATCAACAGCACATCCCCTCAAGCTTGGAACAAAGTACTCTTTGCTCTACAAGCAGTCGTGCCCCGACGAAAAACTCAAGGGTCAAGTAAGTTGGCTGGGAACATGGCAAGGCAGCGAAAAAGAACT
>CM053627.1:24992578-25038867 GCA_028646595.1 Phalanger gymnotis
AGGCAAAATATGGATTTTCAATAAAATAGAGGACTTTCAAGCTTTCTCAGTGAAAAGACCAGAGCTGAATAGAAAATTTGACTTTCAAACACAAGAATCAAGAGAAGCATGAAAAGGTAAACAAGAAAGAGAAATCATAAGGGACTTACTAAAGTTGAACTGTTTTGTTTACATTCCTACATGGAAAGATGATGTATATGATTCATGAGACCTCAATATCATAGTAGCTGAAAGGAATATGCATATATATATATGTATGTGTGTATGCATATATATATACATATGTGTGTGTCTATGTATATATATGTAGGTGTGTATATATATGTATATATACATATACATATATATGTGTGTGTTGTATATATATATATATATAGACAGAGGTCACAGGGTGAGTTGAATATGAAGGGATGATATCTAAAAAAATAAAATCCAATTAAGGGATAAGAGACAAATATATTGAGAGAGGGAGAAAGAGAGAGGTAGAATGGGGTAAATTATCTTGCATAAAAGTGGCAAGAAAAAGTGGTTCTCTAGGAAGGGAAGATGGGGTATGTGAGGAGGAATGAGTAAATCTTGCTCTCATCGGATTTGACCTGAGGAGGGAATACCATATACACTCAGTTGGGTATCTTACCCCACAGGAAAGAAGGAGGAAGAAGATAAAAAAGGGAGGACAATAGAAGGGAGGGCAGACAGGGGGAGGAGGTAATCAAAAACAAACATTTTCAAAAAGGGCCAGGGTCAAGGGAGAAAATTCAATAAAGGGGGTAGGTTAGGAAGGAGCAAAACATAGTTAAACTTTTACAACATGAGTATTGTGGAAGGGTTTTACATAATGATACGCATGTAGCCTATGTTGAATTGCGTATCGTCACACAGACGTTCAAAAACAACAACCACAAAAAAGTTTTTTCATGCAACTAGTAAATAAGATACACAGGCAATGGGGCATAGAAATTTATCTTGCCCTACAAGAGAAGAAGGGAAAGTGGGATGGGAGTGGAGTGAGGTGACAGATGGGAGGGCTGACTGGGGAATGGGGCAACCAGAACATATGCCATCTTGGAGTGGGCAGGAGGGTAGAAATGGGGAGAAAATTTGTAATTCAAACTCTTGTGAAAATCACTGCTGAAAACTAAATATATTAAATAAATTAAATAAATAAATAAAAAGCCTCTGGCCGAGGCTCATCTGTTACATCCACAAGTTCTTTCAAAACAATGATATGTAGCTGGACCCATCAAGGGAAGCGAGGTGCTCTCTTCCTATCTCCACACTTCTATTAGGATTCAACCCCCATCCTCCATTTTTGCCCTATCATTTCTAGACTAAAGATCATCTAGTTAAAAGAGAAAACAGAAGCAAAATAAAAGCTTGACCTCCTATCTCTACATCATTATCACTGTCCTATCAAACCTTAACAGTGTCTTTTGTCACCCTCTTTTTCCCCGATGTAACTTTGAATAAACATTTGATATTGTCGTCATCTTTCGCATTCATCACCAGCCTTAGTTTATTCTGACCTTTGGCACCCCTGTCACTGTTCTTACAGGGTCATGTCATTCTTTTATATTCATCCTCCATTATCTGTTTTCTTCTTCCATCCTTTAAAAATCTAAAAGTCCAGTGGGTTTTTTATTCGTCCACATTAGTCTCTTCAAACAGGGCCTTCGTATCTTCTCATCCCTCTTGGAATGATTTCTCCTATAGAATTACAGAACTATAATAATTATAGACTTATTTTCCATATGAATTATAAGTCATGGGATCCAGCCTATCTTTTTTTTAATTCTTCTTGATCTATTCTCCTAAAGTCTAGGGTAGTCCATCTTTCTTCTCCTCAGTCATCCTTTCTAGTATTTATTCTTTAATAATAGGTTCCTCTTTATTGGTTAGAATCAGGTTCCGAATTGCAGCTCCTCTTATTTTAACAAATCATCATTAAGTCAATAAATTATTAGTTGTCCTGCTTTTCACTGAGGGAGAGAGAGATGAATGCATAACTCAAGTCCCCTATCACTATTCATTCCAGTTCTTAAACTCCTCATCTATTTCCTCTTTCTCTCCAGGTGACTTGTACTATACTGCCATGAAAGCTCATAAAATACCTCCTTTTTTAAAGTAAAGCTGAAAGTATTAAAAAAAAATACAATTTTTCTTATCTGAAAGCCCTTTCCAGATATTTTCCCCCATTCCCACTCTCCCCACAAAGGCAGATGACAGGGTTAGGACAAAAGGTCTTTTCTTGAGAATATGGATCAATATTCAAACTGAAGTTTAAACAAGGATCTACCTGCCATCTTCATCTCTTGTAGAGACTGGTCTGTGATATATCCAAGGGAAGGGGCCATTTTATCCAGAGGGATATTATTGTTATTCAGATGAGATTTTTAATATTGATCCATTCTCAGGAACTCTCATTAGGCGATTATTCTGAAATATTCCTCCAAAACTATATTAAACATATTGTGATTTTTTTTCTTCTTCAAAACCCCTATAAATGTCTTGGGGATAGGGACATGTCTGAGGGTAAGAAAGGAGGTGTGTGGACTATGCTGGTTTGGACAACTCTCTCTAAACAAAAAAAAGTGCTTGGATACTAGATGAAAATTAAATTTAGTAAAATTATTTCAGGTAAACTTATTCCTTAAATGCAAGGTAGAATATTAGTACATTTTTCTTCAACATTCCTGGGTCAATATTGTACCAATTTCTCCTTAATTTGGTCCTTGCCCTAAATGCTTCTTTACCTTAGGTTCCTAGATTTCATCACATAAATATGCCCTTTAATAATAGTTCTACATGACTGCCCAGTAAATCTATTCTGTTCCTTCAAAATAAGATATACCCTCCCAGAGGGTCGTAATCCAGTTATATATCCCATCCTATCACATTTCAGTGATGCTCTTAAAATTGAATTTATTCCTTTGCATTAGGATTTTAAATTCACCTAAGTTATCATCTTGTGCATTTGTGTACAGATATCTAAGGCCAGGGTTTTGTTACTGGTTCCTCTCTTGGAACTTGTCTTTTGTGTATTGTTGGGCATTTCTGTCGCTATCTTTCTTCTTATGTTCTAACTGTTACTCTTTGTGGCATCTCACTTGATGTACAAACACAGTTTTCTCTCTCCTCCATTTTCAAAATAAAGCCCCTTGATTAGATTTGCAGGATACCAGGGGAATCTATGTTTTCATTAGGCCTCATAAAGTATACTCCGTTTATGACAAAGAACCCACAGTTCAAAATCTCTGGTCCTGTGAGTCTGTGATTCCATCATTCCTATATTTTAAGCTATGGTCAAGAAATTCAAATATTATTTTCAGGTACCATCTTCTTAACCAGCTATTCAGTTCCCAAATCTGCCTGCCCCTTCCCTATAAATCTCTGCCTTCAATCAGCAAAGAGGTGAAAATATCACCTGGGTCCCTAAAGTTTTCATTTCCTTGCCCTTTTCAGCACAGACCTTTAATGGTAATGAAAAGTCTTAGATCTCTGTTTCCCATATTCTGGGGACTATATTCTCAGTGACTTTGCCCCGCATTTACTCACAGCAAACTACCAGGTTATTGATTTTTCCGATTTACTTATTTATTTTTAACATTCTTTACTTTTTAAATTTTGAGTTCCAAATTCTTTCTTTTCCCTCTCACCCCTTCCCCCACCCACTGAGAAGGAAGGCAATATGATATCAATTATACATATAAAGGCATGCAAAACATACTTCCATATTAGCCACATTTTGAAAAAGGGCAAGAAAAATAAAATAAGAAAAATCATACTTCATTTTGCACTCAGAGTTCATCACTCTCTCTCTCTCTCTCTCTCTCTCTCTCTCTCTCTCTCTCTCTCAGTGGATAGCATTTTTTTCATTATGAGTCATTTGGAATTGCTTTGAATCACTGTATTGATCAGAGTAGCTAAGTCTTTCACAGCTGATCACCATTGCTGTTACTGTGCACAATGATCTCCTGGTTCTTCTCACCTCACTTTGCATCAGTTCATATAGGTCTTGCCTTGTTTTTCTTAAACCACCTCGTCATCACTTCTTACAGCAAAATTGTACTCCACCACAATCATGTGCTACAACTTGTTCAGCCATTCCCCAATTGATGAGCATCCTCTTGAGAAGTCTTTGTCATACCGGGTTATTTACACACACACACACACACACACACACACACACACACACACACACACACACCTACATACAACCACCAACCAACTTTGAAATCTCAGGCATTTAACAATCTGATTCAAATTCTGAATCTTCTTGCTTTATCTCCCCGACTAATTCTTCAGGTTCAAGAACTCTGTGTTCCCATAGGTATTTGGTCTAGTCCATTATAGTTTTGAAACTTTCAAGTAGCTTCACCAAAGAATTAATCACCCAATGCTAAAAGCAATAAGCTCGTATGCTTTGTAATTCACACAAGGGAAGGCTATGCAGCTTAACTTGGTACACCCAGGAGTGGCAGCAAAGAACAGGAAGTAGATGCAACAAAGGTAAGTAATCTAGGACATCGCTCGCTCACCAAACCAGGGTATTGGCCAACACCCCCAAACTGGGATGAGAAAATGCAAGGAAGGGATATGAGCAGGAATGTGTACTGTGGGGCCCTCCTAAACGTAATTCTAAAAACAAGAAGAAATATTTCTGTTCTTAAGATTGAAACCTACAATGAGTGTTAATGCAAGGTCATCTCTCATATGTGAACTTAAAATTGGAGTCAAAAATTAGCATCTTGCCACATTTTTTTCTTTGTGGTTTTAATTCAGTTGTTTTTTAAAGTCATTTTTAAAAGGGGGCGTGGGGAACGCTAAAGTCACTTGAAATTAGGCTCCTATACAAAGATAAGAAGGGAAGAAAAAAGAAAGAAAGGAGAAAATAGAATAGAAAAGAAGAAGGGAGAGAAGGGAAGGCAAAGGAAAGGAGGAAATGAATGGGAAAGGGAATGAAAAAGAAGAAAAACCATATGTACTCCAAGGAGGCCACTGAAAAAAGAAAGGTACTATATATGACAAAATATTTAGAATAGCACTTTGTTTTCATAGCAAAGAACTAGAAATAAAATAAATGCCCATCTACTTTAAACAAACTGTGGTAAACACTAAGTTTCTTGCTATGCCAAAAGAAATGATGACTCTGATGGATACAGAAATGTATGAAGAGACACAAATGGAGTGTTGCAAAGCAGAGCCCAGAAAACCCCCTACACAAAGGCTCTGATAATATAACTGGGAACTCACCTGAACTGAAGATTTTGACATTTTAAAGCCCAAGCATGACCCAAAGAAGAGCTAGGAAAGATGTCTCTCCATGCTACTTTGCAGAAGTAGGGTTCCATCAATGTGGAATGTTACACATAACAACGGATTTTTTTTCAATGTGTTGGTTGGCTCTGCTGATTTTTTCTTCTTTCTTTTTATTTTTTATTCTCTGTTGTAATGGATGATTCTCTGGAAGGAGTTAGGAAAAGGGATACAAAGGGAAATGTAGGAAATGTAAAATATTTTTAAAAGAAAGAAAAGAAAATACGAAGAACGTTTTCCCTATTATTTAGGTTCCAGCTGTCAAATCCATTTCAAATCAGTCAAAAATCACATAGCACAAACTAGTGGCCTGGGCATAGATCCAGATCTCAGGTCTCTAGAGCTGGCCACTTGGGCATGTGACCTTGGGACGTCACTTAATCTTTCAGTTCTGCCCTCTGTTCCTTTACAAGCATGACATATTCCTCCCAGAACTCCTGGGGTGGGGAAGCTGCCACATGAATAAGGATGCTCAACCACCATGGGGGTAAGATTCGGCTCAAGGACTTGCTGGAGAGGCATGAATTATGCAAATACGCCAATGAGCAACAGATTATGTGGCCTAATGTGGAATAATCAAGTCAAATTTATAAGTATAACCATTAAATCAACTTCATAATCAGAATTGGATGAATCAAACTTGAGAGAAAGTGAAATAAACATAAAAAAATTATCCAGCCCAGTTTAGCAGATGGGTTTTCAACTCTACCAAAGATATAATGGGTGAAACTGAAGCCAATGGTGCTGAGGTTACACCAAAGGAACTTTGACATTATGGATCATATGTTTGAGCGGCCAGAAAGCCTGGGTTCAGGTTCTATCCCTGATATTTACTAGCCATGTGACCCTGGGAAATTAACATAGACTCTTAGAGCTCCATGCACAGCTTTCATACTGTCAGCCGCAGAATTGTTGCCAATCTGAACTGGTAGAGGGAGTAACCTCACTGGGAGTTCCCCACACCAAAGAAATTTCAGGTTCTAACTGTTAGACACTTGACTGAAGAGCAAATTGGGGTGAGAGAAGGAAATCTCCTGCCTAACTCCCAGGGCAGTGGTGAGGCTCAAATGAGATTATATCAGTAAAGTGCTTATTTGTAATATTTGTAAATCATCTGGCACATAGCAGACATAATAAATGCTTTCTTCCTTCCTCCTTCCCCTTCCTCCCTCCCTTCTATCCTTCCTCCCTCCCCTCCTTCCTTCCTTCCTTCTTCCATTCTTGTGTCTTTCCTCCCTCCCTTCCTACCTTCCTTCCTTCCTTCTTTCCTTCTTTCATTCCTTCCTTCTTTCCTTCTTCCTCTCTTTCTTTTCTGTAAATCATTAAGACTAGGACTAAATAACTATCCATTGGGGAAAAATGATTAGAAGTAGACCTGCTTGAAAACCAAGAGATTGTCCTCTAAGGAGATCTTCCAGTCTAAGCACTGAGAATTCGAATGATTGGTTACAGTCGTATAATGCTAAGATTCCTGGATATTGAGTCAGATGACTTGAGTTCAAATCTTAGCTCTGTTATTTAATATTATGTGACATAGGCAGATCACTTCCTTTCTTTTGGTGCTAGTTTCCTCTTCTGTAAAATCAGGGCGCTGAGCAAGGTTCCTTCCAGTCCTGCATGCTATATAGTATAATGGACTCAAAAAGGAACATCCTGGGCATGCCTGCCATGGCAGAGATTTCCCTTCCAAACACTGCAGAGAGAGAACAGAGAAATTCCTCCCCCTCTGCCAGACCTATACCAACAGCCCTCACTACAAAAGAAAAACTGTGAAAAAGAGAACTGTGCTCACTCAGTGAGCCCCAGACTCCTCCTTGGTCATAATTCCCAAGTGGGTGATTTTATAGCCTTCTTCTTTCAATCTCCAAGACTATGCACCATGTCCATTTGCTAAACTGCAATATCACTGCATGTTTATTTTAGTGTATATACTCTGCTTTCCAGATCCCAAGAACACCCTAAAATTATTTCAAAGATGTTGAGCAGAGGTGTCAAACATACGGCCCAAGGGCCACAGTTGATTCACAACTCTTCCAAGCGTGGCCTAAACCAGATTAAAATGTAATTGGTAAACATTCAACAAAATAAATAATGATACAATAAAACATAGATAATGTTAATATGTTGTTTTCTAAGTCAATATATTCCTGCAGGGATCTTCATGTATAACTCAGTTTTTATCTGAGTCTGATATCACTGATATAGAGAAACACCAGACAGAAAGAACGAAAAAGGACTCATGGTTGTAGCTGCTCAACCACCGCCCAGGTTTCTTACCCTCCATCTCCCAGGTTTCTTATATTCCTATAATGAGCAATGGGGGTGGGGGGGAGAAGATGGGAACATCCCTATGTGTTTCCAAAGCCTTTGGGGAAATTTCCCATTGTCCATCAATTCAATTTAATTCAAAAAGCATTTGTTGAGCACATACTATGTGCAAAGCACAGCAATAGGTACTGGAGATATAAAGACAAAACGAAACTATCCCTGCCCTCAAAGAGCTTACTCTCTAATAGGGGACGAGAGAGACTCATTATCCCATACATAAATGATGGTTTTGACTTTGATATGGACTTTCACTGAGATGTCCAAAGATTCTTGATGAAGCTTAATGTTAACAGTGGGCAGGAAATGATCCGATGACCTGTGTTTGACCAGCACCAAGTTGGACAGTGCTTGCCAGAGACGAGTAGCAGCACTAGCCACCTACGAGTTCAGTATATGCTATCAAAAAAGACTAATGTGGATGCACAAAGGCCATGTGATACTGAAGCTGTCCTGAGGAAGGACTGGAAATGATCAGTGACACCCAAGGGACCCAGCTGGAAGAACAGCCCACAGTTTGGGGCTTCCATTAGGTAGCATGCCCACAGCATGTGTGAACCATGTTTCATGAAATCAACCTTCTCTGCCTCAGCTGTCCCTGGATGACTGGCAGGAGGAACAAATGGCTCATGTAGATGAGAAATAATATAAGCCAAGAAGAAAGGAAGCAAACTTAAGAGAACCAAGTTCACTTCCTTAAAAGGCACCTTCCTGTTGAGAAAGACTGTGGTCCAAACTGACGTTCTTCTCTCCTGGGCTTTTCGATCCACACTGATATGTCATGCTACATTCAGAAATTCATTTTCTGAGTCTCTAGGTATCTGAATATGCTCCAGAGCTTGCTTATGACTCATCTTACAGCGGATTAATATCCAACAGCGAGATGTTAAATGAAACATAAGGATTGAATCACAATGAATCTTAAGTTTTCCTGAGTAGGAAGCCCAGTAGATTCAGAGTCTAGAGATGCAGGGTCGAGTTCTGGACTTTCAGGACTATCCACAGAATGGGCAAGTAACTTACCCTCTCTGAGACTCAGCCTCTACCCGACCACCAAAAACGTAAATAAATAAATGGATGGATGGATGGATGGATGGATGGATGGATGGATGGATAGGTGGATGGATAAATAAATGAATGGATGGATGGATGGATGAATGGATATATAGATGAATGAATGAATGAGTGAATGAATGAGTGTATCTCCTAAAATACTTCCCCTCTTAAAAATCCTCAGTAACTCTCTAGTATAAAATACAAACTCCTCTACGTGGCATTAAAAGCCATTAAGGACCTGGCTGTGGCCTACCTGTCCACATTTACTGCTACCCTTCTGACCCTCTACCTTCTAGCCGAGTTGGCCTACTGACTGCTCCCCAAACTCAACGTTCCATCATGCTCTCCTCACCTCTACCTCTTGGAATCCCTTAGCTTCTTTTAATACTCAGTCCAGGTTCCTCTTTCTGTGGGAATCCTTTTCTGGCCCTCCTCCCTAGTTATGAGCTCATGCTCCCTCCCTCTCTCCTCAAATTATATCATGTTGATTTCTAATGCCATATCTTGGCAAGTTGACTATAAGTTACTTGAGAATTATTTTTCATTTTGTCTCTAACAGAATGCCTGACACATAGTAGGTACTTTAAAAATGTTTGTTGAATTTAATTTCGTCCCCTAGACCTCCCTTAAAACTATATGTGTATGTATGTGTTGTGTTGATAAGCAAAATGGGCTCCTTAGCACTTAGTTCAACAGGTGCCCTTGAGGAGTTTGGCTTTTGTTTGCTTTGAGTGATTCAGCTATTTCGTTGAATCTTGCTAAGTGCTAAGCCCCAGGCCCAAAACCCTATTAGGTGTAAAACCTAAGTGGGTGTGGATTGATGACTGAGGTGGGGCCCAAGGTGGGCCTGGCTAAGGGGAGGTGTTAACTCCAGAGCCTTGCCCTGTTGGTCGTTGACCTAGTCTATGTGGATGTGGGCCTCCCAGGGTCTTAGGGGGAGGGGCCAACTCGGGAATCAATGGGCTCTGGTCATTCAGGTGGCGCTTGATGACACCAGGGGCTCAGCTGGGAGGAGGGCATCTCAGCACCGTCGCCACCACAGCAGCCACGAAGCGGAGCGCAGTCTTGGAACAAAGTGAGGGCACAAACTTCCCCTGCTAGTGCCTCGGCCTCTAGCAGCCTTTTGTAGACCTGGGACCAAAGGAGGAGGCGAGGAGGCGCCCCAAAGGTGAGCTCCCGGCACTCGATCGCTGGGTCGGGGTTGGAGGCTACGAGGAGAGGCGAGCCAAGAGACAGCTACAGCCCAAGCTGAATATAAAGCCGAAGCAGGAGCTGCGGAAGCAGAGCCAATCCGTGTGTGGACCAAGGAGTGCCAAGCAAGGACTTGAGGCCAGAGGGTAACCTTCTTACCGGAAAGGGGAAGCATGAATATGATTTGGTTTAATACTATCATGTTTTTCTGTGGCCTCCTGGTTACTCTTGTGAGGTGGACTTATTGGGCCTGGAAGCTTTTGATCAAAGTATCAAAATGGGGAGGCTGGTTCGTGGGTCTGTTACTCTGGAGCCTGAATAAATGCTTTAATTCTTCGCCTTCTACTTAGAGAATTCCTTATATCCTGCGGTTCTGAACCATTCAGACATATATATGATTCTCTTTGAAATCATAAATTTTGCCTTCTTAATACATGTGTACATATAACATAGGTGTGTACATGTGTGTATATTACATATATAATACATGTGTATAATATATTACATGTATATATTATGTATTCATGTATGTACACATGTGTAAATATATTTATGTGTATTGCCTTGTACATATACATATGCATACATATATTAGTACGCACAGATACATATTCTAGCTGTGTGACCCTGGGCAAGTCATTTAACCCTGTTTGCCTCGGTTTCCTCGCCTGTAAAATGAGATGGAGAAGAAAATGATGAACCACTTCAGTTTCTTTGTCAAGAAAACCCCCAATGGGGTCACAGAGAGACAGACATGACTAAAAAAGACTCAGCAACAACAACACTCATACCCATATGCCCCCACAGCACCTTCTAGCAACGAAATAGCAAGAGTCACAAAAACACTTAGAGAAAAGTGTTTCTAACCCTACAAATGACCACCTTAATGAAAAAAGATTGATTAAGCACTTACTAAATGCCAAGCACCATGCCAAGTGGTGGGCATACAGAGAGAGAAGAAAGACATCCCGCTCCCCGAGAGCTGATATTCTCTGGGGGACACAACCCACATGGGGAAGGTTTCAGCTACTAGTCAGATGAAAAGTCCCGAGGTCCTTAGGGCGCAACAGCAAAGCGGATGATAATGAATGTATACGTAGTAGACATATCTTATTAATTCGAAATGGAAATGATCAACAGAGAACAATTACCAGTAAAAATCATTCACTAATGATATTTCTATTCTCTATGGTCTATTAAATTTTGATTATCCATTGTCTATTATCTATGATCAATTAAAGACACTTTGGGTTAAAATGAGATCTTTAGTTGATTAGTCACTCTTGCCTTGTGGTAAGATATTATGTTTACGTTTCACAAAAAGACACAGAAATCAATGTCGAGTGTATGCCAAAATATTTATAGCAGCACTTTTAGTAGTAGCAAAGAGTCAGATATGAAGAGGCTTCCCAACAGCTGGGGAAAGAATGGCTGGACAGATTATGGTACATAATAACTAGTATATATGGCACTTTAAGGCTGTAAGGCATTTTTTATTTATGTTGTCTCACTTGGGCTTAATAATAACACCATAAAGGAAGTGCTACAATTATCCCCATTTTACAGATGATGACACTGAGATTGAGTGGCTTGCCTGACGCACCAAGGTGATTGGCTATAAGACTATGGTAGAAGTGGTGATGAAGGGAAGTATGATTTCCTGAAAGTCTGGAATGCACCCAATTGTACCTACCCATATTGGAAGCAAGGCTTTCCTGAAATGTCCATGGTAGGGAAAGGGGGTCACCAATCAGGAGAGCAGGGCACCGGGGCAGAAGTTCTCCCAATGTGTCCAATGCATTCTCCTTGGCATGGTACAGGTTATGGGAATTTGGCAAAGCCACTAGGTCAGTATATCCAGTGAGAAAGAAAATGAAAGAGCTGCCATCAATGACTGTCGAGCTGCAGAGGGATAGTGACTGCAGGCAGCTTTGCATGTGGAGGAAAACATTCTGAACAAATGGAGGTATGGAAATGGGATTGATCCCTCAAGAGCCCTAGCTCATTAAGCTAATGCAAGATGTACTATTCCTAATCTCTGGTCCATCTTACCTCAGTGGTAAAATTGGAATGATTAAATGTCAGAGTTAAGTAATGAGCTAATGCATGGTCAAGAGCATCAGGTCTTACATGGAAACATGAGACGGAGAGGATGTGGACCAAGAGACAGGCAGTATGGTGCCTCTTGGGAAAGGAGAGAGGAAAGTACCTGACCACATCTTAATCCTAAGGGACCATAGTGGATCACAGACTTTGTAAACTAAATGTCCACAGATGCTGGTTGAAAATGACCCCTTCGTACAATCTTTTATGGAAGCAAATATCAGAATAAAAGTGGTGGCTACAATTTGGTGCCTTCAGAAACTCATTGTATGGCCAGGAGCAAAGAATCATCAGTTATTGTCAGCTTACAAAGAAGTATCTAGTGGAGTGCCTCTGGGATCTATGCTTGGCCCTACGATGTTTAACATTGTTATCAATGACTTGGATGAAGCTGTGCTTATTGAGTTTTCTTATGACCCAGGGGGCAGCTAGCAAGAATAGGAGCTGGCATTTGAACCTAGGTTTTTCTGACTCCAAGTCCAGAGTTCAAACCACCATACCTCACTGCTTCTCCTACCTTGTGAAAACCTGTGAGGAGCTTCAACCTCATAGAGCTCTAACCTAGATCACCTGGACAAAACCCCTGTAGCTCTGAGCTCAAAAATACTGTGAAAGAGCCTAAGCATATAACCTACTTTCCAATCCTCCTGGTGGCTGGCACAGCACAAACCAGCCACTGAGTGGGACTCCAGGAAGGTGCCACCTGTTTGCGTTACTGTTATAGGCACTGCTTGGGGTCATCGCCTGCCGCATCCAATCCTAACTCCTAGAAAGATCCCACTCCAATGGGTATTTCACCAGTACCAAGGATGCTGGGATGAGTTTAGTCAACGTGGTAGACACAGGAAAGTGGGACCACACAGGAGGGGCACTAACTGGGCATTTGAGAAGGGCACTACTGCACTTTCCAACAGTTTTTGTTGGTTCAGTGGGGGAATAGCATGGCACTAGTGGCTGTCATTCACACTGTAGTATGAATGAATTTAATCAGCTTGTTTCCCCAACACTCAACTGAGTCAAGTCAGTCAACATCAAGCATTTGCTATGCAGTAGGTGGCACCATAGTACACAGAGTGCCGGGCCGGGAGTTAGGAAGACTTCTTCTTGAGTTCAAATCTAGCCTCAGACACCCTGGGCAATTCACTTAACCCTGTTTGCCTTAGTTTCCTCATCTGTCAAATGAGCTGGAAAAGGAAATGGCAAACCACCCAGTATCTCTGCCAAGAAAATCCCAAATGGGGCCATGGAGAGTTAGACACGAGTGAAAAATACTAAACAAATGTACCAGGCACCATGCTGAGTGCTACAGATATAAAGAATGGCCAAAAAAAAAACCCGACAAAAACAAAACAGTGCCTGCTCTCAAGGATTTTACAATCTAATGAAGGAGACAACACACAAATAACTGTGTACAGTCAAGATCCATACAGGGCAAAATGTAAGGCATTCTCAGAGGAAAGACAGTAGCAGTGAGAAGGACTAGGAAAACCCTCCTCTAGATGGTGGGATGTGATTTGAGTCTTGAAGGAAGCCAAGGAAGCTGCGAAATCATGATGAGCCGGGAGAGCCTTCCAGGTATGGAAGAGAGCCAGTAAACGTTCACAAGGATCAGCAGGAGGGCTAACACAGCTCCATAGAGGATGGGGGGGGGGGGGTAAGGCAGAAGACTGGAAAGGTTATGAGGATAAGGAGCCAGGTTAAGAAGGGCTTTATAATAAATGCTAGCAATAGAACCAATGAGAGGATTTTATATCAGATCCTCTAAGTAACAGGTAGGGAGGGACGGATGGAGTTGTGAATAATTATGGAGTTGGGAGGGAGGGGTGACATGGGTAGAAATGGGAGCTTTAACAGGATGGTACCAGAGGAATAAGACTAGCTTTGGGAGCATAGGCCACTGTGGGAGTAAGCAGAGCTGAGCATCGAGGGTGGTAGAAGGAACTCTAGGCAGCCAGAGGGCAGAGTGAGGTAATTAAGAAAAAGAGTAAAGGGAGAAAAACATTTAAATACCCCTCCCCCTCAAAAAAAAAGTTAGGAAGTAGGGGCTGTGGGAAAGGACCAAAGTAAGCCTGAAAAGTGCTGAAATGGAAACTATGGTATCCAGAAGAGTTATAATAATATATTGTTGTTTGTCCTTTGTTCTCGAGGAGGACCAGTGACATCAGGAAGGAGATGTATTGATTTGCAAGTGAACTGGATTTAAGTGAGGCAGGGCTGTGCAAAGTCACTAGCCTCACTCTCTCCTCCAGGGTCATCTGGGTCACACATAGGTCAGGACGACTGGAGATGACCCCAGATGCAGTGGGAGATCTTGGCCTTTTAAGCCAACGTTTTTCCCAGGTCTCAGTTTGTCTGAGGCAACATCCATTCGATGATTTATGGCTAGGTAAGAAATAAGGCCAAAAATGGCCTAGTTTGTCTACTCAAAAGAAAAAAACTGGGAGGGGAAGACCCTCAGGGTTTCTGGTGCGCTGGTAAGTAAAATGGGCTCTTAGCACTCAGTTCAACCAAGTGCCCTTGAAGAGTTTGGCTTTTGTTTCCTTTGATTAATTCAGTATATTTCATTGAGTTTTACTAGGTGCTAAGCCCCAGGCCCAAACCCCTATTAGGTGCTAAGCCTATGTGGGTGTGAAGCTCCCAGGGTACTAAGGGGAGGTGCTAACTCAAGAGCCAATCACAGGAGCCTAAGTTCTGGTCATTCAGATGACGTTTGATGATGTCTAAAACAGTATAAGAAGAGAAGACAGAGCTATTTGCTCAGGGCTCTCACTCTTGGTGGTGGTGTGCTGATGGGGAGACTCCAGGCAGCTGTGGCTAAGAGCCCTCCAGCTGGTAAACCCAGATGCTGGGACTTAAACTCTAGTAACTATGTATTGGGATTTGAATCAGACAAGGTCTGTCTGTCGATGTTTGTACTTTGTTTGTATTTTGCTCTGAAGTTCAGGGTGCTGGCTTTTTCCCCTGAACTCAGTGAGTGATATTTGTATGCTGGATTAAAGTAAGCTTGTCAACCCCTTAACGTTGCTTTCCTTACTAAAGCAGATCAAAAGAACCTGGGCTTTTGCAGCGTGCTGGTAGCGTGCTTGTTGTTGGGCTCATGCTGATCTTTCGCCTCCACAGCAGCTGCTAGCCGGATTGTTGAACAGCTGGCCAGAGCAGAAACAGAATTGCTATTTACACTCATTCTGAGTTATCAGAATCCAAAGACGAAGGGAGGCTTGGGCTGGGAACTATTACAGGCCTATCAGTGAGAGACAGAGTGATTTGGGTTTAAGACGTGGTCAAGTAGCTCCATTTGAATCCCAAAGAGACTTTAGCATCATTAGACTGTAAGCTCCCTTTTTTTTTTTGAACCTGGGGGCTTAGCACTGTGCCTGGTATATAGTAGGAGCTTAATTAATGTTGGTTGATTGATTGACCTTCTGACTAAATTTGGCTTGCTCTTGACACCATATCAAAAAGTTTTCTCATTCAATCCTTCTGTTCCTACCACTCAGGGTAGGACGACACCCCATGAAATGTAAACCCAAGAGGGACAACACTATAACTGTTCCCAAATGATGTAGGGCTTTCCATGAATTGTTTCAGCAGGAAGCTTCCCTTCACAGGCTTATACTTTGGCTATCCAACTCTCAGGACAGAGAAAAGAGCTGAGTCTTAACAAAAAGTCAAGTCAATGAGCATTAATTAAGTGCTGACTGTGTGCTGAGCTCTGGAGGATAGAAGAAAGTCAAAGAAGACAGTGCCTGTCCTTAAAGAGCTCACAACCCAAAGAGGAAGACCACACTCAAACAAACAAGATAGAGGCCAGTAAATGGGAGATAATCCTGGAGGGAAGGCATTATCAAGGACTGGGAGAGGCTTCCTGTAGAAGCTAAGATTTGAAGAAAGTCAGAAGGTGGTGCAGTGGATAAAGCACAGGACCAGAAAGTCAGAAAGACCTGAGTTCAAATCCAGCCACAGACACTTACTGTGTGACCCTGGGCAAGTCACTTTAACCCTGTTTGCCTCAGTTTCCTCATCTGTAGTATTTCTGCCAAGAAAATCCCAACTTGACTGAACAACAAAAAAGATAGAGACCAAGGAGGAAGAGGATCCCATGCATAGGAACAAAGATGACAAATAATAGCATGCAAGTATTACTTTTATTTTGTCCAAGCATACGATTGTCAGAGCTGGGAGGGACCTTAGAGATCAAGAAATCCAATTCCCTCATTTTATGGAGGGGAAGGGGGCAAGAATTTAATAAGTGCCTACTATATGTTGGGCACTATGTTGAATGCTTTACAAGTATCATCTCATTCAATCTTCACAATGACCTTGGGACTTAATGCTGTTAAGATCCCCCATTTTACAGAAGGAGAAACTAAGGCAGACAGTGGTTAAGTGACTTGCCCAGGGTCACCTAGCTAGTGAATGCCTGATGCCAAAGTTGAACTCAGGTCTTCCAGACTCCAGGTCCAGAGCTCTATCCACCACACCGCCTGGCTTCCTCTGAAGAGAGTGGGGAGGAAATTGGGCCCCAGAGAGAAGAAGTTACTTGTCCAACACCACACAGTGAGTGACTGGGGGGGATGTTGAAGTAGAGCTGGGATGAGAATGTTCCATCTAAGGCAGCCAACGATCTCTCCATTTTTTATTAGATCATAAGTTCCTTGAGGGCAGGGACTATTGGGGCCTCTTTTGGTGTCCCCAGTGGTTTAGCACAGTGCCTGGCACATAGTTTGTTGTTGAGTCATTTTCAGTCATGTCTAATTCTGTGATCCCATTTAGGTTTTTCTTGGCAAAGACACTAGAGTGGTTTGCTATTCCTTCTCCAGCTCATTTTACATATGAGGAAACTGAGGCAAGCAGGGTGAAGTGACTTGCCCAGGGTCACACAGATAGTAAGTGTCTGAGGCCAGATTTGAACTCACAAAGGTGAATCTTCCTGACTCCAGGCCCGGTGCTCTGTGCACTATGCTGCCACCTAGCTGCCCACCTGGCACATAGTAGGCACTTAATAAATGTTCATTGAATTGAATGATGAGGCATAACTATTCATTTTGTTAGAAAGGTAAGGTCCACAGTGGTCAGGGGAAGAGGAGGGCCTGCAGAAAGCTCTTTAAGAAGTCAGTTCCATTTTTTCTTAAATTTTTCCCCTTTCCTCCTGCACCTCATCAGAAGAGATCATTAAGGAAATGCTCACTCTTCAACTCCATTAGTTAAGAGTATTTTTTCTGGGACTCCTGCCGAGGTCATAACCCTGTCTCAATTCATGGATCAATTTGGACTTGATACAATGACAGATGTTCCTGTCTGAATTCAATTAGTTCAGATTTTCTGCTTTTGCGAGGCCTGATCTGAGTGACAGAATCAAAGAAACAAACAGGAGGGCAAGGGAGATTTAGCTACAAGGATAGGTATAGTCTGGGTGGCTGAGGAGAGCCCCAACTTCAAAAAGCCTGGATTTTGCTCTCCCCCCAAGACCATTCAAAATGTCCTGGGAATTTACCGATTTGGGTAAATAGGCACTGAGGAAATTCAATCCATAGAAAGGATCACAGTGAATAACGATAACTCATTTTAAGATGGTGGCTGGACCGTGATTTGACCAAGAGGAAATTCCCACCTTCTGAGAGCTGCCTCCAACACCGGAGGTGAATGACTTACTGAGGGTCAAACAGCCAGCGTGGAACAGAAGCAGTATTTGAAGAGTGGCTTTCCTGGCTCCGAGGCCAGCTTATCTACTGTCTCTCCAAGAGCCTTGCAGGGTCTGCTGAATCTTGGGTACATCTCTGTGATGTGGGTAGTATGAGGATTATTGTCCTCATTTCACAGATGAGAAAACTGAAGGGTTCAAAGGGTAAATGGCCTGCTCATGGACACACAAGCTAGTAAAGGCCTGAAGAGGGATTTGAACCCAACTCTTATGTCTGTTCCCACCATGCCACATTAGCTCTTGGGACCCCATCCCACCCCCAATTCCCACAAAGATTCAGGGACATATGTTCTCTCTGGCTTATTTCCCCACCCAGGGAAGGCATGTGGACAGTAGTAGCTGAGTACAAAATCTCAATAGCTCCTATGTTTGCTTAAAAAAAAAACCCCAGAAACATCAGTATCTGACTCATTTTGCTCTTCCCCAAAAAAAGTTGTTCAGCTGCCCTGGAAGTACTTATGCTAACGAAGCATCAAATATAGAAAACACAACAAAAATACAAGCATGAGTTCCTACAGTTAAGAATACTCTTGCTTTCCCTCTAGTAAAGAATTCAGGAATGGCCTGTCCCTCTCCCACCACCACCTGCGGCCCCAACAGCCCTCTACAATCCGCATGACTCACAGTACTGGAGAAGGACTGAGTTTGGCCTATGCCTTGGTACATATGGTTCCCTAATGTTCCAGGCTCTCATTCTGTGTCCTGGGTCTCTCAATGAGGCCCAATATAACATCCCTCACCTCTTCCTCTCATTCGGGAAATAAAAGTAATAAACATCCATTATAAATGATAGGAGGCTACCAAAGATGGAGAAACGAGACTGAAGAAATTTCTCAATTTCTCTGGAAAACCAGCGCCTAGAAACCACACATCTTTCACTATGCGCATTGTGTGAATCCATGTGTGAGGCGGAATTTTCCTGTTGTGCCACACGTGGAGTCAAAATGAAAGTGTGTTGGGCTCCCACCTCTGACACATCTTTGAATTTCAGTTTCTTCATCTGTGAAATGTGGATGTCAGTAGAGATAATGTATAGAAAACCTTAAAGTGCTCCAAAATGGCAGCTTATACGTGATAGGGGCAGTGTGGGTAGGAAGGTAATCGGCAGTACATCAGTGATCGCTGAGAGACGTCTATAGGTTGCAAATAGCATTCTACCAAGAGGAAGACTGGTATAAAGGAAAGTGCCTTGGCCCTGAAGTCAAAGGACCCGAGTTCAAATCCCACCGTGTCACCTTGGGTAAATCACTTCCTCAAGCCCAGTTTCCTCAGCTGTCAAATGAAGTTGAATTAGACGGACTGAGGCTCAAATGCGCTCCTCTAAAAGCCTGCTGCGCTCTGGTAGCAAAGCAGAGGCAGTTGGCCAAATACCCAACTTTGGGTTTGGAAAAAATTCATCCCTATAGATATGGAGAAAGAGAGAAAGCCTTAAAAAAGAAGAGCGGCACCTGGCGAATAATAAAAATAACTCCCATTTCTATCACATTCAGATTTACAAAGCACTTTTTCCATCGGGGAGGCTAGGTGGCATCATAGCGCACAGAGCAAAGGGCCTAGGGTCAGGAAGACCCGAGTTCGAATGTGACCTCAGATACTTCCTAGCTGTGTGACCCTGGGCAAGTCACTTAACTCTATTTGCCTCAGTTTCCTCATCCGTCAAATGAGCTGGAGAAGGCAATGACAAACCCCTCCAGTGTCTGCCAAGAAAACCCCAGATGGGGGCACAGAGACTCAGACGCAAATGAACAAAACTTCTTCTTTGGCATAGGGAACAGAGAGCTGGCCCTCAAGTTGGGAAGATCTGGGTTCAAGTTCTGCCTTGGACACATCCTGGCTGTGTGTTCCTGAGCAAGTCGCGCAGCCTCTCAAGGCTCTAGGCCCAAAGTGTCAAACTCTCTGCAGCTTGCACTGGATGTAACTGGGAAAAGGTTAACAAAACAAATAAAAATACAATATAACATGGATAATATTAATCAACAACTTTCCAAGTCAAGACACCACTGCAGGAAGCAATTCGTGATGACTATGAGGTGCAGAGAGTTGCTGATCTGCACTAGTAGAGGGACTTTCCTCACCTGAGAGTCTCCTATACGCTTGAAAATTGGAAGCTAAGGGCATGGCCATTAACTGAAGAATGGCTGCGTTAAGTTGTGGTGCGTGAACGTGACGGAGGACTGTTGTGCCGTGAGAAATGAGAGACGAGGGATTCAGAAAAACATGGAAAGATTTATCTGAACTGATCCAGAGCGAAGGGAGCAGAACCAAGAGAGCAACATATACAGTCGTCCCTTCACATTAAGGGCGCAGTGCCCCTGAGAGGTGGAAAATCCATGTAAAAGTTTTTTGGCCCCTCTCTTCGTACCAGAGACAAAGTCTGAATCATTATGGTATTAAAAGTAAAATATGCTGGTGTCGTTACAATACGATACATGTTTTACGCATTTCTGAGTTTCTAAACTTTTTCTTTGTCATCTGCTGACCTTTGCACGTCGTACGTGGCTTCCGCAAAACTCCCCAAAAATTCTCATTTAATTTCTTATGCCAACCCCCGACATATCAAAACCACGTTGAGGAAAGTTGTGATGTGGAGGAGATAGCTCGCTGTACTATGATATTAATATGTAAAAAAAAAAAAAAACGAGTTCTGAGGAGTTTTATAAACTGATGAATGAAATGAGCAGAACCAGGTGACTGAGTTACACAATAACAATGATACTGTGGAAGGAAACAACTTGGAAAGGAGAAAGACCTAAGATCAATATGACAACCATCCAAGACTCCAGAAGACGAGATGAAGCCTGCTGCCCATGACAGAGAGGTGCCGAATGACACACATTCGCATATAAAGATGTATTTCTGTATACAGACACATATGCAGACAAGTATGTATATATTTATATACATATGTGTAAACATGTATATATACATACACATGCAAATGTGTATCTATAGACCCCTGCAAACAGATGTGTGTATACGTATACACACACGTGCAAATATGTGCATACATGCGCACGTTTCGTACATATATTACAGCCTTTAAAGAAATTTGTTTTGAATGTGCACATGTTACAAGGAATTGGTTTTTATTCTTATTTCTTAATGAGGAATGGAGAAAATGGATGGGAGAAAAAACTAGATTGCTCTTTACTTTTTAAAATAGAAAGATGGGGGGCTACACACGTGGGGCATTGCGCACGCTTTCAGAGGAGATCGTTTAACTTAAATTTTTTACTCTGTTACAAAAGACCTAATGTAAAAACTATATATATTATACATGTATGTATGTTTGTATATGTATGTACATGTATATATGTGTTGTGTGTATATATACATATGTGTATACATATATACATACATATGTATTTGATATATATGTACATATAAATTTTTAAAGAAAGAAATCATAGGTCCAATCCAGCTTATCTAACCAAACCCTAGTTTGACATCATTGTTTCTATCATCTAGAAGAAGCTGTGGTTCTGACTGATGGGGTGACCTGCTGACAGCTAACAAATGTCAGCGAGCTCAATGTCCAAAGCTCTGGGTCCTCTGCCCCATGTGCCTTCTCTGTAAAGAATGAGGAATGGGGCCTCCCAGTCTCTTAACTCACAGAACTTCGGGATGGCATCTGAAATTGAAAAAATAAAAACCCTCTCCAGTTTCTGAGCCACCAAATGAAGTGTTTGTCTGATAAAAGGCTTCAGAGCAGAGAACAGAAGCAATTGTTGTAGGTTCCCTGTGCTACAGAGTCTCCGATAGGCTGAGTGCCCTGCTAGGATACATTCCATTCCAATCTACTTTAAATCTGGTAAGGGAAATAAAAGCAATTTCTGAGAAAGCATAAAATGTCACGGTGCTTATTGGGTCGAGATGCATGGTTCTCATCTCTCAAACAACTCCAAAGCCATGGGAGTTGTTCCCAGCTCATGCGGGAAGGTTAGATGTCTTTTCCTCTAGCAGTCAGCCTGGCTCACAGATGAAAAGGTCATCAAGGTTATCAGGGTAGCCAAACCCCCAAAGGGCATGTTGGCTCTGCACCTTAGTCAGCAACAACCCTAACAAGCATATTGTACCTTAAAATTGCAAAACACTTTACACGTTATCTCATTTGATATAACAACCCTGTTACAAGAAGCTATTATATCCCCATTTTACAGATGAAGACACCAAGGCTGGGAACGTAAGGGATTTGTCTTAGTTTATGCATCTGTAAAACGAAAGGGCTGGATTAGTTGACCTCTAAGGTCCCTTACAGATATAAATTTATAACACTATGACCTTCCAATGGGCCAAAAAATCGCATATTAGTGCATGCAGTGTGCTTGTGAGTAGTTCATCCCACTCCAAGAAATAAACAGAACCAGTCTCATCTAAAACCTGCTGCACTTGATTTCTTCAAATTCAGCTTGTTTGACTCCTGCCAAGATGGCAGATGCATGGCTATGACTCAGCCCAGTTCTCCTTCATCACCTCCAAGCCATGACAAATACATCAAGGAAAATAAAGAACCACAACAACAAGAAGACAGGAAAGGAAAGAGCTCTTTCCTCACATGAAAAACATCAGAGGAAAAAGTAATAGAAAGATCGAAGAAGTGAGAAAACAAAAGAGACCTAAGGTCACTGGGGAAAAAAAATACAGAGTAAAAGAAAGGAAAAAAAACACTCAAAACCAACCAAAACACTAGAAAGCAAAAATGGACAGATCACAGCAGTTTGGAAATCCAATAAGAGATACAAGGGAAAGGGTCCAAGGGAAAAGGTGGCCTCTATAATATTGGCAAAAAGTTTGGTAAAGGAAGACTTCAAGATGTATGTGAAAATTGACAATGTAGAAAAGGTAGTAGAAAATCGGAACTATATGGCGGACTTCTTGAGGAGCCCCTCTGCTCCTCAATGAAAAATGCAGAGAAGGAATAGAATGACGGATAAACTATATGGTGGACTTCTTGAGGAGCCCCTCTGCTCCTCAGTGAAAAATGCAGAGAAGGAATAGAATGACAGATGAACTATATGGTGGACTTCTTGAGGAGCCCCACTGCTCCTCAATGAAAAATGCAGAGAAGGAATAGAAGGATAGATGAACTATATGGTGGACTTCTTGAGGAGCCCCTCTGCTCCTCAATGAAAAATGCAGAGAACGATGGAAGGAAATTTAAAGTGGCAAAGCTGGATGACGTACATGTATCACGCACTTGGGGATGCAAGCACGAATGAGCATTATGTTCCTTTTTTTCAGTTTCACATGATTTCAGCTCATTTAGTTTGGATGTAATCTATTCCAGAGTTAACTCTACCTCGGCTTGCAGACAACATGAAAACGTAGAAAGGTGCACTCCATGTGGTTGGTGCGTCCGTGGACATCTCTCCCCTTATTCAACTCAGGTTTAACTAGAAAACAGAATGTAGATGCCAGTTTCACAAGGAGTTAACTGCAGCAAAGTCTACGTGAAGAATCTTATACCGAACAGTAGCCTAAGACCAGGCAGTGATCTCCACGATGATCTCGAGGTACAACTGTAGCAAGCTCCTGGAATTTCAGCTTAAAAAACATTAGACCAAGAGGAATTCCCTCGAATTGGCGTAAATATGTTTTACTTTAGATAACCTACATGCCGTGTTTTTAAAAATGATACCTCAACTCCAAATAAATACAGACCAAAAATAAATGAATAAAGCTGCAGATGACACCAGTCCAGGTTTGTTCAAGTCCTAGCGTCATGTGGACGACAAAAAGTGGCAGCCCAGTTGTGATGACAGGTGATCCAAAGGAATCAGCTGAATTTGCTAACATTTCTCTATTTCTACATTATTGTTAAAGAAAATCATAAATGGGAGTCCGCATGGATGTCCAAGAGAGCCAACATGCCATCTAGATTCATGTTTTCAGCTATGAAGAATTGGTAGTTTATTTTTCTTTTAATTAGTAAGGATATGTTTGATTTGTTTTGCAGCTCCCATCATAAAAGGTTTAACTGTCTTCCGTTCTTCAGGTCTGTCTTTGGTTGATTTCATGCAGTCTTTGCCATACTTTTCATAGGATTCTTCTGTAAAGCTAGTTTTTTTCAGATGATGACTCATTACTACTTCAAGTCCAGTAATTACAGTGGCATCTGTTTCTTTACCCTCAGGACCTTCAGAAGAGTGAATCTTCAATGGTATCTCTGTCCTACTGACCATCTTCTCTACCTCTAGCACAGCTCTTTTGTGACCTCTTGGATCTTGTAGATGTCATCATGGCTGATAAGATACTTGTAGGTGGTCATGGTGGTAGAAGGAGGGGGGTAGTGGTGGAAACCCAGAGCTCAGTGTGAGCATGATGCAAGCAGAGCAGCACTTGGTGGGGGAAAAGGGGGGTGGACAGAAAAGCACGAGCGTTATGTCATAGATTCTTGGGAAACAAAAACAAAAGAGAGACAGTCTCTGTTCTCAAGGAGCTTATATTTTAATAGAAGAGAACAACACATTAAAGGAAGTGGTGGCTAGAAAAAGGCATCTTGGTCTTAGAAGTCGTAGGAATAGTAAGTGGAAGGAGTCACAAAGTAATTCATTTTGCAGAAGCATTTGTATTACTGATTTGATTGCATTTTCAGAGCTCTACAAAGTAAAGCAACAGAACTAGATGACAGAATTCAGCAAAGCAAGGTGATAATTATTGGTCTCCCGAAAAAAAGAAGTGTGAAGAAACAAAGACTTCAAATATCACATTGCAGAAAATCACTTGAGAACAATTGCCCAGAAGTATTGGAAGCAGAGGGCAGAATGCCAGTTGATAGAATACCTACTGGATGCCATAGAGAGGAATCTTAAGTTTAACCTACCCAGAAATGTAGTTGCCAAATTCTAGCACTTCAATGTCAAAGGGAGAATTTTGTAAGTTAGCTAGGAGAGGGCAATTTATAGATCAATAATGATGAATTTGAATAGCATGAATTTATTCAATGAAGACAAGAAATAACAGAGAGCTGAAAATACAAGCTCAAAAACAAAAGAAAATGACCTGCACCTCAAAATTACCTTTCCTGCAAAACTGAGCAATACTTCATCATGAAAAGAGACAATTCTTCAATTAGATCAGAAAAGGTAACTCTTTCCTGCTGAGATATACAGTTCTGAGAGGGGATTTTAATATTAAAATTTGCCAAGTTGTTAAAACTTTAAAAGAGGTTATTTATAATTGAACGAAAGGCACAAATCAAGGATGACTCAGTGGTAACATGCTGTCATGAAGTGATAAATCTATCATAGTTTTTATGGAACATCTAGAAGAAAGGATGCTGAAAACACAAAGACAAGAAATGTGAGGGAAGAATATTTTGAAAAAGAGCAGATAAAATTCAGTCATCTGGAAGACTGAAAGAAAATTTGGGGGATAAGTGAAATATACCAGGAGAATGGGACACAAATGAAAGCTGATTAAACAATAAGGAAGGTAAGGGAAAGAGAAGACTCTCACACATGGCTCACAGTAGGTGTGTGGCCATGGACAAACCATTTAACCTCTTCCTACTCTCAAGCAACATGCTGACATTCATTGGTGGAGGAAATTTGCACACAAAGATAATGAAATCATAAATCACTAGTGGAATTTTTGAAAAATAGCAAACAGACACCATTAAAAGTGAAAATTAGGGAAATCATTTATGATTAAAAGCACCTTAAATAATGAAGCAATGGCAATAGTATGTGTGTATCAAATGATTTAGTAACCAAATCCTTAAAGAAAAAGCTAATTAAAATTAAATTTTAAAAAAGACATGGACAATAAGAAACTAATCCTAGATGACTTTAACTTTCCTTGGTCCTATCTTGACAAATTCAACAGGAAGATAAACCAGAAGGAAATTACAGCCTTAAATAAAATAGTGGAAAAATTGGACTTGATAGGCCTGTGGAGACTTCAGCTGGAAATCTTTGAAAATGTGTGTGTCTCAGGTTCCCACAGGATCCACACATAAAAGCCATCATGTGCTAGAAAATTAAGAGCTCATGACGTATGCAAAAAGGTAGGAATCTTAAACACTTCTTTGCAGACCATTCTTTTTTTTTTTTAATCTGATTCCACCAGTGCAGGGAGCTTCATTCTACTAGTGCAAATTGAAATTTGGCTGATAGATTAGAGGCAGCAACTCAGATGTACTCTCTCAACATTCCCCTTCAAAGAACTTTAAAATGACACTTCAAATCAAATTTTGGAGTGGTAGAGCCGATTTTGTTAGCTCAAGCTGAGACATTTTTCCAGCCTAGGAACAGTCTGTGACCAGCAGCTGGCCTTCGAGGTGGTCACAACAGTGGCAGCAGCAGCTTTGGAAACTCTCAGCCAACTAGACAACTAGTCAGAAAGAGATTACAGCCCCTTTGCTGGTACTGAGTGCAATTGGCACTAATTGGCAACTCTATTGCCCACATGCAGTTCTAGGTCACAGTTCCAGAGTGGAAAGGAGCACTTTTGGTTGGTCACAAGGGATCAAGGACCCTGGTTGGAGTTCCAAGGCAGAGATGAGCTCTAGCACTTGCAGCCACACAACAGCAGGGGCCCTAGTCACAGTTCCAGGGCCAAAAGGAGCAGTAGTGCTTATGGCTGCAGGGAAGCAGGGGCCTTCCTAGGTAAAGACTAGAGCACAGACCAGGAGAGCAGCAGCCACGCCTCTCCCTGGATCACACCACCTTGGAAGTACCAAAAACTTGCAGACCCCCAGAACTAGTTCTGAAAACAGTAGTATAGAAAGGCTGAAATTTGGGACAGCGTCTCCCCACCCCCAGGTGACCAGAGCCCAACTTGAACATAAAATTCAAAGTGAAGAAATAGACTGGAAAAATGAGCAAACAACAACAACAAAAAGAACTTAACCATAAAAAGCTGTTACTTTGGCAGGGAAGACCAAGACACAAACTCGGAAAAAGATAATAATGTGAAAACAGTTGCAAGCAAAGCCTCAAAGAAAAATGCTAATTAGACACAAGCCCAACAAGAATTCCTGGAAGAGGTAAAGAAAGAGTTGAGCGGTAGGGGAAAAATTGGAAAAAGAAAGTGATGCAAATATACATACATATATACATATATATATATATATATATATACACACACATACATATACATATATATATAAAGAGAAAGTAGAGAGGCCCAAAAAATTACCAAAGAAAATAACATCTTAAAAAACAGAATTGGCCTAATGGTGAAAGAGGAACAAAAATTCACTGAAGAAAAGAACTTGAAAAACAGAATTGATCAAATGGAAAAAGAAGTCAAAGATCACTGAAGAAAATAATTACTTTTTTCAACATATTTTTAAATTATTTCATTACATACATCTCAATTACATATTAAAAAATGTTATTTTTCTTCATTTTGGGGTTCTAAATTCTCTCCCTCCCTACCCACCCCTCCTTAAAAAGGCAAGCAATTTTATATAGATCATGTATGTGAAGTCATTCAAAACATATTTCCATATTAACCATGTTGCAAAAGAAAACACAGAATGAAAAAAAGAAAGTTTTTTTAAGTATGTTTCAATCTATATTCAGACTCTATCAGTTCTTTCTCTGGAAATGGATAGTATTTTCCATCATAAGTCCTTTGGAATTGTCTTGGACCACTGTATAGCTAACAGAATAGCTAAGTCATTCGCAATTGATAATTATATGATATGGCTGTTACTGTGTATAATATTTTCCTGCTTCTGCTCACTTCACTCTGCATTGGTTCATGTAAGTTTTCCTGTAAAACAATTCCTTAAAAATTAGAATTGAGTAGGTGAAAGCTAATTTATTCCGTAAGACATCAAGAAACAATAAAACAAAGTCAAAAGAGTGAAAAAATAGAAAAAAATGTGAAATATCTCATTGGAAAAACTGATCTGGAAAACAGATCAAGGAGAGTTAATTTAAAACATATTGTACTACCTGAAAGTTATGATCAAAAAAAAAGGAGCTTAGATATCATATTTCAAGAAATTGAACACAAAAATGGCCTGATATTTTAGATGCAGAGATAATTTTAAAATTATTAGACTACCTGAAAACCAAGATAAAAAAAATGAGCCCAAACATTATCTTTCAAGTGATTTTCAAGGAAAACTACCTCGATGTTCTAGAAACGGAGGATAAAAAAGAAATTGAAAGAATCCACCAATCACCTCCTGAAAAAGATCCCAGAATGAAAACTCCCAGGAATATTATAGCATTTCAGAGGTCCCAGGTCAAGAAGAAAATATTACAACCAGCCAAAAAGAAGCAATTCAAATATCATGGAGCCATACTCAGTATCAAACAAGATTTAGCAGCACCCATGTTAAAGGAGTGGAGGGCTTGGAATATGATAGTCTAGAAGGTAAAGGAGCTAGGATTGCAACCAAGAATAACCTACCCAGCAAAAATGAGTATAATTCTTCAGGGTGAAATGGATATTTAATGAAATAGAGGACTTTCAAAGATTACTGATGAAAAGACCAGAGCTGAATGGAAAATTTGACATTCGAATACAAGAATTAAGAAAAGTATAAAAAGGTAAATATGAAAGCATAATCAAAAAGGACCCAATAAAGTTAAACTATTTACATTCCTATATGGGAATATGATACATACAATTTCTGAGAAGTTTATGGTCATGAGGGCAGTTGGAAGGAGTCTACATAGACAGAGGACATGGAGGTGAGTTTTAAAAAATGCTGAAACTTATTCTTAGAGCTGCCTGAAGCACTGATAAGTTGAGGGATTTACCCAGGGTCACAAAGTTAGTAGGTAACAGAGGAAGGATTTGAACCTAGCTCTTTCTAATTCCCTATCTACTGCGTCATGCTGCATAATATAAAATTATCATCATTGGGGGACATATAAACAAAAGAGGCCAGAAACTGAGACTCAGGTAGTGACCTCCCCAGTATTCACACACCTGGTAAAATGTCTGAAGCAAGATTTGATCTCAGGCCTTTCTGATTCAAAGTCCAAAATACTATTGACTGCAATGTAGTGTGCACATAGTAGGCACTCAAAAAAATATTTGATAAATGAATGATAATTCTTACATTTAATTTTTTGTTTTATTTTTCTTAATTACATGTAACAAAAATTTTAATTCTTTGTTTAAAATTTTAGTTCCATATTCTTTCCCTCCTCCTCTTTGAAAAGGCAAGCAATTTGACATCAGTCAGATACGTGCTGTCATGCAAAATGATTAATGTTAAACAGACGTATCATTTGTTAAGTGATGAATTCATTTAACAAATGAAATACCCTTAAAGCAACAGCATGGAAGGAGAGTTGTTTCAGATCTGACCAGGGGGCTTCTGTGGACCCTTTCAACTCTGAGAATGAATCTCAGATTATTCTGAAGGGATTGCCTTCAGAAGCCATTCAAGAAAAGGGATTCATGAATGCAAATAGATAATTTTGATTACATTAAATTGAAAAGGTTTTGTGCAAACAAAGCCAATGCAACCAAGATTAGGAGGGAAGCAGAAAACCGGGAAAGATTTTTATGGCCAGTGTCTATGATAAAGACCTCATTTCTAAAATATATAGAGAACTGAATCAAATTTATAAGAATGTAAGTCATTCCCCAATTGATAAATGGTCAAAAGATATAAACAGACAATTTTCATATGAAAAAACTGCTCTAAATCACTATTGATTAGAGAAATGCAAATCAAAACAACTCTGAGGTACCACATCACACCTAGCAGATTGGCTAACATGACTAAACAGGAAAATGATAAGGGTTGGAGAGGATGTGCACAAATTGGGACGCTAATACACTGTTGGTGGAGTTATGAACTGACCCAACCATTCTGGAGAGCAATTTGGAACTAGTCCAAAGGGCTATAAAAATGTGCATTCCTTTTGACCCAGCAATACCACTTCTAGAGCTTATCCCAAAGAGATCATAAAAGTGGGAGAAGAACTCACATATTCAAAAATATTTTCCACAGCTCTTTTTTTGTTGGCCAAGAACTGGAAATTGAGGGGATGCCCATCAATCAGGGAATGGCTGAACAAGTTGTGGTATATGAATGTAATGGAATACTATTGTGCTATGAGAAATGATGAGCAGGCAGACTTCAGAAAAACTGGAAAGACTTATATGATGCTGAGTGAGGAGAATCGATCCAGGAGAACATTGTATACAGCTACAGTCACATTGTGCCATGACTGACTGACTTTGATAGACTTGGCTCTTCTCAGAAATACAATGACCCAAGACAACTCCAAAACGCTCATGATGGATGCTATCCACATCCAGACAAAGAACTAAAGAGTCCAAATGCAGATTAAAGCATACAATTTGATCTCTCTCTCTCTCTCTGTTTCTTCTTTCTCATGGTTTCTCTCATTGGTTCTAATTCTTCTTTAAAAACATGACTGATGTGAAAATAGGTTCAATATGAATGTATATGTAGAGCCTATATCCAATTACATGCCATCTTGGGGCAGGGGGAGGGGAGAGATGGAAAGAAAGTTTGGAATTCAAAATCTCATGGAAGTAAATGTTGAAAACTAAACATCAAAAAATTAATTAATTAGATTAATTAACAAAATAAATTAATTAATTAAAAAAAGAAAAGGGATTCATGACTTTATAACCTCTCCTCTGAAGAGCTTCTTTTACATAGAATTTGGGGCTAGGGCTCGTTTGGGGGGGTGGGGGGGACATGTTTGCCCTCATGCTTGTCCTCGTGATTTCTGGTACAAATCCAAAGGCTGATTCCGCCCACGTTCATCCATTCATCCAACAGGGGCAGTGTGACAGAACGCCAGGTTGACCATGTGGCTGACCTGTGTGATTCTGGGCGGATGCCTTTCCCTCTGTGGTCTCGGATTTCTTCTTCTGCAACACGAAGAAGCTGGAGTAGGTGAGTTCTAATATTCTATGATCTGTCCAGCGCCTGCCAAGTATAAGATCCCGTGTTCGTCTTGTGCTATGGGAGGGAACCACAGAAAGGAATGGGACGTCACCTCGGTCCTGGAGGACGTTACCATCTGAGATCCTTTCTATTCTTGTCTCTCCCTCGACACCATATTTGCTCCTCTTTGTTATTCCATGGTGCTACATATTCCAGTTTCTAATCTGTGAATCAATGTCAGGAGCACTGGGTTTAAAGCAACAGGTTCAAATCCTGATGCTGCTATTCACTAGCTGAGTGACTTTGGATAAATCATTTCCTGGCCCTCAATTTCCTCCTGTATAAAATCAGGGGTTAGACAAAGTGATTTCTAAGGGGTCACACTAGCTTTCTCTCTAGCTCTCTCTCTCTCTCTCTCTCTCTCTCTCTCTCTCTCTCTCTGTCTTTGTCTCTATGTCTCTGCCTCTCATTGCAAACTCCCTGAGGGTAAGGATTGTGCCTCTTATTTATGTATCTGTCTATCCATCTGTCTATCTATCTGTTTATTTATTGCTCTCTAGAGGTATGGCTTTGCATGCACTGGCTGCCTAAACGAATGATACCTGAATTCAGGTGTGGCCATAATCATCTATGAAGCCAATCAGAACAAACTAGGCTGTGCATCAGCACCATGGACAGAGGAGGAGGTGGACCCTTCATTAATTTCCCCACCCCCACCCCCACCCCCTGGCCTATCAGCTTGGGCATTCAAGAAGGGCCATCCAGCAGGAACCCTAGATTAGTGGTTTCCATCCTTATCAGCAACTTTTTTTTCTTGGTGGTTATGCTAGAGATGAGAGGAGGGAGAGAGATTTTCCCAATGATACTTGCAACAGCTACTATAGTCAGAGTTAGGTTCTAATGGCCCTTTGGGATTGATGGCCGGTGCTAAATGGGGGAAGTTGGGAGCCTGAGAAGTTTCATAACAGGGTAGAGCGAGGGGAGGAGTGTTGGACTATAATAGGTGAAGGATAGATGTGGTTGTGTGGGAAACAAGCCCCAAGATTGGGATGAGGATAATACCAGTTTTCCCACCCTCTGATCAGTTACTCCCATTCCCTTTGGGGTTAAGTCACAGCCCTAACCTTGGAGACTCTCTGCTCTGGGGAGCATTCTGAACTGAGGATTATAGATTGAGAACTGGGAAGGATCTAGTCCAAAGCCCGATCTTACAGAAGCCAGGGAGTCACTGAGCTAGAAGGTGGCTGAGGCAGGATCCTGAGTCTGAGGCTTAGCACATGGTAGATGCGTCATACATTCTTACTGACTGTGACTCAGGGTTAGAGTCTTTGATCCTGAATTCAGCCTACGTTTGCTCCGTCTTCTCCATCTAGGTCCCTTCACACCACACTCCTCCCCCATCTCCTACATCTCAGGCATCTCAGTTTCTGTTTATTGAATGGATTTGCCTCCCGTGCCTCATCTCCTGGGTGTGATGAGCCCAAATTCTCCAAAGTCGTGCCAGCGGACCACAATTTCTGGGAGATCTCAGGGTCAAAATACCTTATGGGAAAAGTGATGAATTTAAAATAGGAGGATCTGGGTTCAAATCCTGATTCTGCTCCTTCCAACCAGGATGACCTTAGACAGGTGACTTGGGCCTCAGTTCCCTCACCTGTAAAAAGAAACATCTCCAGGGCCTTTATAGCTCTAAATCCTATAATTTTAATTACTGGAAATGCTTCAAATGAGACCCAGAGAAGGACTGAGTCTCCACTGAGAAAACATTAGCTAAGCTATGTTCAAAGAGGTTCACCACCAGATATTTGGCCACAGCCACCCAGGATGACTATCTACCAAGGCAGAAGTTGGGGTCCTCAAGTCTCCGACGATGGAGGATCACTTGTCAGGGGCTTCACAGAAGAGATTTGTCAGCAGGTACTGGTGGGGTTCAGGGATTCATACAATAATAGTAATGACAACAGTAATATTTTCATAGCACCTACTATGTGCACTAGGTAAGTACTTTACAATCATTACCTCATTTGATCCTCACAAGAACTCTGGGAAGTAGGGGCTATTATGAACTCCATTTTATAGATGAGGAAACTGAGGCAAAGAGAGCTTAAGTGACTCATCCAGAATCACACAGCTAATAAGTGTCTGAGGGTGGGTTCGAACTCAGGTCCTCCTGACTTTAGGGCTGGTGCTCTAACCACTGAGCTGCCGCTAGCTTTCTTACTGCCCTCATAGGGCCACATTTATCCGTTCCTGGAAGAATAAAAGGGCTGCTTTTCTCAAAGACTGCCTACTTCCTACTTCCCCACAATCGATCAATCAACATTTATTAAGTGCCTACTATGTGCCGGGCACTGTGCTAAGCACTGGGGACACACAAAAAGACAAAAGATAGTTCCTGCTGTCATGGAGCTTACAATCAATCTTCTTTGAGGAAGCACTAGTTACTGTTATTATTGACTATTAACATCAATTAATAAGCTAGAAGCACAGGGCTTAAGAGTAATGAAGACCTGAGTTCAAATCCTACTTTATTAGGAAAACATTAACTAGCTCGGTGACTCTGAGCAAGGCCCTTCATCTCTCTCCACTGTAAGATCAGTGGCCTCCAAGGCCCCCTCTCAGCTCTAGATTGCCAGTTCTTTGACCTCTGTAACCTTGAGCTGGTCATGTAACCACCCTAGGCCTCGGTTTCCTTGTCTGTAAGGTGAGGGGGTTGGACCAGGCCTCTGAGGGCCCTGCCAGCTCTAGAGCTCTGATCCTAAGTCACTTCATCACTCTTGGCCCCAGTTTCCTCTATGTCACAATGAGGGGGCTGGGCCAGATAGCCTTTCCTAGAGCCACGAGCAGGATCAGCCGTTGGAGGCCAGCACTGCCCGCTCTCTGGAATCCTTTCCTGCATTCGGACTCTGCTAATATTAATTCAGTACAAAACAACCCGAGCTCCTGTGTTAGGTAATTAGCGGCTCGATCTGGCAGAGGGAGAGAAGCTAGCCTCCCTCGCTCTAACTGCTAATGTGCAGTTAATGAGAGGCCCTGGCAGTGGGCGGCCCTGCCAGCTACTGTGTGTCTTCCCCTACAAGGGGGCGTGTCTGCTTCCCTGCAGAAAGGCCCAACGACATGAACAGCAGGCCATCCTACCGGCCGACAGGTGAGGCCTTTGGCTTTGTAAAAGCGGCCAGTCAGGCCTGGGGAGATGCCCCTCCTGCATCCACCTTGCAGCATTTATCTTAGACCATGGCAGTGGCACTTCTGCTATCACCCAAGGTCAGTGCATCCCCACTGTGGACATCCAAAGGTCCCAGGAAAGTGGAGCAATGAGAGTAATGGTAATGTTTCCCTGTCCTCCAATAAAATGTAAGCCTGTCTTGTCTTTGTATCTGCAGGGTGAATGCCTGGTACACAGTAGGTGCCTAATAAATGCTTATTGGTGGCTTGATGTGGGGGGTGAATTACCCTGTGAGGTTTGTCAGAGAGACAACATAGCACACTGGCCAAAGGGCTACACTTGGGAGTCTGGAAGACCTGGGTTCAAATCCTACCCCTGTAATATGGGGGTGATAATAATAGCACTTGCTTCCCAGGGCTGTCCTGAGGATTAAATGAGGTTGCTGTTGTTCAGTCATTCCCGGTTGTGTCCTTTGCTCCATGACCCCATTTGGGGTTTTCTTGGCAGAGATACTGGAGTGCTTTGCCATTTGCTTCTCCAGCTCATTTTACGGATAAGGAAACTGAGGCAAACAGGGTTGAATGACTTGCCCAGGGTCACATAGCCAGTAAGTGTCTGAGGCCAGATTTGAACTCACTCTAGGCCCAGCGCTCTATGCACTATGGCGCCACCTAGCTGCCCTATTAAATGAGAGAACATGTATAAAATGCTTTGAAAACCTCAGAGCCCTATAAACATGAGCTATTATTAGGTTGGGTAAGTTTTATAACCCCCACCTCATAGAAGAGAAAGGTGAGACCTAGAGAAAGACAATGCCTTACCTAAGACCACTTTAGTAAAGGAGGGTAGATTTAAACCCAATTCCTTTCATTAATGTGAACTGCCTCCCCTTAGAGGCACAACATCTGAATGGGGGGGGGGGCGGTCCCGCGTGGGAAAAGTTAGGTAGGACGTATGACTTGCTCTCTCAGGACCGGAGACTATATCCATGGTCTTGGAAAGTTCATCAAGCAGTTTAGTGGGGAAAACATGGATTCTGGAGTCAATTAGTTAACTAGCATTTATTAAGTGCCTACCATGTGCCAGACACTGTGGTAAGTGCCAGGGATACAAAGAAAGGCAAAAACCTGTCCCTGTCCTCAAGGAGCTCTTGATCTAATGGGAGAAACAACATGCGACTATGTACAAATAAGAAATAGACAGGATAAAATGAGGATAGACTCAGAGGGAATGACCTGGGCTCAAATTCTGACTGGAATACATCCCAGGTGTATCACCCTGCGTAAGTCAGTTAGGGTCCCCAGGCCCCAGCTTCTCAGTCTATAAAACAAGGGGCCTTCGGTGTCTTTCCCAGCTCTAAAACTAGGATCCCAAGTCCCTTCACCTCCCTGGGCCTCAGTTTCCACTTCTGTAAACCAAGGCGATTGGACTAGATGGGCCCTGAAGTCCTTTCAAGCTACACAGCTAAGATCCCATGAAGAAGGGCAGGGGGAAGGGCAGAGACATTTCCACCTTGTTCTGCCCTTCTTGGCTCCAACAGATGCAGGGACAAGTAGTGTCTTCACACTTCTCCCAAAGCTGTCCCAGCTACTTCCAATCCCCTTGGATATCCACAGTCGATGATTGGAACCCTGCAGGATACAGTCATTCCTGCTTCCATAACACATTAGATCCCACTTTGAAAACTGAAATATAATTGAAAAAGCTAGGTTCTTAATGACACTCAGCACACCTTCCTCATCGAACCACTCGAATGACGACAACTAATTAGTCCCTCGACGTGCAGCTGAGAAAGAAGGTGAAGATGTCATCTGAGCACTCCCAAAGTCAGTGTCCAGGGCTGCCTTGATTAAGAGAAGCCTCATATCATGTTTGCAAACACTCTGGGGAAGGTGGCCCTGGGACTAATTACAAAAGGGGAGCTCATGCGGAATCTCTGCAAGACCTTCTAGTATTCCATTTAACAAGAGAGAGTCAGACCTTGGCTGAGTCAGTCATGCTAAGGATTCAGAACCAATTTCTTTGTGCTGGTAATCTGCTGCTCCTGGGTTTTTCTGACTCAATCATGATTCCTGAAGGCAAGAAGGAAGAATCCCGAACACTGGGGTTCGTAAAGTCATTTCACTCATTCAAAACATGAACATCTCTTGTCCAAAAGAAGCAGAAACAGAATCCAGATCACCAAACTGGATACCTTCAGAACCCAGTCATTACGGCAGAACCCTTCAATGGCTTTGAGGTAAAGACTGAGTCATAAAAGCACTCAGTGGCTAATGTGTCTTTCAGGCCAGCAGAATTAGTCACTGTTAATTTGGGTTAAATTGATAGGGCTCCAGGAAATGTTCATTAATTAGTATTTTAAACAGAGAGCCTGCCATGTACCCTAAAGAATAAAAAACAGATTAGAAGTCTTTCACTTCACTAAATGCCATGTTGTTTGGAATCGAGTTTGACCTCATCCATTAAATGGAAGCCAATTTCTGGATCTTGTTTCATGGCAAATACTTGCAGACTCATTCTACATAGAAGCTGATGAAAGAGAGGTGGGTACAGGGAAGAGAAGAGGGGAAGGTGGGGTCAGAGAATTTGCAGACTATATTTGAAATGCCTATTTTGATCAGCATGAAATAATTTCTTTCCTTCCATCCACAGATGCTGCCGCTGTCTTTTTTTCTGGTCATGAGTTTGTGGCTAGAAGGACAAAAGGTCATGAGCTGAGGCTAGCCTTAATAACTGCAGCTCTCATACGGGCTGGCTGTGGTTTTGTCTTACTATGTTATTAGCAGTAAAACAACAGGGCCTCAAGGATTTATTGATGAAGCAGCGCAGGTCTATATGAACTATATGAAGTTGATGCTATGATTCCGTTGGCAGCTGGACTGAGGTTCTCAGCTCTCTTCCTGGTGATGGGAATGGGTTGCATGGAATCATCCATATGGTAGGGGGTGTCAACCCCATTGACCACTGGCACAATCATGACATAGTAGGATTACCAGATCATAGAGCTAGAAAGGATCTCCTCAGAGGCCACCTAGGACAACTCTCTTTTTTTCCTGATGAGGAAATATTCCAAGAGAAGTAATAATTGTGCTCTAATGGGGGAGACAACACGCAACTATGTGCAAATAAGATATAGAGATGGGATAAATTTACTTGTTTTTAAGTGACAGGAAGGATTTGAACCCTCTGACTCCAGAGTTTTTTTTCTATTGTATCATCAGATACTTAAAAAAAATAAGTTGACTCTTCCATAAACTATGCTGTTCTTAAGCCTTTGCCCATCTATCTTCAACTACTGGCTCCACATATTATCAGGGAATTATCAGCCCTCCCACTCCTAAATCTTTCAACAGAAAATAACGTGCTTGGTGGCGTTCTTTCCCAATTCTTAACTTTGTGCTTAGAGAGTGGTTAATAATGCACTGACTCATTTGAATTCGCAACTGTCCAGTGAAGATACTAAATATTATATTTTACAGGGAATGAAAGCGAGGATCAGAGAGAAGCAGCACCCCCCACCCCCACCTCCCATTCCCTGCCAAGGTCACCCAATTGAGAAGTAGTAGGATAAGGATTCGAGTCTAAGCCTGGTCCTCTTCTGCCCAAACACTCCCACACCCTTGCTACATAAAGATATGACCAGGTTTCCCCTTAAACATTTTTTGGGTGGGTGGGGTGTTGGCATTGGCAGGTCTCTAAGTAGTATCAATGAGGTGGAAGAAGCCATCATTTTTCTGATAATCAACATGAGTTAATATGCCAACAGAATTATGCCATCACAAGTATGTGACAAACCCCTTTAAACTCAATGGAACCGAGCTCTCTTTCCTGTAGGAGATCCAAAAGGGGCAGCCATCTTCCATTAGAAAACTGTTGAGCCCGCTTAGGTTCCAGGATCGGGGTACACAGTACAAATGTGGATCGCTGTAAAATAGAGTCAAACTTTCTTTTTCAGCAGTTTTCTAGCCTTTATGAGTCACTTTTCAGAGGTTAAGAGACGCATCTATAAAAACTATAATCAAAAGAAAACTGATGTTCCAAGCATTCCAAAAAGAATATTTTATTAAGCTCAGTTCCTGGGATGAAGGCATTTTTAAAATAACCATGGTGACCTTCCAAAAAACCAAGCCCTCGGGACTGTGGGAGCTCTCCACCGCGGAAGAAATGGACCTCAAGATTCATGTGAACAGCAATAGCTCTAAGAACGAAGGGAAGACAGGGGCCCACTTTACACGTGGCTATAAGATGCCCGGAAATTTATTGTTTGCATAAAAAGCAAATTGTCCTCCTGGTTTGGAATCTGGCTGGGAGAAATACTCCAACACAATCACATTGCTATTACCCCTGGTGCAGAGAAGCTTTCTTTCTAATCCATCCCTGGATTAGCTCTTTAGGAAGTGGCATGGAAACAGAAAGACACGGAATGCAAAGCAGATCTCAACAGAAGACCAATCTCATTTCACAAAGGGCTGGCACAGAGTCAGAAAAGTGAAGAGCTAACCACATAGCAGGAAAACCACCTCCATTCATGGCAAATTGGATGGTTCTTAGAAACTACTCTTATAAAAGACCAGCAATCTGAATTCAGAAGGGCAAGTGTCCATTATGATGATGAGGGTGCTAAGTCTAGATGCTGAGAGGGTGACCAGGAAGTGAGACCTGGCCCATGCCAGCTCATCCCTTAACACCAGGTCGGCACCAGACATGATAATCGTGCTCACTGCCCTTTGAATCGAAGTTGCCCTTTGAGTGGTAGTTCGGATCTGCTGGTCATTTCTCTGCTGTATCTAAAAGAGGCAAAACTCTCAGTCCTACAGTGAAACCCAAGGCCTGAATTCCATGCTCTTGAAGGGTTGGGGCTCCGTCTTTTCCTTCTCAAGTGCACGGCTTCTCCCCAAAATTCTGCTTTTTGAATATTCTCTGCATGAAAATTCACTTGAGTTCTTTGTCCTTGTGATCACACAGTTAGTTAGGACTAGTCAATTCTGGGGCCATTATGGTCCCGGCTTCCATCTCCCAACTAAGGCTGAGTCTCAACAGCCAGAGATGTCCTTCGATTTGTTCTTCCTCTGGAATCTTGTATCCTTGGGATCAAAACCTCGCTCGCTGGCCCCAAAGACGGCCCAGTGGGGAGTCTTGGCCACATAATCCTTGGCGCTGAAGGTCTTTGACCCATGGCTGGCCTCGTACTCTTGGACGAGATCCTGGAATCGGTCATAGTCAATCCAGGTCCACCATTCCCCATCAATCTTGAACTGAAAAGAAAAAGTAGAGTTGTCATATTAGTGGCTTAAGGGTGATTACAACAGCATAAAGCACAAGTCACAGAGAGTGAAGCAGAAATGCTTTTCTTAAAGAAATTCCTGAAGCAGATCACCAAGCAACAGTCTGGTCTTTTCTCTAAAATATGTCTTATGAAGGTTAAAAAAAATCCCTCCATGCTCTAAGGACTAGCTCAGTTTCACAGCAGATTGCATTACAGTCAAAGGAGAGGGGGAGAGAGGAAGGGAGGGGGAGGAGGAGAAAGAAGTAGGGGGAGGGGGAGGGGGAGGGGGGAGGGGAAAGGGAGAAAGAGAAGGAGAGAGGGAGAGGGGAGACACAGATACAGATTTATAGATAGACTCTATATACATGGATAGATACATCTACAGACATAAAGATATATAAGTATTCCAATAAGATCCTCAGAATGTGAAGGGGCCACAGAGGCAATCTAATCCTGCCTTCATCTAGAAAAAAAAACCAATAATTCCCTCTCCAATATATGTGGCATGCACCATCTCACTAAGTCTCAAAAAGACCTATGAAATCAAATTTACATCCTTGCATTAATATCTTCAATTCACCTTAAAAAATTGCACGTATCAGAGTGTTTGTGTATAAATATTTAAAGTCATGAGATGGGAGGGGCACTGTTGTGTTTGAGAAATAGAGAAAAGACCGGTTTGGCTGGACCACAGAGTGGGTGGGGGGGATGGGGTGAAGGAAGGGGCCGGGCAGGGAAGTGTCTTAAATGCCAAGCAGTGTCATGTGTATTTGGTCCTCAAGGCAGCAGGCTGCCGCTGGAGTTTACTGACATGGTCTGATCTGTGTTTTAGGAAAATTATTTGGGCGGTCTGTGGAAGATGGAAGGGAGACCCAGCAAGAGGCTTATTCCAATGGTCTGGGAGAAAGGGAAGGAGAAGCTGAATGGGGAATGAGGCCCAATGCCCAGGATGTGATGGAGGCAGAAGCGACAAGATCCAGAAACTACAGAGGATAAAAGTGGGGGGAGGGGAAGGGGAGAGAAGAGGACGACTTGTGCTTCAGACACACTGGCAGTTGGTGATATGGGATTAGAAATGAGGCAAGAGAGGAACACTAAATACCTAGATCCCTCAGAAGCCATCTGCGCAGAGCTATGATGAAGTCCACGGGAGCTGATGAAGTCAAGGAGAGAGCCTGCAGAGACAGGAGAAGAGGGCCCAAGACAAAGGCCTGGGGACACCCATGACCAGGGGGCTGGGTGTGGATGCTAACTCAACAAATGAGATGGAAACGGAGCCGTCAGAGAGGCAGGAGGGGAGAGGAGAGAGGATCCAGGGCGAGATCACCAGTAGCAGATGCTTAGGAGAGTCCAAGAAGGCGAAAGGTTGAGAAAAGGCTGCTAGACTTGGTGATTAAGAGATCGTTGGTAATTCTGGAGAGAGTAGTTTCAAGCAAGTGAGGAGATCAGCAGGTAGACTGTCAAGGGTGAAAATTATCTAAAAACCTGCTTTAGCCGTTGTGAAACCCCTGGGTCAAAAATGTCTACGTTCTGAGTGAGTCTCCAGGCACAAGTCTCTTCCTCCCCAAGTGCAGGCTCCATTTAGCTGCCAGAGTGACCTTCCTAAAGCAAAGGGCTGACTGGGACTCCCCCCATCCCACCAGGGCTCCCTACTGCCTCCAGGATCAAACAGGAAATGCTTCCCTAGCTGTCCTTTCTCCCTCTTCAATCTTCCCCTCAGCTTCCCTCCACACACTCCACATATCGGCATGGTATCTCCCCCATCCCTGGAGGGCAGGGACCCTCTGCCTCTTAGCTTGAGCCAGTGCCTGGGACATAGGAAGCTCTTAATATGTGACTGCTCACTGCCCTGCCTGAGCAATACCATCTCACAACATTATGTGTAGCCTAAGTCCTGTGATTCAGCCTAGAAGGAAAGTAATTTGATCTGGACCCTTTCATCAGCAATATCGACAGTGCTCACTCTGATGGTACTTTAAGGTGTATGCACAACCTTGGGAGGCAGTAGATTTAAGGATTAATAACCACATTATTTTAGACAAGGATCCTGAGACTCAGAGCAACTCAGCGACTTGCCCAAGGTCACAGCCAGTAAATATCAGAACGAGGATTGGAGTCCAGTCATCTAAGCCTCCAAGCTCTACTCTCTCTATGGCAGCACCAGAGCACCCCAAAGTCCAGCCCTTATCTTCCAGGGTGGGGCAGTTCAACCTAGTGGCCAGGAGGCTAAGCACCGTGTCCTATGGCCACCCAGCTAATAGCAATTCGAGCCCGGATGCGATTCTCCAGCTTTCTAACTTGTCTGATGTAAGCAATCACCTGTTATATGTTCTAGCCAAGAAAAATATAAAATATACACGCTCTTGAGTGCTTAGAAAAATGAAAAATCCTGCACTGAAAAGTCTGACTTTTTGCTGAGTGGCAAAAAGCTTTGTGGGTTAAAGTGGAAATGGACTCAGAATTGGTATTATTCTACTCATAGGTAATCCTGAGCCCCTCTCATAAGGTAGTGCTTTGGAATGGAGGCACAAGTGCCCTAAACGGAACACGAGGAATCAAAAAGAAACCATTAATCTCCCAGATTATTAATTCTTCATCATTGTCATCATCATCCTCATCAAAGAGGGGTTAAATCTATCATTTTATTGATACAGGCAACTCCCAAATGAGGAAATTCTCTCTGCCAATGCGGACAGGAGAAAGGAGGGGAGGGGAAGGGCAAGGAAGGGAAGAGAAGGGAGGGGAGGGGAAGGGAGGGGAGGGGAAGGGCGAGGAAGGGAAGAGAAGGGAGGGGAGGGGAAGGGCGAGGAAGGGAAGAGAAGGGAGGGGAGGGGAAGGGAGGGGAGAGGATTGAATTTCAATCCATTGAATTTCACATTTTTTTCTTCACGTTTTTCTCATACATGTAATCTATTCTCTCGTATATGTCTTATAACCACTTTCCTAGACTGCAAGTTCCATGAAGACAGGGACCATGTCTTATTTTAGTCTCTATGTATTTCCCAAAGCCGTGCTCAGGGACTGAGCCTGAGCCTGACTGGGGTAGAGGCCCTTGTAATCAGAAATAAGGCTGCTCAAAGAGGAAAAGTATAAATAAGTAGCAGTCACACGAATATTGGTGGACATCACACGTATAAACAAAATCCCTGTAGAAGACGGTGAATGAAGGACTCTGCATTAAGGCAAACTTTCTGAAATCACAGAAACATGCTATGAAAAAATGCCACAGACCTTTGGCCAAGTAGCAACATTTTAGAGATATGTCTGTATGGGTCTAGATCTGCAAATACGCACATGTGTGGTTGGGATATTTGCTCCTCTCCCATTCTGATAACTGAGGAAATGATGTGTGTTGGCCCAAAAGAACGCACATGGTGATGAGAAGCTCTGGTGGCTGGGCAAGACTGAAGAAGGCAGAGAAAGGCCTGAGGGGGACAGAGGAGTGTCAACCAGAGAGAAGAGAAGGGCTTAGTCGGCTTTTGCCTTCCTCTGGCAGTGGAAGTTCCCAGAAGACTGAAAGACTCTTCAGGGGTTGGCCTCAGCCTGAGAAATTGGGATTTGGGGTGGCTATGCTACAGAAAGAGAAGGGAGCGAGAGGAGGGGAGTGAGGAGAAGAGTGTAGGCAGGAGAGAGCTGGAAAGAGAGGGAGAGGGGAAAAGGAAGAGAGTCTTCCCCTCCCCCTGACCATCTCCCCACTTAAGGGACCAGGAGGGCGAGCTTATCAGGGAGAGCTGCCACCAGGCTTGAGACTCTGGGGATTACTGTACATACAGGACTAATGGTTGCTATTCTAGGATTTTTTTTTTAAACTCTATACTACTGTGCGTGGCCTTGCAGACATGGAAAGCTGGTCTCCTCTTCTAGAGAGCAGGTCCATCTTTTCCCAGGTTTCTGCGGTTAGGACTATTAGCCAAAAGAGTGGGGGAAAATCTCCCCAGAATGCTGCTGGGCCTTTTCTGTCATGGGAGAGTCTCTGACATAGGTGTTCTATATACTTACACACCCAGAGCAAACAGCAATAGAATTATTCTCATAGTCATCAGTTAAAAAATTTGGAAGCAAATCACCAATGCCTACTAAATGTCATAATCGCAACATTTACAAGAAAATGGAATGAGTGTTTTGGCAAAATAAGTAAATCCTAGGAATAATGAGGTCGAGGAAAGGGGATGAAGGAGCTGCATTCTCCTTCCTTTTTGTGGCGTTTCTTAGCTAAGTCACAGAAAGACAAATGAAAGAATATATCTACCTGGAAGTCGAAACAACACACATACACGCGTGTGTTGTTCGTTTTCTGAGTGGCGACTGCTTGGTTGTGTGTTGGATGCCAGGGAAGTGAGGGTTGTGATTCTCTGGTGAAAACCCCCCGGAGCCCTCAGCAAGCATGGGGTCCTTGGGCTCTGCAGAACAGGCTAAGAAAGGCCCAAGCCAGAGAACCTTTGTGGCAAACGGACAGGAACAGGAAGGAAGGACCAGGGAAGGACTGGAGAAAGGGTGACCAGAGAGCCAACCACGCCCAGGAGTCAAGAGTGGACAGAGCGTCAGGCAGGAAGGGATGATCTGCAGTCACAAAACACCAACGATCCCTACAATGATAACAGCCGGCATTCACACAGCGCCTTAAGGCTGGCAAAGCTCTCCGCACACATCATCTCATCTGATCCCCACAACGACCCTGGGAAGTGGGGCTATTATTTTCCACATTGCCCAGATCAGGAAACTGAGGCAGAAAGAGATTAGGTGACTTGCTCTGGATTGTGAAGCTAAAGAAAGTGTCAAAGACAGGATTTGAACTCAGATCTTCCTGCCTCCTAGCTATATCAGAAACGGAAAAACCACCCAATATTGAGAAGAGCACCTTCAATGAGGGGTAACGTTGAAGGAAAACAGAGCCCCTGCCCTCATGGAACTTACAGTTTAAGAGTCTTCTAAGCAACAATTCTTAAAGAAAATTGCCACATAACCAGTGACTAGGAGGAGGAAGCTGGAGGGGATCTTGGAGCAGTTTCAGGAAAGTCGGAAGGAGATTGCCAAAGGAGATTAACGCTGAAGAGAGGTAGCTGGTAGGGTAGCTGGTAGTTAGAAAGGAAGAGGATGAATGTGGGAATAAAGACGCTCAGGACAAACAGATGGACAGACACACAGTAGGCACGTAATAAATGCTTGTTGACTATTCCTCTCCGTTCAGGTGGTTCAGTGGACAGAGGCTGGGGCCTGGCATCGGGAAGACCTGAACTGGATTCCAGCTTCAGACACTAACTTAGCTGTGTGACCTTGAACAAGTCACTTGCCCTCTGTTTGCCCCCAACTTACTCATCTGCAAAATGGGCATAAAAAATAGCACCTCCCTCTCCCAGGGTTGTTGGGCGGATCAAGTGAGACGATAGTCGTAAGACACTTAGCGCAGTATAACTGCTACGCAAGCGCGGTGGCTGTCGTGCCATAGCACTGATGCTCATCGGCATCACCCAATCCTTCTTGGGCAGGGCTGGAGGCACGTTACTAAGATTTCCTTCTGCTGAGGTCTTCAGTCTCTTCTCTGCATTGCTATTTTAGCAGAGCACCCTGGAGTTGGGCTGATCGAGAGATGAGGAATAGGCAGAGACTTCAGAAAGATTAATACTGCTCACGGACAGGCGGAATGGAGGCTGGTCCAGCCCAACCATCTGTTAAAATGACACACAGTTATTTGGAAACATCTTCCTGCTTGCATATTGCAAACCGCTTCCTGGGACTAGCCCTCCGACACCTGCCGTAAATCCATGCCCCAAATCCAAGGCCCGGGCATCGCCCAAAGAGCAGAACATTGGAACGCTGAGCCAGTGTCTGGCCAAAATGGAATTGTAACAGCAGAAGGACGATTCAAGGTTGGAAAGTCAGTGGCCGACGGATGTGATTTCCAGCGTCTAACAAGGCGAACTGGAAGTCCAGTGGATAAGCTAAAGGGTATTCGTACATGGACAAAAGGCTTATCACTGCCATCTGCCACGAGGTCCCTCCAAATTCCTAAACCAAATATGAACCTAAATCCAGACCTCCCCAAATCTGAAGACACCCAAGACTGAGTCCGATACGGGCAATTATGCAAAAGCCAGGCTGCTGCTGTCTGGAAGGCACACCTAAGTGCCGCCTGAATACCAATGACCCTAAAGGGACCGACCCCAAAGAGCTTACCTTCAAATGGAAAACCTTCAACTAGTCAACTTGAGACAAAGCCACAGAAACCCCAGAGACGATGATGGACTGCCGCAACCCCACAGAGCCTCCGCAGACCAAAACCAGGGTGGAATCATGAAAGAAAAGACATGGCACAGGGCCTCCCTGGCAAGAGATGAAACCAGGCCCCACCCAAAAGAGTTACCTAGGAATTGTGTGATTTAGACTTGGAGGAAGCCTTCGAGATCATCTGGTACAATGCCCTGCCCTACAGGGGGAGTGACTCGTCTAAGGTGACACAGCTAGTGAGTAGCAGAACTGATTCCAAGCCCAGGGCTCCTGTAGTACAAGCTTTTAGACCACGTGAACCAACCTACAGAATAAACACAGACACTCAGCAGTAGGAGCGCTTACCCAGAGGCCCAGGAGTTTGTTCTGTTGTGTTTTGTCTTAATGTTAGATAACTGTATTTCAATACAGTTGGCATCCATGGTACTCCCATGTATTTATTTTATGCACTTAAAAGCCTGACTCTGAGAAGGGGTCCTTAGACTCCCCCAGACACTACTGAAGGACCACAGGACACCAACCCGGTAAAGAGCCCCTGCTCTAGACTGTAAGGCACATTCAGGCCAAGCCCTGGGAGGTAAAATCTCAGTTAAAGAGATCTCAGATAATTCTTGTTTCATGTTTATTCACTCTTACTTCGAGTGTCCCATGAGGCAAAACATAGGACTCTACGGAGGAAATGAAGCCAATACTTCCTGGCCTTTTCGTAGACCAAGTTAACAGCTACTAGATCACCCTCTGTTCCAAGAGAAAAGGGTGTAGGGAGTTTAGGAGGGAGGTGATAGGAAGAGGGGCACTGAGGGGGAGGACTGTTTCAATTAAGGACATTGAGTGTCCATCCAGGCTGGCAATGAACCCGACCAAGATCTGCTTGTTTCCTTCAAGTGTCCAGCACAGAAGTAAGCAATTTCTCCTGTGGAGTTTATGAACAACATTTTTAGTTACCTGCTTTCTTTTATTTTCTTTTTCAATTTAATTCTTTTTCAACTAATAAGGATTAATTTTCCCTTCCTCCCTCTCTTACCACATTGGAAAAGGAAGGAAAGAAGGAAGGAAGGAAGGAAGGAAGGAAGGAAGGAAGGAAGGAAGGAAGGAA
>CM053627.1:25039367-25144630 GCA_028646595.1 Phalanger gymnotis
GAAGGAAGGAAGGAAGGAAGGAAGGAAGGAAGGAAGGAAGGAAGGAAGGAAGGAAGGAAGGAAGGAAGGAAGGAAGGAAGGAAGGAAGGAAGGAAGGAAGGGAAGGAAGGGAAGGAAGGGAGAGGGAGGGAGAGAGGGAGAGAGAGGGAGGGAGGGAGGAAGGGAGCGAGGAAGGAAGGAAGGAAGGAAGGGAGGAAGGGAGGAAGAGAGGAAGGGAGGGGAAGAGAGAGAGAAAGACAGACAGATAGACAGACAGACAAACGCTTTATAAACAAGGATACATGTCCAAAAACATATGGCTCCTTCTGCATCGTGAACCCATCACCTCTCCTGCTTTCTTTTCTGTAACTGACAGTTTAACAAGAGAATCTAAGTATCCCATATTTCAGCTCTGCTTCGGTCCTTCCTACCCCCAAGTTGTAGGAACATCTTCCTGTTCTAAGCACTGCCCCAAGAGAGGTGGTTAGCAGCAGCTTAGGGCTGGGATGCCATCTTTCTAGACTCAAACTCTACCCTGATCAACCAGGCCAGGCTCCTGGGTTCCTGTCCTCATTTACCCAGCAGAATTCCCTGCTGCAAATAATGGCATAAAATCCTCATTTTCTCCCCAAGAAATGGAGTGCCTTTCTCACAGATTGTTCCTAATGGTAGGAACATCTCGTGGCGGGTGAAAACCTGACATCCATCAGCTTCTTTGGAAATGGGGGAAGGAGCTTCAAAGGCTTTTTCTTCCCAGCGGCTCACATTTGCCATGGGGTTTTCCACTCCTGTCACCGGGATTATCACAGATATAAGTCACTGTCCTTCCAATGTTTGTTCCAGACATTTATCCAGATCTCAAGCCTAGAAATGTTCTGATACAGAAAAGTAGCTGTCAGTCATTTCAGCCAGTCCTCCTTTGCCACCATACGCATCTTCCTCTGAAATCCCCCGGGGTCACTCTGACAATGGCCTGGGCTGCCGCCCCAAATGCTCTTTCCTGATTCCAGCGCTCTATGGGGGTCAGCCTGGCTCCTACGATCCTTGAGAATAGCCAGCACTCTCAGTCTGTAGTGAAAATAATTTCCTTCTATCCATTATTCAGTTATAGACTCGGTGTGTTACGAGCTGGAAGGGGCCTTGGAGAACAACTAATCTAATGCCCTCATGTTTATGGATGAGGTGGTTCCCTCGGTTTGGTCCCAGAGAGAAGGAATGACTTGCCCGCAGCCACACAGCTAGTCAGTGGCTGTCAGACTCATGAAACGAGAGCAGGGTCTTAGAGACCATCAAGTTCACTCCCCCGACGAGGAAACTGAGGCGCCCTGGCTTCTCGGTGAGTGTTCTTTACGGCATCACTCAAAAGTCACACTTGGCACGGGAGCATTTACAGCAGACAGAAAACAGAGCAGGAACGAGGTGAACAAGAAGGACAGGAGAGAGAAATACCGTGGGAGGAGAGGAAGAAGGGACAGGAGCTATGTGCCTGCTGTTCAGTCATTTCAGTCACGTCCATCCGACTCTTTGTGAGCCCATTTGGGTTTTCTTGGCAGATACTGGAGTGGTTTGCCATTTCCTTCTCCAGCTCATTTTACAGGTCAAGAAACCGAGGCCAACAAGGGTAAATGACTTGCCCAGGGTCACATAGCCAGTAAGTGTCGGAGGCCGCATTTGAACCTAAGTCTTCTTGACTCCAGGTCTGGCGCTCTATCCGCCTCACCACCCAGCTGCCTCAAAAAAAAAACAAAACACAACCACCCTTTTGACCTCTCCCCATCTCCTCTTACCCCCGGAAGTTATTCATCATCACCGTCGTTACAACAGCAGCAGCAGCAGCCCCAGGTCGAACAATGAGATAGCTTCTGAGCCAGTAAGGCAGGGAGGGTGTTGGGGGGGGGGGGGGCGTGCTACACTGAACGCACCAGATCAGATGAGGGCCCGGGTCTATCAAACCCAGCCCCCCACCTCTCACAGCTGCTATATTTGTCACCCAACTGAGCAATGCAGCTCATGATTCCACAAAGGCCCCCAGGGCTCACTGGGCCAATTAGCTCCTGATGTCCTTGGTTCTACACTTTCTGGGCCTCATCTCTGTTACCCAGTTTTACCTTCTTTAAGCATCTCCAGCTCTTTGAAATGGGACCCAATGGTAATGGTGCTACTCTGCTCTCCATGGCCCATTGCCTCTGGTCATGCTTAATGACCACTGCCAGTAGTTGGGCCATTCTTCTCAAACAGTTTGATGGTGGAGCTGGGGCCTGAGCTCAGACTGTCCAGATGCCCAGGTCTCTGCTCCCTCCATGAGAGCAATGCACCCCTTGGTCAGTGCTTTGACCATGGCTCTCCTGGCCTTTCGAAGCTCGACCTCTCTCTGATTACAGACTTGAGCCAACTTGGAGTGTAACCAAGGCATTAATTTATAAACAAAAGGTCAATTCACCAATTACACAAAGAATATAAGAGAATGGGAGGGCCAACAAAGCTCTGGCTCAGAGGTTCTAATGTGGCCTGATCAATCAAACAAGCATTTATCAAGTGCCTGTCAGATGTCAGGCATGGTGCTATGTGCTGGAGGTCTAAACACAAAGAAAGGAATGATCCCTACTAACCCACTCCTTTCCTTGGGGTTAGCCTGCTTGGCCCGGCCCAACGTCCTGGGGGCCACCTGTCACACTTAAACCTGTATCCCACATCCCAGCAACCATGTCCTCTCTCCCTCTGGTCCCCAGTCAACAGGACCTCATTCTAAGATGATGTCGATGTGGGCCTTGGTCCTGCCCACTTTCCCAGGTTCAGTCTACTGGTAGGTCTATACCGAGCAACGTCTTCTAAACTATTGGGATACAAGAACGGTCACTGACACTAGCCTTGACCCATTATTCCCCTCACTCACCAAGGTGACCACTGACCTCTAATTAGAAGACACGTGACCCTGAAATCAAGAGAGCCACATTAACTGTGAACCCCAAACTCACAAAGCCACCCCATTTCTTCAAAGGAACAGAACTTGAATCAAGAAACTACTTACTCCCTAGAGTACAAATTGAGGAGACAGGATGTCCACTCATGTTCAGCAATTCTAAATCAAGCCCATGCCATGGAAAGCTTAATATATGAAGAAGCTTCCTCTGGAAAATAAGAGGGTTCAACTAGGTGACCTCTGAGGTCATTCCCATCCTGTGCCCTGGGGTTCTTTATTCTCTGAGAAAGAGTGATGTTATCCAGAGGAACCTTCACAATCGTCTCCGCCTGCCCACCCCCACCCCCACTCCTTCGCTTGGCCAAGAATCAAAACGAGTTGGAATCCCACATGGGGGTCAAAATTGACTCAAACTCTGGAGCTGTTTATCAGAATTCAAAGACACTTTCTCAGGAGCAAATTAAATGAAGCCTGGACACTGCTCTCTAGGAGATGACAACAGTCAAAACTGACTCAGATATATAAAAGCTAAGTGTATGCATCAGAAAAGTAACCATTTTTAATCAAGTATTCACTTTGTATGATGGCTAAGTTGGCTCTCCCTATATGCAGGGATAATCACTGCCCAATCCCTTCCTTCAATGCCTAACCCAACAGGCAAGGCATGGTGACCAATCAATGAACATTTGCTGAATTAAAGATGACTGAATGGTGGAGTACTAATGCCATGAGGTGATGGGGCAGCCTCCAGGCTCCTCAGGCTTCTGAGTACTGACAGCCCAGCATACAGTTAGGGTGGAGTGGCGACAAGGAATCCTGATAAAGACTCTACTGCCAGCATGCATGGATAGGGCATGACCTTTGGTGACAGCGAGGACACATGCTAGGACAGGATCAAATAGTTCACGGGACCATAGCTTTAGAGTCAGAGGGAACCTCCAAGGCCATCTGGACGTCCAACCCCCCCTTTTTATACAGATGGAGAAACCAAGGCCAGTATTCTTTCCAATGTACCATGTTGGCAAACTATTAACAACCATGTGAATAACAGTCCCAAATTATCAAAAATCAGAGAGATACAAATTAAAACAATTCCAAGGTTTCAGCTCATAGTTGGAAAATCGGTAAAAATGACAAAAGTTAGAAGCAGTCAATGTTGGAGGGGCTGCAGCATCACAGGCACACCAATACAGTGTTATTAATAGAGCTGTGACTTACCTAACCATTTCTTTAAAAAAAAAAAAAAAGAAGTAGGAATTATGTGTGTATCGGGGTGAGGGGTGGGGGGAGGGGGAGAGAAGGATGGTCACTTGAACCTAGAGATCCAATCAGTCGACACGTATCCAAAGGAAGTCAAAGGTAGAAATAAAGGCCCCCCCCCATGCCCCCAAATATTCAGAGCACCGCTGTTTTGTGATAGCAACACACTGCCAACAAAATGGGTGCCCACTGATTGCGAAATGACTAATCAAATTATGAGAGTAAGAGAACATTACTGTACTATATGAAACATGGAAAGCCCTGAATGAAATGATGCAGTGGCCAGTATACATAATGGCTACAATGTAAATTAAAATATCATAAAGAAATGAAACCTTAGGTGATTATAATGACCAAATGTGGCCTAGGAGAAGCAAGGAAGAAATGCCCCTTCTTCCTTTTATCTGGAGAGGCAGAATGCTGAGTATGCCTTCAAATGTGTCACAAGTTCTGTTAGTTTTGCTTAATTTGTTTTTCTTTGTTCCAAGGCTCCCTGGGAAGAAAGGATCAGTATCTATGATATAAAAACAAAAGGCACCCAAGGAACTTAAAAATAAAATAACATGGAAACAACCCAGCATGCATCACAGGGCCTCTCCCACAGACCTGCCTAACTGTCAGGACTAACCCCTTCTTCCTCCTTGGCAGGAGGTTCCACATCTTCCAGTCACATCCTTGCTTAGGTGGCTCCCTTTGGTCATTCATCGAGCGATCAGTCAGGGGAGGACGAGCTATAATCTTGAGCCAGACTGATTATCTCCTGGTGTCTGAACATCCATCTTTTCTCTTGTTTTCAGCCTCCCTCAGACCTTGTCTGGAGTGTTTAATAAGGCAAAAGCAGACATGGGGTTTCTGTTGACACAAAAGTCTATATCATCCAGGCTGAATCAAGAGCTGCTGGCTTCCTTCTAGGAGATCCATCTCCCAAGAGGCAGCAACAGCTGTTTGAAGAACCAGCCTTGGGCTCTTTTCCTTCACATTGGACAAAACCAGGAAAAAGATGCATTCTCAGTGGTTCTTGCTGAGGGCTGCAATGTCATCTTGTGGTGTAGGTGAGACCCCAAAGGGCTCAAGGCAAGGAGACTTCCTCCTCTCTGAGGCCAAGACTCAAAGGATAGCAATCATCCCTCTACCATGATTCCAGAAGGGAAAGAAAAGAAGCACCCCAAGTGTCGATGCCCACAATTTTAGCAAGTCACAGGGGAAGCCAAAAAGGGGGTAATTACTAAAAGTTGCAGCAGTTATGATGTGAATGAGCACAAAAGATACACATGATAATGATGATTTTCCAAAGTGAAACCTGTCAGAAAATGTCCTGAGCCCCTCATTCGAACTCCTCATCTCCAGCTGCCTCCAGGATGTCTCCTCTTGGGGGTCCCACGTGTCTAACACCAAAGATCTGGTGACAGGCAACCTCGGTTCCAATCCTGCTTCCCCTCTGCCATTTCACATGCCTAGGGCCTTGCGCCACTCAGGTCCCTTCCCTGAGCCTCAGTTGTGTAAATGAGGGATGAGATGACCCAAGAGTTTCCTTCTGCCTCAAAATCCATCCCCCTATTATCTTTCTGCCAAATCTGCTCCTCCTCCTAGTTTTGCTCAGTCATTGGTCCTGCCATTCTAGGCAAGATCTTGGCATTGTCTTTGGCTTTCCCCTTTTCCTCCACTCCAACAAATGTAGTCAAGCTACATCTATAATAATCTCTTTGGTGTCCACCAGGCAGCGATATGTGATGGAGGCGGGCAAGGCTGAGCCTTTCCCCCACTCACAGACATGCTGGAGCTCCAGGTACCAAATCATACTACATACATGTCTGGTAGCTACCTTCCCTGAACCCAACTTTTGTCAAGACTAGGGGAAATTTTCCATTTCGATTATCCTTTTTCTGTACTACCCAAATATCAGGAGGATATAAAATGAGTAATAAAAACAGTAACATAACAGTGCCTTTATTTATTTGGCACTTTCTCAAAGGAACTCCAAGCACCAGGCAGGGAAATTGTGTCATCCATCTTTATAACCCTGGTTTGAGGTAAAGCAGAATGGTGCTTCCAATTACCCAGACTTCTCGACTGGATAGAAGGCCTGCCAGGAGAGGAAGCCAGGAAGCCAGGCAAGGAGAAGAGAGTACTTGCAACAAGGCAACTCCTAAGAAAGAGTCCAATCAAGAAGTTGCAATATTGACTCTCCAAGCAGATTAAGAGATATATCTCAAAAGATCTGAGTCCTATGACCTAGGAGCAATAAGCACTGAATTGGAAGTCATCCCCAAAACCAGCTTTGTCATGGAATCTTGTTATTCTGTTCTGGGGAAACAGCATCAGTAGAATCTTTGAGGGAGCAAAGCCCCACCATCAGAAATCTCGTATCTTTCCTACTGACCTCGCCATCTCACATTCTCAAAGTCTGCTCTAAGTCAAGAGGCTGACTTTCAAAGACTTTTCTGCAAGTCATTTTAAACAAACCAAAAATACTCCCAGGCAACGAAACCATAAAGAATGGGGCAAGTGAGATTTGTACTTTGTTCCTAACTACCTAATGAATCTTAAGATAATCAAGATAATGAAATGTATTTATTTAACTGAGAACAATAAAAAAAGCAATTATGCTTAATACTGTCTACCTTCTTCTCTGATTTACTTTAATAATAAGTTCTTGCTCATATTTTAAAGATTTATTTTCTCCTATCCCACCCAACTGAACAGCTACAAATAGATTTGGCCTCTGAAGAAAACCCAACCTTTTGAAATAGAGGAGATTAAATTTTATAACAATAAAATGCTTCATTGAACACTCAGGTACTTTCCCAAAATTTGATTCTGTCTGAGCAAGATTCTTCATGCCGTGCAAACATATCTGTGTTTGGGCAAATATAGCAAGAGGGCATTGGCTGTTCTATTATACCAAGCAGGCCTAATTGCAGGGAAATAAAAACTTCAACAGATTTATGGGATAGAATAAAAGGGAGAAGAGGAGAGTGACTTAGGAAATGCTACAGCTGGCAAATGGAAGTCGGCCAAAAATCAATTAAATGGCCCTAATAAGGAGCATGCTGTGCTCCGCTCAAGAGATCTTAGCCTGGGCCCCAGAAACGCTATCTTTCCTCATACATTTCTGAAAGCCTGTGAGTGGAGGGATCGGGCAGAGTGTGAACAGAAAGCCCAGGAAGGAAGAGGGCAGGCAGCTCCATCAGAGCTGCCACCGACATTATTCAGCTCCTGATCCCTAAGCCCAAATCCTCATGACCTTTGAGGAGAAGACGAAGGATTTGCATGTGTTACTGCAGGTTGGACTTGGGGGTTCAGCTGCCTCAGCAAAGGCTGAACTGGGTCAACAACATGGCCAGTTGGCTAAATATCTATTTATGTAAAATGGATGAATCTGGGCTCGTGACACCAACGAGACCATTTCATTTCACAAGAACAGTCATGGATTTTGTGTTTTCCAGCCCTGGAACCTGCTCATCCACATGATTTGCACATCTTCACTTGCAGCTGTTATTTATGTGGCAACAAGTTGCAGCCTTCAGGAGGAAAGAAGGCACAATATATTGCTTTTTCTTTAAGCTGCTTCACAATACCATAAAGTTGGCTTAAATTAAATTTAAGCTGACCAGATTTAAATTTTTACTATTTTTTTGTTCAGTTGTTTTCAGCCATGTCCAACTCTTCATGACCCCATTTAAGGTTTTCTTGGCAAAGGTACTGAGTTCGCGGTTTGCCACCTCCTTCTTCAGGTCACTTTACAAACAAGGAAACTGAGGCCAACAAGATGGAGTGACTCGCCCAGGGTCACCCAGCTAGTAAATATCTGCCAATTCTAGATGAGTACAAATGTCCTTTAACTAGCATTTAGATCTTGTTCTCTCTTTTTACCCACCAACTTGCAGTGTCGAAAATGACATATGAGTGAGTCAATTCATTAATCAGTTCATGCAGTACTAACTTCTCATCAGATAGATCAATCTAGAGGCCTAGTAGTAGCCATCTTACAGGGCCCTGGATTTCCTGTGTTCAACCACGGGAATTTTGTAGACATAGGCGAAAGTAAAATATTTTATGACTTGGAATAGACTGTACATGTGATGGCAAGCTAAAGACAGGAATGTTCTTGTAAGGTTAAGAGAAGAAGGGAAAGCTGCCTCCGTGGGCACCTGCTGAAGCTCAATTTGGACAACAAGTGGCAAAACAAAATGGTGGGGCTGGGGGATAGGGGCAGGGGTGACCAAGAAAGGATAAAAATCCCCTATCTAGGCATCAGCACGGGATCTGGCTGGGAGCCAGGCCTGCTTACAAAGCTGAGTAATGATTAGTGACTAATTCTCTGCAGCTCATTAAAATGGGAGTGTGGTGATGCAGCTAGAAATGGAACAATTCAGTAGCTCCTCTGATGAAAGAGGCAGAGAGCTTTGGAAACACAAATTAATTTTAAAATAAAAAAGCTCTTCCACAGAAGAAAAGAAATCTTTTTCTGCTCAACTTCTAGCCTGTGAAACTGGTGAGCTGGGAGAAGAATCCTAAGTGCTATTTCACCTGTTCTTAATACATACCTTATTCACTCCTTGAGTCTCCAAAGCCAGGGAGGCAAAAATAAATGGCTATACAAATCAGCAAAGGCCCTGAGGCCAAAAACCCATCAAGCTTAGGGAAATTAGCCAGGCGAGAAAATGGGCTGCAGAGCCAACTGATAAAACCTTACATTTATACACTGTTTACTAAGCACATTGGGTAACTTTTTCAACACACGTATACACACGTACATGCATCCACATTCCTACAATGTCATCTGATTTTCACAGTAAATTTTGTGAGGTAGATGCTGTTACTAACCTCATTTGACCTGAGAGGTCAAAGTGACTGGTCCATAGTCACACAGCTAGTGAGTATGAGGAGCAGACTTTGAACCCAGCCCCCAACTTCAGGTGTTACACTACCCTGCTTCTTTCCAGTGCTTCTAGTCATGGATGGCCCATTCTTGAGGGCAATGCTGCTGAGAATTAATGAGAACAACGACGGCAGGAAGAAAAATGATTTCTAACTAACTGGAAGCACAATTTTAACTGTGCATGGCGCCAGGTAACTTTCACTTTGAATACTTAGGAATCCAGAGTAGTGACCAATATCTTCAATGCAGATTCCCAGAGACACTGGATAGAAAGCCCTGGAGGCTTGACTTGGTAAATATAATCCATCTTTACTCATACTTATTATAGTAAACTATCTTAATAAATACAATATTTTTTACATGTGCATATAAAACAGCATTAAACACATTAGCAGTAATGGGAGCACAGACAGTCAGATTATGCAAATTTGGCTCCAAGGCTGCTGTCACCATCTGCCAATAGAAACGTCTGCCTGTGTAAGTTCTAATAACCAATTAAGAGACTGCGGATATTTTCTTTGGCCAGCTTTTCTAGTTCTAGGCCAGAATGGAAAGGATCTGGATAAGGACTAAGTTGGCACCCAAAGACCTTGCTTGGATGTGTCCACAATTGGTACTTTCAACTATGCAGAGCTTAAATTTTGGTGAAGAAAAAAAACAAGGACAGCCTATAGGCATTAAGGACATAACTTAGTATCGTATAATATGGAAATGGCAACTCTGTCTTGTAAGATACACCTGGATGATCCATCATCTCAAGAGACAACAGGCCAGCACTAATGATGTCCTCCCAGTCCTCAGTTGGCTCCAAAGAGGCTCCAGCTCCCTAATTTTCTACTTCTGCTCATGATAACATCATTCCACAAGCTATCCAGGCTCCCAATCTTGGAATTATCTTTGACTTAACTCCCCATTAACCCTCACTGTAGCAGGGGTTCTTAACCTGGGGAACATAAGCCACCCTCTCCCACCAAGGGTTGGTCCATGGAAAGATTTCAGGGGGTTCATGAACTTAGATGGGAAAAATTATATCTTTATTTCAATACAATTGGTTTCCTATATAATCCAGTATATTTTACTTTATACACTGAAAAGCATTCCTCTGAGGAAGGGTCTGCCAAAGGGGGCTGTAACACAAAACACTTTAGGAATTCCTACAATCTGGCCAGTTAGTCCCCAAATCCTTCCAACTCTTCCTTTGAAACAGAGCCTGGTGTTGGAAAGAACACTGGGCTTGATAGACAGATACCGGGGTTCAAGGCCTGAGCGCAGCACCTATTAGGGCAAGGTCTTACTAAGCCTCAGTTTACCCGTCTCTAATGTGGAGATAATATCCATACATCCTGACTCACAGGGCTATTGTAAGGAAAGAGCTTTATAAAACACTAGGCGGAAAAAAAATAAAAATAAATTAAAAATAAATTAAAAATAAAAAATAAAAAAATAAAACACTAGGTGGACAGCATATTGTGTTGTTATTTTAAAGAACACTGATTTTCTCCACTCCCATGCTACCCAAGCCTAGGTATCCAGGACCTCCAAGCCACAATCAGCTCCTGGCTAGCACCCTGGATGTGATTCTTTGCTCCTCAGTCCACACCAATATTCCTAAAGCACCAGTTCTCATCAGAGGATCACAGACTCAGAGCTGGGAAGGATTTTAGAAATCACTTAGTCCACCATTATTTTTACAAAAGAGGATACTGACACCCACAGATGTGCAGTGAAAGCCCCAGTCACTCCAGCCGCTCTTCTGATCACAAACCTGCGACAGCCCCAGGGGGTCTCTCGGGCAGGACCAGGAGAAGTCACCCCCCCCCCCCCCCGGCTCCGTCAAGGCCTTCGAAAGCTGGTCTCCAGGAATCTCTCCTCCCCCACAAAGCAGCCTCTGCTCTGGTCAGTTTCCTGGCCCCTCCTCCGCCTTCATTCCCCTCTTTGTCCTTTTCCACAGGATGCCCACACTTGTCCCACTCCCCAGAAGGGGCCTCCTAGCTTCCACTCAAACAAGCAGCACTTCCTGCAGGAACCTCTTCCTCCTCTTCAGCCACTGCTGATTCTCCCTTGTGCTAAGCTGCTGTGCCACTTTGGGTGTGCACCACACAATTTTACACTTAAAAATAGACTGCCTGGTTTTGTTTTCTAAATAAGTGGCCTGGGTTGGTGTTGTCCAAATTCAATTCAGTTCAAGAGGCACATGTGGGGTGGGCAGGCTATAACATACAGCCAATGAGAAACTCCAAAGAACAAGAGTAAAGGAGACCTTCATGACATCGGGGGAAAATGAGGATGTTCTCCAGCTTGCTGGATGAACCTGCTGCAGTAAACTCTGGGGAAGAGCTGGATGAGAGTCCACCCAGGTGAGGCAGGCATGGATGGGCTGCAATCTGCATCACTGGAGGGAACTCGTGAATCTTCCAGCACAGGCCTCCTCTATACAATCCACCTAACCAAGCCAGCTGCTTTTCCTGTCTGTGATCTCCTGAGAGGCATGGCTGCCTCCCCAAAACCACATTCAGAACTGCCCTCATAGGGCTCAGGTGTGGCAGCTCCACTGTCCTTGATGCAGAGAAAGCAGTTTGTAATTTTTACAAATCTTTTCCACTTTTCATCTTTGAATGCCCTTGGAATGCCTTTAACAGTACGGATGTCTTGCCAAGCTTTCTCTGAACTAGTTTTATCCAGCACTGCTTCTCACAACATTATGAGATTACCGATACTGTTCAAAACGATCCATCATCTTGATTCATGAGACTTAACAGCCAAATTTACATTCTAGCCTGGGTGGCTGCCTTTTGCAAACATCTCTTTTCCATTTGACAAACAAGTCAGCTGTTTGCTAACTAAAGTACTTTCTGGGCTCTTTTCGTCTCCTAATTGTGGTGACTAATTTATATTGGTTAAACTTCTTATAAAATTATTATAATCAGTGTCAATGTCATTTCTGTTGTCTGTTTCCCATTTCCAACTGGCTATGGACAAATCCAGAAGGACCCTGGGGAGGGGCAGGGGACACCCATGGGGAGGGGAATGGGTCTTTATCATCTACCAAAGCCCCTAGATTAATGATAAAAGCACATGTGTTTAAATGAAACCCTTCAAGTCATTGAGCTCATCTAAGGAAATGACACCGAGAAACTGGAAAATTAAATTCAATTTTTTAAAATGTATTTACAGTAGGCTTAACTATTTGGCAAGTTAACCATCTCCATGGCTATTCACTTATATTTCAGTTATCTGATGGCATTTACAAGATATCTTTGTTTCAAAGAAACCACAGGTGTGATCACAGAGCAGCTCTTGCTCCCAAGTCTGAAATGCTTAAGCAGAGGAGGGACAGGCAGCCCCCTTCTGAAATGAAGAGGCCACATCTTGTGAATTTGCACAGATCCAGAAGACTGTGAAATCAGAATCCAAACATTTGACTTTTGTTTTGGGCCATTCCCTGGAGACGCGGTTCTGGAGGCAGCTCAGATGCTGCTATCTGCTTGTTCGAGCAAAGAGCTTTCTGTGTTTAACATGAGCAGAATTTTATCTTGCACAGAAAGTGTTTATTTATGGAGAAGAGGAAACATAGGCCTGTTGAACTTTGACTAGCTTAAAAAAAGAACTAAGACAATCATTTGGATAACAAGTCTAATACTGGCTTTCTGATTTGGGCTGCTGGTCACAGTTATTATTACTATTTTACATTTTAAAAGGGAACAAAGGCATCATTTGTGGAAGAATGCCTCCCTCTGGATATCAGCCCTCTCTGACAGCGGTGAGACCAAAAAGGAGGGGGTAGAATCATCAGGCAAAACTCTCTGGGCACCTGGAATTCTAAGTGACCTGGCACATGATAAATGCTTTCCTTTTTTTCTGACAGGTAGAAAGTCTCATCACAGGATTGTTTACTATTTCTGAGTTTTTCTCCCTCACTTCAGGCAGGACACTAGAGAGGATGACAAGGGCAGTGTCTGAGCATGTAGTTGTCTTACAGATTGCAGCCCAGCGAGTGCAGGGGCACCCTGGGGATGGCTCAAAAAGGAGGGAATGACGCAGACAGGCATGGAGCAGCCCGGCTGAGGAGGTCACTAGAAGGAAGTCTGCAAAATCACAAAGATGAGTTGTAGAAAAGGGTGAGAAAAGAAACATCAGGTATCCCTGCTGCAGGGGGAGAAGAGCAGGCCCCAGAGGGGACGGTGCTCCCCAGCTATCCTTACCTTGGTGTGCGCAATCAGGAGGCAATTCGAGTGTTCGTGCTCACAAGCAATTTCGTAGTTGGGGAGTAGATCCACAAGCTCTTCCACGAAGCGTATCACCTCCTCATGCCAAGGCACATTGGCCATGGTGAGGTTGCTGGCAGAGCTTTCGCCACAGTAGGTCACACCCTATGGAGACATAAGAGCAGGAGGGTGAGAACTGGCCACCCGCCACCATCATGGACCAGCCTAGAATGCAACACAGAACTGGACGAGGCTTTAGTCCAATCTTTCATTTTATAGATGAGGAAAGATGATGATGCTAGGACTAGCAGCTACATCTCCTGACTGCTCCCTAGTCCACTGTTCTTTGCCCCATGAAACCATGCTTTCCATGAACTGGGTATCTGAAGGGATACATGTCAAAGTTACCCCACATTTTACACTCCTTATTTATAATAATACAGAGCATCATTTCAATAGCTATCACGCCTTCCATCTGAGAATCTCAATGTATGGTAATATTTCATGTAATACTCCAAGGATTATGAGTCATTTATTCCATGATACATAGAGCAGTCAATAGTTTCTCAACAAAAAATTCTTGATTATTTGTTATAACTGAATAAACTCCTGTTTAGAGGAGAGAGGAGAGGGGCATGGTTTGGTAACAAGCCTGCTTAGTGATATCTGGAGGTCCTTTCAAACTTACAAGCAGATAACTCTTTAAGGGAAACAATGCCTTATTCCATCTTACAGATGGAAGAAATTCAGCACAATCACTGAAAGACTCCAAATCAGAGATTCTTCACCCTTTCTGTGTAGTCCTATGAAGCCAAAGGTGTTTTTTAATGCATAAAATAAAATGCAAAAATTACAAATGAAATGAATTATATGGAAATAAAGATGTATCTTTTCCCCATCCAAGTTCATGAGCCCACTGAAATCGATCCACAGATCCTAATTCTAGGGGTCTGTAGCCCCAGGTTAAGAACTTCTGTTTGCAAAGAACTATATTATAATTGCCACATCACTGTAAAGGTTAAGCTTAATGCTAATGTTGGTAGAATTTTCCTTGGGAATTTTCTTAAAAATATATAAGGACCATAGTTTTAGAACAAGAAAGGACCTAATAAGCTGGCTGGTCTAACCCTCTTATTTTGCAGATGAGGAAACTGAGCCCCAGGGAGATTAAGTGATTCACCAGAGGTCACTTGGGGAGTAAGTGTCAAAGGTGCGGTTTAAGCCAGGTTTTCTGACTCCCAAGTCAGGGCTCTTTCCATGCTTCATCCTTTAATGATCGACAAGGCTGTTGATTATAAGAAAAATAATACATGCCCCCTTACATTGGGAAGCACCTGGAGGGCAGGAGCCATTTTAACTTTGTACCCCAAACACCTAGTAAGAAAGGAGAAAGGCTTACAGAATACATAGAAGTTTTGTGCCTATATATAAACACTTTTTCCAAGAAAAAAAAAATCAGGAGACCCTGGACATGGAATACATAAAATAACATAACCAAAAATGAAAGTGATATTTTAACAGATAAGGGAAAAAAAATTGCTGTTGGGGTGCCATTCACAAATTGGCTGTCACTGTACTGTCAGATCACAGATTGTTAAAGCAAAGATTCAAAATTAACATAAAACTGTAAGAATTATGAGAAAAAAATATGGCATACAATTAAAACTGCTCCAACATGAACTATTTAAATGAGCTGTTGGTGTTGAAAACAGGGATGTGGATGGGAAATAGGGATTGACACGGATTACGACAATTTCCCAAGGAAGTTTAATGGATATAAATCAATTGCCATAATGAGGAGCTCAAAAGAGCCTAGAAACTAGATTGGTCAGCCATCTCCTGAAACATATACCAACAGGAGAGATAGATATAAAAAAATCATGATTTGGAATACAACTGCATTTGTAAAATGTTACAAGACTGACTATAAGATATCAATAACTACCCAACCCACACACTGACTTTCCCATCTCGGTTAAGTTTTTATGATAATAATCTATACATGCACTGAAGGCATCCTTGAAGAAGATGCGATGAAAGACAATAGGCAGGCTTCTGCAAAAAATACTCCCTAGCAGACCACAACTTTCCAGTTATATAACTAAATGGACAGTGCAGAGAATGCAAGACCTCATTCTTACTGCTGCTGACAACAAGGAAGCATTCCATGTGGTAGCACAAAATGCCACCTTCCAGGCTTTCCTTTGATACAATGCATATGTGAACATCACACATTATTCTTTGAAAAAATGCAACAAAAGAAATCACTTTGTTTGGCAAAGGATAAAACAGGAAGATGCATGCTTGCCAAAGGTTCTCACCACTGTGATAGAGGAGACGGAGTCTAGTTCAAAATAAAGATGACCACAGCCTCCTCCGTCTAATGCTGGAAGAGACCTCTGAGGCCATCTAACCCAAACCCCTCAACCTGAAACCCAGAGCAGCGAGGATCACGTTCCCAGTCAAGGTCAGAGGCAAGGATCAAACCCTCATTCTTTGATTCCACAGCCTGTATTCTTTACACCATACCAGGGGAATCTCTATATATGGTGAAGTCTTGCATCTGCTCTTGTTTGTGGATGATACTGAGACAACTGCATCAAACCTGGAACCTCCAAAGCAAGATCCACAATCGTTCCTAAGTTAAGCCCAACTATCCACATGGGAAAAACCAAGAGAATGAAGAATGCTGGCTGTCCAGATTATGAAACACAGTTGGATAGAAAGCCCATAGAGCTGGTGCATCAGGATTTGTAGGTTGGACAGACACTGAAGATGGACGATGAATGAGGAGTGAAACTGAACAGGAGAAGAGCAGGCTAGATTCCCTGTAGGGAGACGGTATTTCAGTGATAACAGGTCTAATGAAAACGAGCTTCTACCTGAAACAAAGAACTCTCTTTTGACATCAATACTCATCCGGTGTTGTTGTACAGATGCTAGTCAGAGAAGACTAGAGGACCCAAAAAATTTAAGTCAAAGATCACCCAAAAGGCAAAGGGGAAGCTCGTGGGAGGCTACAAAATATTACAAATGAGGAATCACTCCAGAGGCAGCATCAAAGGTGGTGGCACAGAAATTCATGACTAGAAAAAGAGACGGGCCAATCACATAAGAAAAGAGACAGTGATAATCCATTGACAGAGTTTGTATTGTACAATGTCAAGAGGATGAGGGAAAGTCCCAGGAATGATGGGCAGACAAGGAGGTTTATGGGAAGGCACAAAGAAGGGTCACACCAGAGTAGCAGGCATGGATAGGTTGGAAACTACATCACTGAAGGACAAACCTGTATCAGGGCTGAGCGAACACTGGAGTATGCTCCTACACCAGCAAGGAAACACTTAATAAACGTTTACTAGAATGCACTGTGCTCTACCTTGGGCAGTTCCTCCAAGAAGATGACAATACCAGAGGATACCAGTTCTTGAATTCAGCTTCCCACCCAAAGCACCAACTACAATGTTTCTATGAATTAGGTGTCATCTGGCCACGGCCATAGGTGAATACCCGATGAAGCCAAAAGAAAAACGTACTAAAAATGGCAGGACTGGATTTACTCCCATCATTCTGTTTCTGTGCTTTGAGAGAAAGACAAAAGAGGTTCACACCACCAACACACTAAAAGAATGCTACATTTAAGAGAGGGGGAATGAATGAATGAATGAAAATACATTTATTCAGCACTGACTATGTGCCAGGCTCTATACTGAGTGCTGGAGACACAAAGACAAACAAACAAGACAGTCTCTACCATGGAGGAGCTTGCAATCTGATAGAAGATGGCCATATGGAGATGAGCTTGTATGGGGGGAAGCTCTCAACAATCACCGATAGAACACTAATTCCTGACAAAGTCTGTCCCTCTACCTGCCCCCTTTGGGACGTGCCTGAGGCACATGTTACACAGGTCCCAATTCCCTTCTGCTATAAATTACACGGCTTCACACGCGCCCAGAGACGGCCTCAGAGCTCGTAAAGCGTCTGTTGGTGCTTAGGTTACGCTAACAGCAATGGGGTAACCTCCATCCATTTGTACACAGCCTCCCTCCAGTAGCTTCTGGTGGCCTCTGAACGCAGGGGCCACGTGCAGGGCTGCCTGAGAAGGCACACCACAGAGACAACAATTCTAGGCCCTTATGCCATGCTTTCCCAGCAGCCAGCCCCTAAAGCTCACCATTCCTGGGCCTCTGGAGTCCTCCAAACTGTCTCTTCTAAACTGCATCCTGGAGACCAACACAGGATGAGAGAATTATCCTCAGAAGAGACTTTCAAGGTCATCTTGTCCAATCCCCATCCCCCATTTTACAGATGGAGGAACCGAGGTCCTGAGCAAGGAGCAGTGGGTTCTGTACCTCTGTCTAGTGCTCCTTCCTCCCACCAGGCCCCACCTCAGCTCTGTCTGAAGTCAGGCCACACAAGAGCTTCCAGGATCTCAGAACCCAAATTCCTAAAAACCCACAGCAAGATTTGCCTGCAACCAGCTGGTTTTCAACTGCAGATCACAATGCCTTGAGGTACAGCCTACGCACATACAAAGCAATGGTTCTGGCAGGAATTAACTAGACAGTCAAATTCACCCCACCGAGGCTACTCCTAAGCAAGCTCTTTGAATAATCAAAGTATTTCAAAGGGAGGGGGGGAAAAACAGTTTAATAAAAGAAGATCTCACTCAGACTGGGTCTGGGGGTCTGCCAATTTCCACAACTAATGTGAAAAAGTCCATGATTTGCTGGTGGGCATTTCACCAGATAACAAGGAAGCATGTGAAGAGGCATGGTGGACAGACTGCTGGGCTGAGAGACAAGAAGATCTGAAACCAAATCTTAGCTCTGACCCTCTCTAGTTCTGTGACCCTGGGCAAGTCACTTAACTTCTGTGTCCTTCAAGCATCTCTCAGACCCTCTAAAGGGTGCATAAACAGAAGGTGTTAGTGGAAAAGGAGTTTCCACACTGATGGAATCAAAAGTTTTTGGTGTATTTCACCAGCTACAAAATGTTTTTCTGAACTTTCATAATCAAATGAGATGGTATTTGTGAAAAGCACTGAGCAGTGGGCTGGGCACACAGGAAGCACCATAGAAATATCTATTCCCTTCCCTTCCACCCTTCTCCTCCTCTTGTCACCATTTGTGGATTCTGACGGCGGCGTAACTTTCCAAATGAGGCTGCTCTGGGAAGTCATTTTTAGTAGGAAATTCGCTTTCTTTGTTTTCAGATATGGGAATGCTCTTTTAACATTCCACAGAATTGTTGCTGTTCAGTCAGTTTTGTCATGTCTGACTCTTCATGTGCCCATTTGGGGTTTTCTTGGCAGAGGTACTGGAGCGGTTTGCCATTTCCTTCTCCAGCCCTTTTTACAGATGAGGAAACTGAGGCAAACAGGGTTAAGTGACTGCCCAGGGTCCCCCAGCTAGTAAGTGTCTGAGGCCAGATTTGAACTCGGGAAGATATGAGTCTTCCTGACTCAAGGCCCAGCCCTCTATCTACTGTGCCGCCCAGCTGCCCTAACATTCCATTTACCCACTGTGTATCTCCTGAAACACCTGCCCACTGAAATCACAGAAGCACCTGTGTTTGACCTTTCCTCTCCAGCCACCCCTGGCACCTAGAGGCCTCTGCATAGCACAGAGACACAATAAATGGTGATGACCAATCGTGAGACTAAACAGAAACAAAGAGGAGAAAAATAAATGCTCTTAGATTAGCTGGAAACCTTGAAGTAGGAGAGAGAATTTTTTATCGTGTTATTCAGAACATTCTTTCTTGTCTCCGAGATCTGACCCAGTTCTACTAAAATTAAATTCTAAGTGATGCCACTCAACTCTCACTCACACAAAAGGTGAAAATCTGGGAGAAGTACAAGATGACTGAACCAAGTTTTTAAATTCTTGACTACAAGGAATCAGGAAATATGGATCTCACATGCAGACAAGATCATTGGTAGAATAATATCTTATGGGCTGTGTAAATCACAACATTTAAAAACTTTAGATACTGAAACAACGAAAGGAGACAAATGGGAATTTACTAAGTCTGGAAAGCTGATTAATTCTCAAGGATCAATGGAAACCAGTTTAGTGGATGCAGCACATTAGCTTTAGACATGCCTCAACTTTTTAAAACCAAATTAATTAATTAGGCCAATAAAGTCAATAACCAGTATGTCTGCTGATGCATTTCAATACACTTCCTTTAAAATACATAAAGACAGAAATGAATTTTTTTTTCCTCTGTCAATTTCCATACTGGTCAAATCCAATTAATGTAAATTCAACAGCACTGTCAAGATGCTTTCATTGAACTGAAATTTCATTGTGATAGCTGCTGCTACTGCACATTCTCAGCACATCCAGAGCTGTCTTTCACAGACAGAGAAGAAATAAAGTGGGTGGGTTTTTAGCCTCCCTCAGGGAATTGAGGTGCAGAGGAAAACTAATGACAGAAAGAGTCTCTTGCAGGAAATCCGGTCTCTCTCTCCAACAGCTCCATAAGCTGAAATTTATAGAAGCACCTAGGCCAATGTCAAACTTAATTACATACTTAAAAATACTCAACCAGAAAGAGATGACACTGTACTGATGTCACGTTGGAGCTCGGAAGCTTCCAAAGTCACCATATCGGATCTGGTTTCCAACACCTTCCACCATCTAACCCAACCTCATTTTCTAGCCTTATCATGGACTACCCTCTTTACCTAAACTTTACCTAGAATTGGTTTCCTCACAGTTGTTCAAACACATCTTGGGCTTTCTCCTCTGTAAACACCCCTCGGTCTATGCTCAGGCTATCTCACCTATCCCGGGTTCCAGTTCCAGATCCAGGTATGGGATTCTAGGTAAATCATCACCTCTCTGAACCTGTTTCCTCATCTCTAAAACAAAGCAGCTGGACTACTCGGAAGAGGCATTAAAGATCAACCAACCTAAGTTCTATGGCACTCATTCAATGCAATCAAAACAATTACTGAGTGCCTACTATGAGCATGGGACAAAATTTCTTCATCTGTAAAATAGTCTATATGTGAGAAGAAGGACTTGAATCCTGCACTAGCTGACTCTAAGGCCAGCTCTCTAACCACTATAATACTGAAATGTGGCACACATGAAAAGAACTCTAGGAGACCAGGCTGGAAAAGCAGGCACGCACTAAGAACATTAAGCTAAGGAGATGAGTTGGCAAAGGAGAAGCCTATACAAGATCACTGCATATTAAAGCTGGAAAGAACCCTGGAAATGACTCAGCCCAAACATCTCACTTTACAAATAAGGAAACTGAGACTCCAAGTGATTTGCCCCAGAGCAGACCTAGGATTGCGCTCTGGTCCTATCTCCAAATCCAGGGCTCCTTCCACCTAGAACCTAGAACGCCAGACCAAAGGATAGAATCTTTGTAAAGCATTTATCATAGCGTGTGGCACACAGTAGGCACCATATAAATGCTTATGCTTGGAATTCAGGCAAGAGGTCTGCCTCCAGGGCTTTTCTCCTTCAGTGACTTCTAACACTGGAGGATCTTTAGGCATGCCCTCCAGAGTCCAAAGAGCCTGTCCTCCCCCATCGTGCTCTGTGCCACCACAACCATAATTACCTCTCCTCCATCTTCTCCACAGAAACTTGGCACATGATACTTTCCAGGTAAGGATCCCTTAGAGAACCACAGAAAATGTGTGGGCAGTGAAGTGAAATTGTCAGCCCAGAGGATAGTGTAATGAGAGCAGAGCCCCATCCCAGGAAGAAGCCACTGGTGGCGCTGTACAGGGCACTTTGGAATGGCGGGACCTTAGTTACCAGGAGACCAGTAAGAGGACAGGGGAAGAGGCAGCAAGAGCCTGAAGAGGCTGTGGTCGAGAACAGAAAGGAGGGGGTGGATGCAAGAGGCCACAGGACCACAGGAGTTGGAAGGAACCTTCCCAATCAACCATCAATCCCAACCCCCCCTTCTGACGGATGAGGCCCAGAGAGACCCAGGGACTTTCTCAGGGTCACGCATCCAGTGAGAGGCTGAGGCAGCATCTGAACCCAGATCTTCCTCCCTCCAAGTCCAATGCTCAATCTACTATTCCATGCAGCCACTGACTTCAGGCATTTTAGAGATAGAATCTGTAGGACTTAGCAACTGGCCAGGTTCACCAAGGTTAGAAAGAGAAGGATGGTTGCTCAAGGTGAAGAGTTATAAGAAACTGTGTGACAATGATTTGCACTGCAAAGGTTTCTGCATAGAGTGTCTTTGGGTCTCATCTGGTTAGAGTTCTTTGGTTTAAAGAAATTCAAAAGTAAGACTGTAGTCTATATTCAAAATATCTTGTGATGTGACAGGAGGCCTCCCCTTCTTTCTCCTGCTCACTGTCATGTCCTCTATCTGCAAAGAAGCACTGGCTATGAAGGCATCATTCTTGAACCTATTTTTAGTTTGCTCTCTGTCCAAACAGGCTGATGCCAAGGCCAAGGTGACCAAACATTTTGTAAGGTAAGAAATTCCAAATTTGTTCCCTGCTTCAAAAATAACATCATGGTAAAATCTTACAAATCAAGTTTCTTATAATAAGGGATATCTTGGCTGAATTACTCGTGAAAAAATCTTGTGGAAGCCGAATCTCTCCAAACCTAGTGCAGATGTGCTTTCTGTGCCTTTATTAAGCAAGCAAAAATGGAGAGATGCATTGGTTGGGCAATCTCAGAGTGATACTGACAAAGAATGCCCGCAAAGGCAGGGACGACAGCACCATCATCCTGACACACGGCCAGATTGGGTTTGAGGTGGAGACCTGAGCTGCCTGGCTTGCATTGATCCAGATGGCTATGCAAAAAGATGCCTGTGCATCGAAAGTGAGCTGGCTTTCACTGCTCCGCTGAAAATAAACCACAGGCTACCATGTTCATTATATTGAAAGAAAAATGGTGTCTTCACTTGTAAACCATTGATTATAAATTCATTAAACCGAGTTCTACATGGAATGATAAAAGAAAAAAAATACCATGAATTATGTGGATTTCACCCCCAAGTAGATGGGAAGCTTCAGGAAATGATCTGTTGATATGTCGAGTGCACTGTAATAAAAATGTACTTTGCTTGGATCTAAATATCACTTACAACGCCTGAATTATCCATATAACCTCTCAGGCAGGGGCTCCTGGTGGGAACCTATTTGCCGAAACTGCTTCAACCATTGATGAGCTCAAGCAGGGAGGTCTACATGAAGTCACACAACTGCAGTGCTGACCGCTGTTACTTTAAAAGATCTACCATGAAGGAACAGCAGCCATAGAGAGTTATGACCAACAGGGTTTAAAGTGGACACGATCCTGGTCCAGCAGGGACCCTTACTCCACCTTTGGAGGCAGCCTGCAAGTCAAATCACAGCCTGTAGAACATAATGATTATGTGCAGGAAAAGCCCGATCAGACAACGTAGCCTCCATGGTGGGACTGAGATACTCCAGACACGATCCTTACGCAGAGATTCCACTGTTCATAATACCTTTTAAAAAAAAGCCATTTAAGGGAAAACAAATGGGACCATCTTAGCATTCCTTAAGCCAGCAAAACTGCAATGATGGCTCTAGGAGCTAAAGAATAAGGCCTGCCTGAAAATGCTTTCATGCTGGTTAGGCCAGTCAGGAGTCCGATGCCCCTGAAGCATATTTCAGCTAACGCATCTTTCCTTTTTTTCATGGTTCTTTTCTCTTGGTCTGTTTCTTCTTTCACAACATGACTAATATGGAAATATATTTTACACAAGTGTACATGCATAACCTATATCAACTTGCTTACCCTCTTAGGGAGGGAGGAGGAGATAATTTGGAACTCAAATTTTAAAAAAATGAATGTTTAAAATTGTCTCTATATATAATTGGGAAAAATAAATACTATTTTTAAAAAGACAAGTCATATCAGACTCATTTATTTTCTTTTGTGATGTTACTAAAGTACTAGATATAAATTACTTGTATTTCAGTGAAGCATTTAACAAAATATGTCATGCTTTTGGACAAGAGAGACAATAATATTGTTTTTCAAACTGACTGAAGGACCAGACTCTAAGAGTTTTCAATATCAATGTGGCAGGAGGTCTCTAGTGGAGGATCAGTGCCATCTAATATTTTTTAAATAAAGGCAAAAACGGCACGTTTACTGAATTAGAAGATGACACCACGCTGGACAAAAGAATAAGGACCCAAAAGGAATCTAGCAAGATGAAATTCAATAGGGACAAAAATAAAGTCACACACTTGGGCTCAAATAATCATCCTCCCAAGAACAAAGTGGGAGAGGCATGCCTGACAAGGATCTGGAAGCTCGATGAATCAGCAGGGTGAGCTTCAGTAAGAGTAAGGGGGTGATGATCCCCCTGGGCCTTACCCCACGTCAGACCACGTCTGCAGGTTCAGGTTCATTTCTGGGCACCTTACTTTGGGAAGAACATTGAGTGGTGCCAGAGAGGATCCAGAAGCGTGCAATCAGGATGGTGGAAGGCCTTGAGTCTGTGACATCTGAGGATTGGGGGAAAGATCTGGGGAAGTAGTTTAGCATAAATAAATGAAGAGGATAAAGAAGGGAGGGATGTGACAGCTGTGCTCCAGTACACGAATGGCTGCAATGTGAAAGACAGAGGGCAGAACCAGGAGCAATGCATGGAAGCTTCTGAAACAAAGAGAAGGCTTGAAGAGCTCGATTTCAGGGAAGAAAACTCCTCAGGACTGGAGCTGACCCAAAATGGAACAAATGGCCTGCCTCTGGACCAGGTGGGTTCTCCCTCCTTGGAGGTCTCAGAGCAGAGATGTCAATGGCCAACCATTTGTCCAATATGTCAGGGCAGGAATTCCTCTGGGGTCTGGGTTGGACTAGGTGGCCCTTAAGTTCCTTCAAACCTTAAAATTCAATGACGCTGATGCAGTGACTCGGGGCATTCTCTGCTGCCTCCTCGCCGGTAGAATGTAAGCTGCAGAGGGCAGGGACAATTTTTATTTTTGACTTTGAATCTCTCACTCATCACACTGCCTTGAAGCTAATAGATGTTATTCATTTCAATCAAATTCAACTCAACAAAACATTTCCTGAAGTCATACGTTGTTTTAAAAAATCAGGGTGATAATATCTATGATATCTAAGGCAGAGTTGGGAGAATAAAGCAAAATAAGAAAGGACTTGGAAAATTTTAATCTGTTAAACCCCAACAACAAGCGAATCTCAATGAAGCTTTCCATAAAGGGAACTGTCCTATTCACACCTTCCAGTTGGTACTTAAAAGTGTGACACGCATGGTAACGTCTTCCTACAAATAGGAAGCTCAATGTTACGACCTTGTGAATTGCTGGCAAACCACCTTGCTTCAGATCAAGGTCCAGAGATCCTTTCCACTGTCGCTGCCTGAGAATGACTCTATTAAGAATTCAGGACTCTGGGCTCCATCTGTTTTATTTGGTATCCTAACTAAAATTGACTGCAGAGATCAAGCCCTCCTGGGATGACCTAAAAAACTGCCTTGCTTTTTGTTCCTAATCTGACGGAGAAAGAGGAGGTTAACTTCATTATTCTGTCAGGGAAAAAAATGCCCAACTCAACACACTTTTACAGCATGGAGTTACTGGCCCCTTGAATAAAAGAAGCTGATCCTCTCTACGAATGTAATCTGAAATTCCATCAGAATAGTTAGCATTTCTCAGCCACTCGAAAAACTAGAAATCAGCTGAAAAACTGGTTTTCTAATACCTCGGTGAATTAGAATTAGTCTGGATAAAGACCTTAGGAATACAGGTCTTACCTCTGAAATGAGACCTCTGTGAAAGGAATACACACACACACACACATACATGCTCACACTTATACTCACACTCACACACACACACAAAATCAAACAAACATTTATTAAGCACCTACTATGTGTCAGGCACTTTGCTAAGCACTGGGGATACAAAAAGAGGCAAAAGACAGTCTCTGTCCTCAAAAGCTTACAATCTAATGAGGGAGAAAAGATGCAAACAAATATACACAAAGCAATCTCTATGCAGGATAAATAGGAAGGAAAGAAGAGCAGGACAGCATTAAAATGAAGAGGCACTGGGGAAGGCCTCCTGGAGAAGGGGAGCCAGGGAGGGCAGTAGTCAGAGTAGAGGAAGTAGAGCTTTCCAGGGATAGGGGACAGCCAGAGAAAATGCCCAGAGCCAAAAGCTAGAGTATCTTGTTTGTGGCCAAGAAGCCAGTGTCATTGAATCGAAGAGTACGTGTCTGGAAGTAAGGTGTAAAAAAACTGGAAATAGGTTACGAAAGCCTTCGAATGCCAAACAGAGCATTTTATATTCGCTCCTAAAGGCAGCAGGGAGCTATTGGAGTTTACTGAGTAGGTGACACAGTCGGACCTGTGCTTTAGGAAAATCACTTTAGTGGCCAAATGAAGGATGGACTGCAGTGGTCAGGGGCTTGAGGCAGGCAGACCGCCAGCAGGCTATGAGGAGATGAGGGTCATTGATCAGAGGACAGAAGGGGTTCCAGAGAGGTTGCAGAGGTGAAATCAGCAGCTTAGATGTGGGGGGTGAGAGATAACGAGGAATCCTGGGTGGCTCCTAGGTTTGAAGTCAGAGGGAGTAGGAGGATGGGTTGCCTTCTACAGCAACAGAGAAGGGCCAGGGGGGAGGATTTGAGGGAAAGATAATGAATTCAGCTTTGGATATGCCGACTGTAAGATGTCTACTGGAAGTCCAGTTGGAGATGTCTCAAAGGCATTTGGAGATGCGTACACGTGTACACACACACACACACACACACACACACACACTGAAAATCAACACTGATTACAATCTTCGGTCAGGTTTTATATAAACCAAACTAAGAGCTTGGAGGAGAGGAATGGATCTGTATCCTAGACAGTATGTAAGGATCCTTTATCCCTCCAAAATACCACCAAGGTTAGAGACTGGCCAGAGCAGTAGAAATGAGACATAGAGCAAAGAAGTGAAGGATGCACACATCGGCGATGATAATGGTATAATGGTGTCATGAAAATGATACAAAAATAATAACAATAAAGTCACTGGAGATTGATGGAAAAGGCAAAAACAGTTACTGCCTTGTCAAAGGGTACAAATGCACCACGTAATTACCTTAATTAACCAGAGATCTATTCATTTATTTGACAAGCATTTATTAAGTGACAGGCACAATGAGAGGCCTGGGAACACAAATCAGTACTTGCCCTCAAGGAGGTGGCATTTCACTGCTTAGCACAGTGCCTAGCACACAGTAGCTGCTTCATGTTTACTGACTGATTGACCGTATAAAGAACTGACAAACGCAAATGAGAAAGTATAAAATAAGGGACCCAGACCAACAAGATTTATGATTTAACTAACGATTTATAAGTGGCCGTCTTCCTGAAGTTAATAGGCTTAAAAAGGCACCTAGAACTTCACTTAGAAGACTGACTTGCCACAAGCAGAATGAATCGGGGGTCTTCTGGGCTCCCCCTATTCCACACTGAATCCACTCAGTGATTTGGGGATGGGCAGAGAAGGAGAACCCATGGGAGCCAAAGATCAGAAGGGACCCCGCTAGGCTAGGGTATCTGAGCCTGGAAGTCAGCTATGACAATCTATGGGCTGACAGCCTCGGCAAGGGTACGGAAATGAGACGTGCTCTCGTACACGTGAAACAGGAAGCCTGCCATGGTGCCAGAAGGCAGAGGACTTCCTACTCTGTCTCCTTTGGCAGGTCATCACCTCTGTCCTGTGTTGGAATGGCACCCACACATGCTTTGGGGTGTTCTCCAAAGGTTCTGTACTGGTCCTCTTGTCCTCTCTCTTTCCAGCTCTCCCCTGGTAATATTATCGGTTTCCACAGGTTCAATTGTCATCTCTTTAAAGGTGACTCCCATATATACATAACTGCATACATGTATACGTATACACACACACACACACACACACACACACACACACACATTTATTGTCCTTAGACTCTTAAATCCAAGCTCCAGGCTTCCTAAGTTCATAAATAAACAAAAATGTTGGACATCTCCCATTGGACTGTCCCCTGGACATCTCAACCTCAATGCCCAAAACTGAATTCATTATTTTCCTCAAAAGACCTTTCCTCTATCTGTTGAGGGAACCCCATCCTTCCAGTCCTCAGGTTCAAGGCCTCAGGGCCATCCTTAGCTCTTCAATCAGTCGCCAAGTCTCGTCCATTTTTTCTCCACATCTCTCCGCTCTCTCTCCTTCTCTGTGCTCCCCCAGCCACCACCATGGTTCCATCCCTCATGACCTCTCGTGGACTTTGACAGTGGCCTCCTAACTGGCCTCCCTGCTTCATTCAAGTCCTGCTTTCACACAAGAGCCGAACGCTGATTTTCCTGAAGCGTGGATCTCTCTGTGTCACTCACTACTCAAAGAGCTTCCGTGGATGCCCACACCGGCCTATCTGCTGTCTCTCGCACATCTCCTCCCATCTCTTGCCCCCATGACACCACGCAAGCTGTCTGTCCCACACCCTGCCAGGCCTGGCTCTCTCTCAGGATCCATCAAAGCTCATCCCAAATGGCTTTTCCTGATCCCCACCCCTAGCTGAGAGTGTCTCTGCCTCATCCAATTACTGTGTCTAAGTCTTGTATTTACTTACATGTCAACATGTGACTTTCCCCATGACCATCTGCTCTGCCACTACACCCCAAGCCCCCTGGGGCTTTGCTATCTGACATGCGGCCAAACCTTCCTCTGTGTGCTGTCGCCCCCATCTGAACGAGAGCTCCTCAAGAGCAGAGATTATCTTGCTTTCCTTCTTATTTCTCCCGCGTTTAGCATAGTGCTTTGTCCCCAGTAAGCATGTAAAAATACTTTTCCATTCACTCATTCATTTGGAGGTACAATAGAGCACCAGGCCTAGAGTCAGGGAAGCTTGAATTCAGATCCAGCTTCTGACGCTTACTAGCTGTGCGTGACCTTGGGTAAGTCACTTAACCTCTGTTTGCCTCAGTTTCTTCAATTGTAAAATGGGGATCATCCTAGCACCTAACTTCTCAGGTTGCTGAGACACTCAAAGAAGAACTGGAATACTTGTGATAGCACACAATAAATATGAGTTATCATCATCATCATCATCACTATATTATCATTATTATTTCTAGGATATAAGGTCCCTGAGGACAAGGACTCCATTTTTGTCTTCAAAGCTCCACTCCCTAGCACAATCAGTGTCTGAGGCACAGTGGGCGCTTAATAAATGCATGTGACTGACTGACTGAAGGAGAGTGATAAGCAATAAGTCTGGTAAGGCAAGCTGGAGCCAGATGACAAATGCCAAACCGAGGAGCTTGCACTTTATCCTAGAGACAAAAGTGAACTAACGAGTCAGTGGATCAACCAGCACCTATTAGGTGCCAAGACACAACAGGCACTCTCAAGACAGAGGTGCCACAGACCTTGTGGAGAACCGGCATGGCCAAACGCTGCCTTTGGGAGCCTCAATCTGGCAGCAGCAGGGGGCAGAGAGGCTTGGCCTGGAGAGATCGATTGAGAGGCTATGATAACAGACCAGATGAAAGGGGCTGGCTGCCAGAAGCCAGCTGATGGTCATGAAGAAGCAAGGAGATGCAAGGGATGCTGGGGAGGCAGGAGCAGACCAGACCATTCCATAGACACCTGCCTGCCCGAGCTCCCGAGGACCCACCACTCGGCTGGGGCTGCAGTCTGGGGACAGCCGCAGTGGCCCCAGCACCGAGGCAGCCTTGCTCTTGGATTATAATGGCGATGTGGAAAAGAACCTTCTGGATCCCCAGCGTGAGTTCTGGAGAGAGTGATTGTAAGGGCCATTGTGGAATTCCAAAGATACCAAGAGGAAGACTTTTAAAACTGCCTACAGCTCTGGAGAAAAGAAGAGCTCCCAAGCTGATGCAGCTGATATTGAAGGAAGGAAAGAAGCAGAAATAAATCTGTTTGAAGAAAACCTCAGCCTGGACCTGGCACTGGTCAATTGGGTCTGAAAACATGACACCCCCCTACTCCGAAAGAGTTTCTTTTCTGCTAAGCTGAAGGCCTGCCTCCACCACCACTGCAAGGCTACCTCATCTCCTTGCCATTGAGTTGAGGACTGATATTGGAAAACGTCTTCCCAGCATCTCCTAAGGGAGGGTGGGGAGGAGTCTGACCTCCTGAAGCAGTGGGTCAATGGTCAGTCTCTGGGAGCTCTGAGCATGAAGGGCAGGAACCAGAGGAGGCTCCAGGATGCTGGGATGGCTCCTGTGGCTTGTGCCCATTTGCCTTGTAAATTCCTAGTCCAGTGGAATGTGAGGACACATAGCCAGGGGTCTCTTAGTGGGCATGTCAGCTGATTCACATCTTTTCTCACAGCCACTGAGCTCTCTTTAACAGTAACCAGTACATGTTGCCTTTTGTACCTCATTGGGGCAGCTAGGTGGCGCAGTGAGTAGAGCACCAGCCCTGGAGTCAGGAGGACCGAGTTCAAATCTGGCCTCAGACACTTGACACATGTACTAGCTGTGTGACCTTGGGCAAGTCACTTAACCCCAACTGCCCTGCCAAAAACAAATAACAAAACCAAAAAAAAAAAAATCAGGAGGATTCCTGAACCTCAGGAAATCCAAAAACCCTCTAAAGCAAGAGTTCTCAACATAATTTAATCACTTGGGGACCATGGATGGGGCGGGGGGAGTCCATGAGCTTGAATGCGGGAAAAAAATTGCATCTTTGTTTCTACAGAATTGGTTTCCTTTGTATCTGATTTCATGCATTTAAAGACATGATTCTGAGGAGGGGTCCACTGGCCTCCCAAGGAGTCCACAAAACAAAATGGCTAGAAAGTCCCTCTCTAAACAGTGGCTTCAATTTGAACAAGTGAACCATGTCAATATTAGAAGCCTCATGTTCAGGGGTTCATCCAAAAGAAACCCAGCGCTCACGGCCACAGACATTCACGGACTCCACGTTGGCTGGAGTGACCACTCAGGGAAGGCATCCCTCCACCTGTGGGAGTGGGGGAGGAGAGGGGCCCTTCCTGGGAAAACGTACAGACAGGGAGGAAGGAGGGCAGTGAGGAACAAATGTAAACTCCATCTTCTCTGGTGGGGCTGTGACCCTGTGACTCAGATTTTAAATCTCGGCCACCCCTCCCGGCCGGGAGGTCAGAAGATCAATTTCACAGTCGGTGCTGGCCCGCCGGCCGTCCCTCCTGGGCCCCCCAGCCGCCCCTCCTGGGCCCACTGGCTTCGCCTCACTTCTTGCTGAGCTAATGTTGTTCTCTTTTCCCTGATTTCACTCCAAGGAGGCTTAGGTCTACTTAAATAAATGCCTAGAGGAAAGAGCGGACGCCACCGAGTCAGGCCGGAGCCCCTGCCGTCGCCATGACCCGCGATAACCAGCGTGAGCTTGCCCGCCAGAAGAACATGAAAAAGCAAAGCGACTCAGGCAAGGGAAAACGCGGGGATGACGGGCTCTCTGCGGCTGCCCGAAAGCAGAGGGACTCGGAGATCATGCAACAGAAGCAGAAAAAAGCCAATGAGAAGAAGGAAGAGCCCAAGTAACTCTGTGGCTCATGCCCATCTCTCTTGCCCATCGACCGTGTGCCTGGAGCCAGTCCCGTCACGCTCTCGCCTCCTCCTGTAGCGCTCACAGGTCCCAGAACTGATGGCATTCCCTTCGCCCTGTGTCTGCAGTGGGTTCCCTCTGTGCATCCTTCCCCCCAGGCAGCCTTGCTCTCCTCCAGGGCATTCCTGGGGGTGAGGGGGCTACCCTCTCCCAGTGTTTTTTATTCCTATGGGGCTTACCCCAGAGTATTAAAAGTAGCTTTGTAATTCCTCTGAAAAAAAAAAATAAATAAATGCCTAGAAGTGTTGAGGACATAATTCTTGGTCAAATCCTTCAGAGATGCCTGGGTTTAGGCTCAGTTCACCAGAAGACTATGAAACCTCGAGTACGTTTGCCAACTTCACAGCTCTCTTTGGGACAGACACTTTACTGAAAGGCTAGACACACTGAATGTTCGTTTACGTTTACCTCTTGCCTCCCCCTCTGCCCCTCCTTCATCTGTGGAACCTTTCAGTTTAAGGAAAAAGACTCAGCAACTAATTGGATGTGGGCCCTGAGGGAGAAGGAAGAGTTGAAGATGACTCTCACATCTAACCTGGGTGACCTGGAAGGCAGGGAGAGGGCTGGGGGGGGGGGGGGCCACCGGAGCTCTGCGGGGGAGAGAGGGAAAAAACACCAAGTTCTGCTTCGCCCACACTGGGTTTCAAATGCCCACAGAACATTCGGGTGGAGATAGGAAGAAGTTGGCAGGGTTGAGGCCAGGCCTGGAAATAGAGGCCTGGAAGTCTTCCGCATAGTTGAACCAATGGAAACCAATGACATCACTAAGAAACATGAAGAAAAAGGAGCATGGCATAGAACTCTGGGGCACTCTCACACAAGGGAAGAGACAGGAAGGATGATATAACAAAGGAGACTGAGAAGTGGGCGGGTGAGGGAACAAAAGGCAGGAAGGGAGAGTGATGGATGGTATCAAATGCTACAGAGAAGTCAAGAAAGATAGACTGGGAAAAGGCCACTGAGGTCAGCAATTAAGAGAGCGTTAGTAACTACAGCAAGCAGGCTGAGGTGAGCGATGAAGCTGGGTACCGGGCTGCAAAGGGACAAGAAGTGAGGGGAGAGGGATGGAAGCCAAGGAGTACAGACAGCTTTTAATGAGAGATTCATTATGTGTTCAGCACTTCTGGAACTCCATGGGGCATTTCATTAAATGGTTCTTTTGGATATTTGTCACATAACTAGGAAATTTTTGTCCTATCACTGGATTATTATCATTCTTTGGGCAATGATCAAATTGTTCAAATGTGTTAAGATGGGGTTCATTTCTGCAGTAAAAATCAAAACCATAATAATGCCAGGGAGCTACTGTTTTCTAAACTGTGAAGAGAGTTCAGGATATCCTAGGGCATTCTGGCTAAGCAAAGATTTACCTAAAACAGCTTAGAGGTGGATAACCGTGGTCGCTTCGTCACTCACTCATTTAAGAGAAATGTCCCAACCCTAAAATGGAGAGATTCTCAGGAGAGACACCCCTGCCTGAAATAACAGCCAGGTGGTGTTCTAAATATTTGTTTTGAATTGTAAATCTGCCGTTTGGAATTCTGAACCTCCTCTTCCCATAAGAACTACGTAATTTACTGTGGTTTAGCTCCCTGCTAGTCCACCTATTTAACCCATAACGTAGTCAAAATATTGTGCATACACAACAAAAAATAATACAATTGAAACTGCTGCAATCCTTATAATTAAACAAAAACAATAAAAATTGCTTAAAAAATATTTTATCGTGAGTGCTAGTGCTTGGGAAAAACCTGGTTTAATTAAAGACTGAAGAAGCAGATACTTTCCTGGAGTTTCTAGGCCTTACTGGGGGCCGATGAGGACGTTTCTCTTATAAGTAAAATTTCATTTCCAAACTAACTGCTTTCCTTGTCTTTGATTGAGGTATATCACCGGAATGACTTTGAGCTTCCAAATAAAATTAAGAAAAAAGGAAGATAATCAGAGAAGAGGGGAAAAAAGCAGGGAGAGAGTGAAAAGGTAGACAACATTTTTTCAAATGACAGGTCGAAAGTTAAAAGAGAAGGAGGACAGATAAGGAGGATGGAAGCAGGAAAAGTCCAGGTTTTGGAAGCACACAACATGGGTTCAAATCTTGCCTCTGACACTATGTGCCTGACCTTTGGCTCCCTGGGCCAGATTTCCTCATCTGTACCACACTGGAGGGAGACGGGCTGACTACTAAGGTCTCTTTTTTTCCAGCACAGCATTCAAGGATCCCCACGATCTGTCTCCCACCTTCCCTTCCGGTCTTGCCTCCCACAACTCCCTTTTACCCACTCCATGATTGTGCCAAAACACCCAAACCTAGCCTTCCCTTCCCCGGTCCTTCGGTCCAGTTGTCTCTCTGCTATACACACCTACAGAAATCCAGCCTTACCAGGTCCGCTCCAACGTCTCCTAGTTCATGAAGCTGCCTTCATCTCACCTCAATCCCAGAAGTAATCTTTATGCCCTCAGAACGTCTCGGGCATTCGCTTTTACTCTTCCTATACAGTGACTCTATCAGCCTGCAACTGAGTATTTAAGACAAATATTGATATGGGGCCTACTGTGCTTGGCACCATGCTGAGCGCATTACAATGGTCTTGTCTGATCCTCACAAGGGCCCGGCTGTTATTATCCCCATTTTACAGATGAGGAAACTGAGGCTCGTAAGAGGGTGAGTGACTTTTCCGGCATCACTCCGCTCAGTTAGTGTTGGAGGCCGGGTGCTTGCTGGGTCTTACTGCTCCAAGTACATGTCTTCTTTATCTTCCCAGACTTCGAGCACCTCAAGGCCAAGGACTGTATCTTATTGGTGCCCCCTAGTGTCTAGCCCAGAGCTCCGTATGCAGTGTGGGAGTGGTGGATGGTGGGACCCTCAGGGAGCTCCTCTAAACCTCTTCTGTTACAGATAAATAAAATGAGGCCCAGAGAAACTGAGTGACCTTGCCAAAGTCACACACGGATTAGGAGCAGATCCAAGATATGAAGCCAGGACCCCTGATGCCCATTCTGGTGTCCTTTCTACAATACCAGGACACCCTCTTGGTGCCCACTACCCATTCACCAATGAGAACCGAGAGGTCAAGTGAGTGCTGTTCCTAAGCAGCCCTCCTTTGTTCACTGTGGCATCTCCGGAGTGACTTCACGGTCCAACAAAGCAGCCTGAGGACTGGAGGCTACTTGAGATGTCTCTGGAAGGAGTTAGTTAAGATTCAAGAGATGAACTTTTATTACATTTCATGCCGGCTTTCCTTTTTTGATACACTCCATTTGGAAGTCAAATAACAAATTGCTTGTGTTTATTAAGAATGCAAACGGGCAGCCTACAGTGCAGAAAACAGCTCCCAAGCATCATTCCAAGGAGCCGTACACTGGGAAAGTTTACTCAGAATTGCTGGAGAACTCTGGAGCCCAGTTGTTCAAGCGTGAAGGATCACCATTTTCATGACTCATCTCCCCACCCCCCACGTAGTTTATTTATTTGTTTAAACTTCTAGCTTGGGATAATTTAACTCTTAACATCGATCCGTAAATGCTTTGCAGAAATTCAAAATTTTCCAGGCCCTTCAAAATATCAACTAACTTTTTGACCACACTTACCATCTTGGGGATAATGTAGCTGATGCATCCCACCCCCACCCCTGTCTCTCCCCTCTCTGTAGGTTGTCTTCTTCCATTAGAATTAAGTTCCCTGAGGGCAGGGACCCTCTTGGTTGCTTGGGTTTGGCTCCCCAGAGCTTAGCATACAGCAAGTGCTTAATTAAGCCTTCATCCATCCATTCATCTATCTATCCTAACAGCTATAATACCTATGCCATCTCTCTATGCTACACATGTTATCTGTCTATATTTACTACCTACACAGCCATCGATGCTATGTTATCTATCTGTAATATCTATACTATCTGTCTATGTCTACTACTATTGACTGTACTGTCTATATAGCTATCTATCTAGGTTATCTATCTATATAGCTAGCTATTTGGCTATCTGTTATCTGGCTATAATATCTATGCTGACATCTATAACATCTAGTGTGTTCGACGGTATCTACCCATACCCATACATAGCTAGCTGGCTATCCTAGTCTGAGAAACCTTTGAGCTTGCTTTTCCTGTCAGATAAATCTGAACTGATGAAAAATCCACATGATAAAGCTCATCAGAATTCTCTTCCCTTCCACATTTCGGTCTCGCTCTAATTTACAAGCCTGCTAATGTGTCCCCAAGACAGAGAAGTGCCATTTTTTTCCTGCAGAGACATTCGCCTTTTTTATGCCCTACTGTATCACGTCAGTGCAGAAGGCAGAAATGCTATTTTTCTGGCTTAGCAAATGCTTCTCTCACTGCTGATGGCCCAAGTGCTCCTTTCTGGGGGCTCTACCCCCCTTTGCTGGGAGGTAACCGAAGCTGTTCACCAGCAAGTTTTCCCTCAGTATATATAACCGACAACGATTTAACCACTAGCTACTGCTCTATGTTTTGCTGGTTCATTGTACACTTGCGTGTTTTTAACTGTACTAATCACCACCATTTTTCTAAGTAGGTCTGAATCTTTTTTCCTATAGAATCTCAACTGTCAGATCTCTTGTTACCTGTACATTTATTTCTAGCTTCTGTGGCTTTTATATTCTTCTATCACACACTATTTCCAAATGGCACATTTGTCTTAAACATGCAAGTGGAAAACTTCACCTGCCCTGGGCCTTTGGATCAGATAAGTGAGCACACGCTGTTATTAGAACAGCTCATACTGAAGGAAAAAAATGAAGGTTTGCAAAAGATTCTTGGTAATGCTAATGAATACATTTACGTAGCCAAGAAAAAGTGACCCAGGAATTCTCGCCAAATCAGGCCTTTTAAAAGATGAAAATGAATTCTGAGGATTTAATTAATTCTGAGCATAATCCCCTCTTCTTTGGCTCCTGAGCATGCAGAGCCCCAGGTCTCTCTGCCTGACAGTTTGCCCCCTAAAACATCTTCAAATACTGCTGAGAGATGTTTAACTTGGGGGCCATTTTGACCTTTGACTCTTCACTATCTGACAATAAACTCTGTTGGATTGCTGAAATCAAGTGTCTAATTACACGATTTCACAATAGTCATAATTAAACTTCTAAATAATGCAAATGTCCTTTAAACCTGACATCTGGTACAAGTAAAACACCAGAGGACACAAGACCGAAGTCTTCTCAAGGTCTTCCTGCCTCTGTTTTCAAGCTAAGCTCTAAAGTCATTCCCTGGTCTTGAGTCTCATCTGCAAAAGGGGGTGGCAAGGGAATCACTCAGGTCCTTACCGGCTGAAGATTCTCTGAACATGATGCACCATTTCTCCCAATAGGCTGCTGTTCGTGCTCATAAACCAAAAACACAATTTTACTCTCAGTGATGAGAATGTATCCTGTATCACAACAAACCCACCATGAAGCCCTGTGCAATTCATAACAAAAGAGAACAGGGACATCCCCATTCGGCCACTGTATAACTAAGCGCACATATCGCAGACGGGCTTGGAAGTCGGGGGCCTGTGCACCTGTGAGCTTTTGGCCAGGTCACTTAACTCCTCTGTGAAAAGAGGGTGTTGGACCGGCCAGTTTCCAAGGTCCCCATCAGCTCTGGATCCAGGATCCTGTGTCAGCCCTTGAAGGAGACACAAAGAACTTTGAGAAACAGCCCCTGTCCTCATGGGGCTTCAGTCTACAGAGAGAGAGACGGCACACGCCCTAACAGGCCAAACAATCGAATAATATGCATTAGCTAGAAGGCTGACTAGACTAGAATGAGGGCAGGAGACAGAGAAAAAGAGCCACAACCAGGGAAGTTCCAAAGGGCCAATAGGCCTGTTTCTAGGAGCTGCAGCTAAGAGGCCAGGGCTGTGGAAGGCAAGCAGCAGCTGGGGGAAGGATCCTGTTTGTCACCACCAGGGCTGGGACCAAGGCACAAACCCAAACTGAAATAAGCCCCAGCAACAAGATTTGCGCCAAACTACAAACTAAACCAAAGTGGTTCCTTCCAAAAAGAAACAAATCATGAGCTAGTGAGCTAAAACTGCTGAACTAAACCAAAAAGCCAGCAGAGAAGCTTATACAGACTCAACGGCCCTGGTCAGTCACTCAGGGCAGCAGAAAAGAGGCTGCTATGAGAGTCAGAAGAGCCCGGAGCCTAGATCTGAGCTCAGCCAGGGGCCTGCGGGACTGCGGGCAAGTCGCCAAACAGCACATTCAGGGCCCAGCTCAGCAGCAAATGATGGGGCACAAAGTGCTTTCTTGAGCTCCCTCTCCCTCCCTCCTCTCACCCCCTTCTTTCTTTCTCTCTCCCTCTCTCTGTCTAGCTCTGTCTCTGTCCATATGTGTGTCTCTATCTCTCTCTTTGTATCTCTGAGGGTCTATCTCTCTCTCCCTGTCTTTCTGGCTGGCTCGCTCTCTCTCTCTCTCTCTCCTCACAGCTAATTAGAGGTGACCTAGTCTGTCCCCTTGCCTAGAGTCAAGGCTGCGCTCAAACCACCCGGAAGACCAGCTCTCTCGACCTTCAGGATCTGCCTACCATGGAAATGTCACAGCTCAGCTTAGGTGCTGGTGTCAGCATGAAGATGACCTGTTCCATTTCCACTTCAAAATGTTCTTGCTGCAGCTGAAGTCCATTTCTTCTGGTTTCTGCTCTAGAGACAGAACAGTAGCTCAGCTTTTACATACCCCTGTGAAGAGTGCCAAGGGCCTCCCTCGCAACAAGCCTGTGAGGTGAAGAGGGCAAGTACTGGATTCCCATTTTACACATGGAGAAACTGAGATATAGGAGAGACTAAGCAAGCTGGCCAGGACCACAAGGCTCCTAAGACACCCAGCCAGAGCTGCTTCCACTCTCATGTTCTGCTGCCCCTAGAAAGCTCCTAAAACGATCCAAGAGTCATTAACCACACGGCAGACGGAGACAGAAGGTTTGATTTCCTAGACAGATGGGTTTAAGGACAGTGTTATACTTATAAAAGCAGCAAGCAATGGGTATGCATTATTTGCATGAGTCCCTCTAGGAATGATGATGTCTGTGCCAATGGATGTGTTCCCTAGGGATGTAATTGGGGAAGTGCTGGGACCCATCTGCACCAGTACTGGATACTTTGTACATATTTGTTTACAGTTACATGTGTACCTGTTGTTTTCCCTGACAGAAAGTAAGCTCACCGAGGGCAGGGACTATCATGCTTTTTGTCATTGTATGCTAGTGCCCAGTACATACTGGGCACTCAATAAATGCTGATTCAATTATGAATAAAAATGTCAACACTGATTAAGCACCATGTACTGCAAGCACCATACTAGGCACTGAAGAGAAGAAGATGAAAACCAACCCTGCCTCTGCCAGCAAAGAGCTCCAACTTTGGTTGGGAAGGGTATATAAATATAATTATAATTCAGAGTAAGTAAATAATTCAGAGCAAAATGTGAGAAGTACAAAGGGATTGAAGAAATGGGAAAAGAAGGCTCAGAGAAGTCTTGAAGAAAGAGTGGGACTTGAACTAAGCCTTGCAAAAAGGGAAAAATTCCAAAAGGCAAAGATGCTCTAACAAAGGCCTGAAGATAGGAGGGGCTGGAGGGGCTGGAGAGGGCAGATCAAATGGAAGAAAGTCATCTGACACAAAGCTGGGGAAAGTGGGCTGAAGCCCGGTGGGAGGAGGCCTTGAAGGCCAGGATCAGGAGTTTATTTGATGGTCAATGGGGAAAGCTCCATTTATTGAGTATTGTGGACTGGACTAAACTGGACTAGGGGTACAGCCCAGTGGGTTTGGAAGGAGGAGCCAGGATGGTCAGGAGGCTATTTATTGGGGTCTGCCTGTGGGCCAATGAGGCAGGAGCAGCACCCAAAGACATACCTCATCTGGGGGTCACCAAAATGAGCCCAAGTTCTGGAAGGCTAGGGAAGTGGGGTGGAGAAGAGAGGAAGAAGGAGAGGTAGAGGAGAGAGGGAGGGGGAGGGAAAAAGGGGGAAGGGGAGGGGGAGGAGAGGGAGAGGGAGAAGAAGAAGGAGGGAGAGGTAGAGAAAAGAGGGAGGGAGAAGAGAGGGGGAGGAGAGAGGGGAGGGAAAGAGAGAGGGAGAGGAAAGGAGAACAGTGGCAGCACAGCCTCATGGGGCCGCCATCTTCATAGGCCCACTCTGTATTGACTCCTCAATCCCTTTTCTAGGTCTTGTTTCCTAGGTCAAAGCCTACGATCACACCATATTATCTGATGTCCCCATCAGCTCTTTGGCCATACATTCTCTGCATCGGCATCTCACCACACAGTAGAGGGGAATGTCATCTGCAAATTTCACAATTTCACCGTGTATACTCTTTTACAGATCATGTTAAAAAAAAATAAAATCAGTCCCAGCAACAATTCCAGGGTCCACCCACTTTTTATTTTCCTCTTTTAAAAAGGGTTTTATCCATTATGAAAAGAATTCCATTCATCTGGCTTTAAGCACAATTGCATTTTTTTTAATTCAGAAAATACATCTTGCCAGGTCAGTCTGCCTCCTTTGGCCATGGAATCACCATCTTCTGAAGGCACATAATGAGGATCTTTGCCATGTTTGCTATCAAGGCCTACGAGGCTTGATGAATTCAGATTCACACAGTTGGGCACTTGATATGAAAGTGACTCTTTTAATCTTATTCATTGATTTCAATACCTAACCATCTTCAGAAAGAAGAAAATCATAATTTACAGAAAGCTCTGACTGCCTTGGGAGGCTGAAGGAGGCATGTCAGGAGCAGAATTCTTTGCATGGCATTGGCTCACAGTGGCGGGTAGACGTAGTCTCCGATGAAAGATTTATCATCCTTCTCAGAGCACATGGTTAGTTGCCAGCTGCCACCACAAGATGAGGAAGAAAATACTGAAATTGGTTCCACCACTGAAGTATGAACCCATGTAATGTCTCAGTGTTTCAAATGCACGCAGATCATACAATCACAGGAGAAACCACAGAACCGAGAGCCCCTTAGCTTAGGAAGGGCGGTCACGTGGTGGGAGCCACAGATGAACCTCGGGGGGTGAAAACAGGCCCCCGGCAGGGCTAATACCGCACTTGCTCTAACTGGAGTATGCAATGATGAACACTGCAGAATTAGGCTTTTTGTGTCTTGTACACCTGCCTTAATAACAAGTTAAAACTAAAAAAAAAAAACGAGAGGAGAGGGTTTTTTTTGTTTTTATGTGATGTTTTTTTTAACAAAAAGTGGGGGGGAAAATCTGCTTGAAAGCAGAATTCCAATCAATTAACAGTGAAGCATCTGTGTTTCATCAATTCTAAATTAGAGCCTGCTAAAATCATACATGCAGGCGCTTATGCACGCATGCCCAGGGACTAGGATGGAGACACCTGAGTGCTGAGCTAAAACTACTCTCAAATCGGAAGAGCCAGGATAAATTTGGGCTTCATTGATCTTGATTTATAAGAGTTATTAAAAACATGGCCCCTCCCCCTCACATAAAGATGGTAGACCTTAAGTGTCAAGAAAATCTTCTGCTCAGGAAGATTATTAAAAATCCCATCTACTTTGTGAGGCCAGAAAAGCCATCTAGAATAAACATTTGATTTCCCAAGTCCCCTGCCTTTAAACCCTATTACACAATTATTGGTTGGACAACCATTTATCCATGTTGGATGGTCCCAGCATCCATCCTGGCCAGGTATTGCACAAGAACAATGGGATGGGCCAAAGGGAACAAGAACAGGCTAGACTAGACAACTAGTCTAGTGGGCAGTGCCCTTCATGACCCCAAACTTCTTGAAGAAACCAAGGTCCACATTTCACGAGAATGCAAATGCCATGATGCTACACAGACGCAAATCACAGATTGATGAGATCTCCACAAAATCACACTGCACATTCCCCAGAGGACAAGGGAGAGGAGCATGGTGGGCACGAGTCAGCAGCACCACATTAAGAACTAAGGATTGTGGAGGAGACACAGGACGAAACCAATGGGTCTTTAGGTGGGAAGAACGAAGGAACTTACGTAGGGACAGCCTTCTTGCTCCACTGGTGTCCGTGCAATGTCCACAGAGCAAAATGCCAGCCCCCAGCCCGCTGGGCATGTGCCCCAACCTCACAGAAGGCCACAGAGGAGAAATGCAAGGAGGATAGGGCAGGAGTGAGACCACCAATACTGAGGAGTTCACAGATGCATCCGAGTACCAAAGTACCCAAAGCCAAGCTCCATGGCAGGAGAACATGTTTTCACGATGAATAAGTGACAATGGAGGGAAGGTACAATGGTGGAACAAGCTGACCGATAATTGAAGGCAGACTGAATCTGAGATCCTGGGTCCCACACACAACTTCCTTCCCCCAATCACAGTGAAACTTTTAAGAAGTGAACACATGTTTAAGAAAGTCTTGAAGATTATTAGAATCATCATCCATGGTTAGTAATTATTTGTCCTGAGTTACAAAGGACATTGATTTCATTTATATGACAGTAAAATTTCACTATAAGGCAACTTCGTTATCTCAAAGATTTAGTTATATTATAGTGGACTAGGAAATTGCTGATGCTTGTGTCCAAATGTAAGTGAATCCATTAACACAGGTAAGAACACCTGAGGAAAGCCCATTATATAACTCAACATCGATAGGTTCCTAGGACATAGAGCTGGAAGGATCCTCTGAGATCACCAATTCGAAAATGCTCATTTTGCAGATGAGGAAACTGATGTAATCTCACAAAACAAGGGTCTTGAGAGGTAAATAACCAGTGCTCCATCACTGTACTTCACCTTCATCTGCCTGTTTGAAGTTCCATTTATTTCCTAATATAAAGGCCTCTCTTTGGCATTGAAAACCCTTCCCAAGCCACGCCCTTTCCTACTCTATAGTTTTCTGATACTTTGCTTCCTTCCATGCTCCCTGTGAACCAGCCACACTGACCTCTCTGCTGTCCCACGCTCTATCGTCCCTCTCCGTGGCTGGGAAGATACTCCCTCCTTCCCTTTGCCTCTTAGCTTTCCTACCAGACTCAGCTCCAATTCCAGCATTTGTAGGAGGCCTTTCCTGGTCTCTCCTCCCTGCTAAGTGTCCCTGGCTCCCATGCTGGGGCCTCTGAGACTACCCTGCCTTGATGCTGCCCATTTTCATTTATTTAAACACACACACACACACACGTATATGTATATGTGTATTTGTATGTATATATGTATTTGATAATATATTTTGTGTGTGTGTGTGTGTGTGTGTGTGTCTTCACATTCTCTTCTCTCCATTAGACTTTGAGCTCCTTGAGGGCAGGGACAGTGGTTTTGCCTTTCTCTGTGTCCTCACTGCTCACACGCACCTGGCCCATAATAAGCACCTAATAAATGCTTGTTGACTGACTGACAGGAAAGAAATGAAGAACTCAGGCTTCTGAGAGAAGTCCCAAGAGCCCTCTCCAAAGGAGAAGGTGCGTCCTCCTGCCCTGGGCCAAGACGGCAGGCGGCACCCCCTCCCCGCCTCTGCCCCCAAGGAGGGCAGTCCAAAAAGCTCCATCGATTAAACTCTGGAGCATCGGTGTCTGAGGCAGCTCCTGCATGAAGCCTCTACGTCAGTGGCCAAAATGCCAACCACCTAAGCCCAAGGTTCCTTGGGGAGAAAGAGTCCAGGTCTCCATCACCTCCAGCCTCCAGGAGGGAGATGCCAATCTGGGCCAGCAGAGAACTCACCCTGCCAGGGATGAGGACGTGCAGAGCTTGGGGGCACAGCAGACTCTCAGGACAAACCCAAGGCTGCCCAACGTGGGCCTTACCTTCACCTCAATGAAGTCCGGCTCCCCCAGGGATACCAATTCTGCGTAGGCCTGGAGCTCCTCCACATTCCAAGCCTTCACCAGGGTCAGGCGATACACTGTGCGTTGTTGCTGAAACAGAGAAACAATCAGCTCAGATTAGAGGACGTGTCACCTAAAGCTGACCCCTGAGGCAGGGAACAAGTCAGGGGCCACCCAACATTCTTGTCTGGCCACACAGAAACCTCTCTGGGAGGCTCCTCCACTAGAATGAAGGGAGAGGGTGGCACAGCCACTGCAGCGAGTGCAGCAAAGCCTTCATTCCCTCCTTCATGCCCTAAACTGAAGCATGAGGAGCAGGGCCAGACACCAGCCACGCAGGAGTGCAGGCCAGGGCAGAGCCCAGCATCCGAGGGGGCCAGGCAGTGCCGCAGGCACGTGAGGACAGCAGGCATGAAGCATGCCTCCTCCTACATATACACACAGGAGTGAGAGAGAAGGAAAAGGGAGGGTCCAAACAACAACACGTTACGGGGGGCCAGGCAATGACAGGTAGTCACAAGAGCCCAACAACTCCCATCCTGCAGAGCATCACTTTATTTCTTCAAGGGAGTCCTAAACCATCCGAGACTATCCTCGAGACTGCTCTAGGAGGGCAGCCCAACGAGAGGCAGATGGGTAAACTGAGGCACCAAGGGGTGGAGGGCCTTTGTGACCAAAGTGCGATTCACACCTCCCTCTCTAGGATCTGTCCGGGGTGTCTTCCAGCACAACTGGAGGAACAGCCCCCAAATACTGTCTCTAAACCAGGGGTTCATCACTTGCTCTGGGTCAGGGATCCCTCTGGCAGTCTGGTGAAGGCAAGGGACAAAGAAATATACAGAGGATTCAAAAGGAAACCAATTATATCATATAGAAGTATTTACACAGTAAATATATTTATATATTAAATAGAAATTAAGATTTTTAATAAAATAATGTTCATAATCATTTAGAATATAATACAATATATTAGGATGCAACATATTATATATAATACTGCCTAATATAATTTATACTATAATTTATAATATTATAATATTACAATATAAAAAATACAAAAAAAACCCCAAGTTCACAGACTCCAGGAGAAGTCCTGCTCTACTGTACAGTTCTTATTTGAAAACTAAAAATGCTCATGTGTGACTCTCCCCTTTCCCTGTTCCTTCTGGCAGATGACACTGTTGTGTCACTGAGGAGGGATGTTTAAGTCAAAAGTTTCCACCTTCTCCTCCAGCAATTCTCTTAGCAGAGCTGCTGATGGGGTTCACTGACAAGCACAGATAAGCAAAAGCCAGGCCCCTGGATTCGCCACAAAGCAGGAGGGTCACACCCGAAGGACTGGCGCTCAGTCAGAAGATTCACGGCCAAGCGTGCCGCCCTCGTCCTGCCCAAGGGGATGGATTTGGGACACAGACTGAGACACGCTTTTGTGGACATGGACGATGCAGTAATTTGTCGTGTTTGACTACACAGATGAGTAGTAAGGGTTTTGTTTTTCTTTCTTTTTCAATGGGGTGGAAGGAGAGAGAAAAAAAATAGATTTTGGTTAATTGGGAAAAAAAATTAACTAAAAAAATTCAATTTGATTCAACAAGTACCCAAAGTTGTGCTAAGTCAGAGCATCATCCAAATTTACAACTAACTGGAAGTATTCTCAGAGACCACAGAGCTCACCCCTAAGGTGAAAAGGATCCTCACTAAACATATCTGAGAAGGGGGGATCCCCAACCTCCGGAGGCAGTCCCTCTCCTTTGGGACACCTCTAATTGTCAGGAAGTCTCTCCTGAATTCAAGCCTCAGTTTGCCTCTTTGTGACTTCTACCCACTGTTCTGTTCCCAGTTCTGCCCTCTACAGCCAAACAGAACAAATGTCACCCCTTTTCCATCTGTCAGCCCACTATCACACCAGGGGCTCCCGGCTCAAGGGCTGGAAATCATACCAGAAGCCACCTAGGCCACAAGCACATTTTCCTCCTCCCCCTCCCCGTTGCTAGCCTTGCAGATGGTGGGTGTGACATCTTAAAGAGCACATTTTCAGTATTATAAAATAATATTATATTAAATCATTCAATTACATTACATGAATTAAATTATATTTTCCAATGTCACAAAAATGAGGGCATTCCTTGTTTTACAGATGAGGAAACAAAGGCCCAAGAAGGCGAGGTAATTTGCACCTGAGGCCCCCTGAAATCTCCTCATCTCCAGGCCAGGTGCATCCCATACCTCCACCCTGCTCCCATCCTCCGACTTAGGGAGGATCCCTGTCTTCAAGGAGGTCATCTTGTGCTGGTCTGGTCTGAACCTTTCCCTCCCCCAAAATGAAAGCCATGTAATGCCAGCACTGCTGCAGAGCTAAGGGTAGGTAAAGGTAGTTCCGTAAATGAGCCTCCAATGACTCAACTGCTTCCAATGAAAGCTTTGCGTTTCTTTCTTCCCCCACCCTGCCAACACCTCTGAGAAAAGAAGAGAAAAGCCCTCAGAATGCCAGATTCCAACCCAATGCTGCAGCCTCTGGGCACAAACATTCCCTCCATATCATGGGCTACATCGTCTCAACTTGATGAGGGCCAACCTCTACACTCCTGGACTGCTCTCTCATGGGGAAGAAGCTGTTCTCAGGCAACGCGGGGGTTTGTACCCACTTCACCATTCTGAGACCAAACAAAGTAACCTTAATCCTCATCTACATGGCAGCCTTACCAACATCTGAAGATGGTGACCAAGCCCTACCATGTATGACTTCTCTTCTCCCGGCTAAACATTTCCAGTTCCTTAAATGTCCCTAATGGAATAATTCTGAGGTGCCTCACCATCTTGGTCACCCTCTTTTGGATACTCTCTGGCTTAATTTCTAAAACATCTTTCCTAAAGTGTGATGCCCAGAACTAGTAGAAAGAACACTGGATCTCACAGTCAGAGGAGCTGGGTTGAAGCCCGAGTTCTAACACTTCCTAAGTGACGCTACGCAGGCCACTCATGCTGGGTCTCAATTTCTTCATCTGTAAAACAGAGATAACAATTCCTATAGTACCTACTTCACAGGGCTCTTGTGAGGAGCGTGCTTTGTAAACCTCTATTTCCATGAATGTGACCTGGGTGCTGCAATGCTGGCAATCAAAAAAGCTAATGAGATTTTTAGATCCATTGGTAGAAATGCAGTGCGCAGAAACGAGAGAAGTGAAAATTTCCTAATCAGGTCACATTTTGAATAATGCAAATTATAGTGGCTCTCTTCTCCATAGTGTTTTCAAAGTTAGCAAAATAAGCCACAAAAACGCACAAAATAAAGATCTGAAGTTAGTGGGAAGAACAGGGATAGAGGGCCCAATCCATTGAGAGCAACTGGAGAAACAGGTAGTCTCAGAATGAGTTAAGGCAGAAAATCCACTGGGCACCAAGGAACAATGATAAAAATTACTCCAAAAAGAAACTCTTTAAAAATGTCTTTTACAAGGAATTTTACAACCTTGAAAAATGAGCTTTTAAGATGTAACACCCATTATCAGCAAGGCTAACAGGGCAGAGGGAGAGAGAAGGTAGGAGCTGTGCTCAGCCATCACATGCTCGCAACTGAATCTCACCAGCACCCCAGGATCCAAACATCTGGGATTCTACCAAGTGGCCCGCCCAGGCTCCTCTCTTCTAGGCAGCCTGCAACACTAATGTACCCGGAATCCCAGACTGCTGCTATGCCTAATTACTGCTTTCCTTTGCAGGGTTTACATTCTATTCACCCATAATCTAAAATAAATAGAGACAGTGATGGAATACAACTATTTTCTTCACTTTGTGACAAATTGGCTGAATGAGAAATTAAGATTTTTAGAACCAAAATAAAGCTACTGGTGGAGAGAAAGATGGTTTGAGAGAGAGAACACGAAATCAGATTCCTAATTCTAGAAAGGCCAGGAACTCACTTGAAGTAAGAGCAGAGCTAAGACCCACCATTCTCCTCTCCTCAATGACATCTACAGAGCAAAGTGGACAACCTTGCTGAAAGAATTCCCCCATCTCGACTCATCTTTGGATACTAATGATGCTGATGCTGATGATTCAACAGAAGGAGCTCAGACTCATACAGCACTTGATGGTGGGACAAATGCCTTTTCCACAACAACCTCAGAAGTAACTAGTGCATCAAGTGCTACTGACCATAATAAGTCAGTTCTTTTTTTAATTATTTTTTTTTGGCAGGGGGGAAGGCAGGGAAATTGGGGTTAAGTGACTTACCCAAAGTCACACAGCTAGTAACCGTGGCAAGTGTCTGAGGCCGGATTTGAACTCAGGCCCTCCTGACTCCAGGGCCAGTGCTCTACTCACCGCGCCACCTAGCTGCCCCATAATAAGTCAGTTCTAAAGCACAATGATCTAACTTTAAATTAAGTGGTACATCAGAACCCGACTCCGGATCTACCGACTCCCAGCCCGCTGTCCTTTCTTGCTAACCTATTCTGCCTTCAGGATATTCTAAAACAGGTTAAAGATCAGTAGTGTTTCTAATAAAGAAAGGGAGAAGAAATATTTTTAAAATGAAATGAGTCAGGCAAGAATCACATTTCATTAATCCATAGGTTTATGTTCTCTCCTGCCACTATGTATAAATTTAGTATTTGAACTCAGGAAACTCCAGAAAGTAACTGAGAATTAATTGAAAATCTCTGTGACCTATAAGAATCACTTAGGTACCTACCCACAGTGCTTCCCAACAAATTGCCTGTACAGGAAGCCTGGGAGATGAGATGAGGTCGTAGAGAGGCTGAAAAGATGCCTCTTCAAATAAAGGCAGACTTCAGAGGACACCCAGGGAAATTCCTGAATGATAAAGGTGGGTATTTGAACAAATATGAGTTGACTTAGAGTTTCCAGAAAATTTAGAGGCAATTTAGAAAGGCAGATTTATTAGCGACAATGACTAATGTATGTGTATGAAGGATAGGACATTTGTATAAGAAATGTTTCTGAGCTGTTTCTCTTAAAAATTCAAGCCCCACTTACCAACTGCCTAATCTTAACTTCGATTGGTTTTGTCTCATTAAAGAGAAATTTTTAAATAAATTCTGAGTTTAGGCCAAGTTAACGAACCTATATGTCTGCCCAAACATTGACTGGAATTCCCTTGCTGGGTTCTGATATTGGCTAAATGAAGGTTCTATGATTCAAATGCACTGGGAGTAAAATCAGTTTAAGCTCAAGGTGAGAGAATTTAGTGACACTTGAAATACATAATCAATAGACAAGTTCTAGGAGACAAGGGGGTACAGTGGGGAAAAGGAGATACTGGAGAAAAGTCCATTGTATTTTTCAGAATTTCATTTCAGAATATTTTTTCCAAAATGGTGAAGAAATGATATGGACATAATGATACAGTTAATTACAACAGAGCCAATTAAAAAGTATTTTAGGAAATGTCTTCTTTGTGCAAAGCATTGTGGGAGAATGAGAAGACTGTTACAGGATGCTGGCACTCACATACTTTACAATCTTGCTGGTGAGACAGAAATAAGCCCCCTAGTACTAGAGAAGAATTCAATGGAAGACTAGGACCAGGTAACCATGCACACGACATTAAGTCCAAAGAAAGGAAAAATTTACGTGGGCCAGAAAAGTCCAAGAAGGACAATTCCCAGAGGAGCTATGTAAGACTTGGAGGAGAGATGCTTTGGAGGAGACGCCGTTTCAGTGAGACTTTAAAAGGTGGCAGAGGGAGACCAGATGCAGAGGGAAGGAGTAGGAAGAACAGAAAAGGGACAAGGCCATTCTAAATAGGCTAATAACATGAGTGAAAGAAAGAGGGGAGAAGCACGAAGCTCTTGTCCATCATTCAAACGGAAGGCTGCAGTCACCTGGTAAATCAACTCAGAAGTCGTCAAAGCTGACAAACACATCAGGCAAGATTTACCAGCAAGAGCAAATCCGATAGGCGGTTGTTACGCACCCCACAGACTGATCCAGGAGCACCACAAAAGAAAGATGCGAAACGGTAATGGTCCGTGCCCATCAACTGTTGTCAGCCAGGAAGGGAACTTTATTGTTTGGGTCTCCAGCTAATGATGGCTGAAGTGACACGCTTTTTCTGCTTGGTAAATATTCAATGATTTTGATCCTGAAGATGACATGATACTACACACAGAACCACAGAGTGTCAAGTATGAAAGATGCCTCGCTGTTTAAAATTTAAAAATTTTTATTGAACATCTCAAGAAAAAGCCCGAAAGTTTAACCCTTTCATTTCAAAAAATTGAGTGAACATCTCCAGAAAATCCCCTTGCCTCTTTCTTTGGAGTGTAGGTCTTCAAGCTGCTAAGTGCCCTCCTCCATCTCTGTCAATGATAAATGGGGTTGTAGCCATTTCCAGAGACAAAAAGGGATGAAGAATATAATGATAACTCTAGAAAACAATAGACAAGTAATTTCTCAAGGAACTCATCAGCCTCTCACTGAAGTTGGGGGGGGGGGGAAGAAAGATTGGTTAAGAAATAAAAGGCCATGAACACTTTTAAAAGAGCAAATATATTTAGATATTGAAATGGTTCCTTTCAATCTGCGTGGCTAATCCTGGGATCATCAAATGTAAACATAACGAGAAAGGAGAACCAGACTGACTGTACAGAGGCAGGGGGTGGCATGGTGAACAAAGCAGAGGAATGGGAGCCAGAAGACCTGGGTGTGAATCCTGCTTCAGATGCTCCCTAGCTGGGAGGCCCACAACAAATCACTTCTCTCTCTTTGCCTGTTTTCCTCATCTGTAGCACTAACCCCCCAGGGTTGTTGCAGGAACCGAGTGAGTCACCATATGTAAAGCATTTTGCAAACCTTAGAGCACTTTATAAATGATCGCTATTATTATTAATAATCATATTAATATTAATAATAACAACAATAAAAGAATTTTGTTAGCAAAGTCAGCTACAGAAATTGCTTATGAAGAAGAATGCACCGGGCACTGCTTCTTTTTTCTGTTCCCTAATAGGATCCACGCGACACAGAATTTGCCTTAGTTCTTCTGGAAGATATTGTCCTCATCAGTGGGTACCTGACCTGGATATCTATAGACATGCATCTCTATCCTGGGCTCAAATGGAAAGGCGCTCACGTGACTCAGTTTCCTCATTAGTAATATCTGTATTTGGGTCCTCGTCTGGCTTCTTGCCAACGAATTCTCAAGCGCCTGGTGGTTCACGTTCAGCTCTGAGGATTGTCGCTCTCATTTTAAGATAACAACTGAGCAATGATCCGGCTCCTTCGCTGCCTAATTTGGCACAGGTCCTCGGTCACGGGCCTCCTTCCCATAACCAGTTAATCTGTACATAAGTGGAGTTAGAGCCATTTCAAGAGGCAACCATGATGCAAAGAGAATTCTCATAAATGGGAACCATCATAGTAGAAGAGCAACTCAATCCGTATAGGTTTCCAAAGCATGAATCTTGATCAATAAAATGAAAAACCACAGAAGCCTCTGTGCAGGGAAAATATTCCTCCCACTACAAGGCAGGGTTGTAACTATCAAGACATAAGTCAACAAGAACAAGGAAAACATCCTCGATGGGTTTTTTTTTCCCAACAAGTGTGTGTCACACTAAAGACTAATGATCCCTAAACTGAATTAACTCTAATGATATGTCTTCCCTAAGGAATATAGCCTTGAACCGACGTGCAATGGCGGGGTTTTCTGTGAGAATAATTACTTAGCACTTAATTCTTAGAGTAAATTTAGCTTCAGAGCACTTATAAACATCAATCAATTAATTTTCACAACAACTTTGTGGAAGAAATATATGCTTGATACAAACTGGGAGGGGGAAGGGAGGCTGGGGGAAGGGAGAAAGGACTTTCAGGGAAACAAAGTGATTTGCTGTTAGCATGGACCTTTAGGTGTCCAGGAAATCCTGCCTCCCTGATGATCCTTCATAGTCCCCTTTCTGCTCCAATGGCCATCACCCTAGTTCTCTGGACCACTTTCCACTGCTCTCTCAGACTCTATTCTCCCTCAGTTCCAATCTATCCTTTACACCTGCATGTGTAACCTCCCAACACACCCATTTCCTACTGCAGGAGCTGACAACCTTTTATAGGAATGAAATATCAAAAATAGCATTTTATGTAGTCACCTAACCTCCCTGAAACTCAGTTTCCTCATCTTGGAGGAATTAAAAGGGTTAAGACGAGATGGCTTCTGAGGTCCTTTCCAGCTCTAAATCTATAACCCCATGAATCATTTTTTCCCACTTAATAGTATTTTATTTTTTTCAATTACACGTAAAGATAGTTTTCAACATTCACTTTTGTAAGATTTTGAGTTCCAGATTTTTTTCTCCCATCCTCCATCCCAAGACAGCATGCAATCTGATATAGGCTACACATGTACAATCCTATTAGACATACTTCCATATTAGTCATGTTCTGAAAGAATCAGAACAAAAGGGAAAAATCAAGAGAAAGAAAAAAGGGAGAAAACAGTATGCTGAGATGCATTCAGACTCCATAGTGCTTTCTCTGGATGTGGACAGCATTTTCCATCTTGAATCTTTTGGAATTTTTCTTAGATCCTTGAATTGCTGAGAAGGGCTGAGTCTATGAAAGACAGTCATCACACAACGTGGCTGTTACTGTGCACTGTGTTCTCCCAGTTCTGCTCATTTCACTCAGCATCAGTTCATGTAAGTCTTCCCAGGATGTTCTGAAATTTGCTTGCTCATCATTTCTTATAGAGCGATAGTATTCCATTAGATTCATATACAACTTTTCCAGCTATTCTCCAATTGATGAGCATCCTCTCAATTTCCAGTTCTCGGCCACCACAAAGAGTCGCTATAAATATTTTTGTACACGTGGGTCCTTTTCCCTTCTCTATGATCTCTTTGAACCCTGTGAATCTTAAAGTACTAAGGGAAACAAAAGATACTTAACAGTCCCCTATCCCCCTGGGACGTCATGGTGGCTCAGGCTTCCAGGGCTCTATGCCGGGCCTTTCCTCCCCTACAAGGGTCCTGCTGTATTCATTGTTATGTTTCAGTGACGTGAGGCGGTCACACACAGTCCCTGATTCATTCCTTTCGTCCAGGCAAAAGAGCTGTGGACACCTGTCCTAGCCTGCCCCGCCCCTCCCAATTTCCTCAGCCTGATCAGAAGTCCTTTACAGTCTGGCTCCTTCCTACTTTGCCAACCTTCATTCACACTGATTCTCTTCAAGCAGGCTACGTTCCAGGCAAATTAGATTACTCATCTCTCCGTTTCTTCAAGTGGCCTCTCCCATCTCAGTGTCCTCGTTCATGCCAACCCCATGACTAAAATGGGCACACACACACACCCTCCCCTTCTCTCCTCTTAAGGTCCACATCAGAGCCCCCCTATAAAACCTTCACTGATTCCCTGCCCCTCAAGCTTAAGATGATGTTTCCCTTTCCAAACCCCCAGCGCACTGTATGATCTCTTCTATGCGCACACTGTCTAATGGGTATTACAGTTATTTGTCAATCTGTCTCATCTCCTTCAGGGTAGGGACTACGTCTCATTTCATATTCACATCCTCAATGCCTTGCACAGTAAATGCCCCCTGTAGAGGAAACTCCTAGGCAAGGAATCCCCTTATTCCAATGCTGTTCAACCTTTTTTCTGACGGTTGAATGACTTGCCCAGGGTCACATGGTCAATATGTGCTGGCAGTGGGACTTGACCCGTAGTTGTTCTGGCTTCATGGCTACTTCTCCATTCACTACCCAACTTTATTAAACTCAATTTCCTTCCCTGAAAAGCCCAGGGAGCCCCCAGGAGCCCTCTTGTGCCCAATGACATCACAGTCTTCAGTGAGCAAAGGCAGAGGGAGCCGGGCCCCCTAGATTGCCTCGATACGGCTACCAGTTGTTCTCTTCCCATGCTCTACGCTGAGAAGCCAAATCCAAAACAGCCCAGCTGGGGAATAAAAGGCATCTCTTTTCCAAATGGCCCTTCTGCCTAATGAAAACAAAGCTGCATCCTGCTGAGGAAAAGTGCAGGATGGGGCTGGTGGAGACCTTCTCTTGAGGCTGCCACATGGACCCCAGGAAGCAGCAACGGGGAAGAAAGCACCACCCAGAGTGTCCCACAAACCCCCTGTCAGAGGTGCTTTTAAATAGACGAAAGGTCATGCAGGGAGCGCCAGACCCAGGGCTGTCAGTGAGGCTGCCACAGGAATATTTCCCTTCCAGGCAGGGTAATTGGTTTTTCTCAAAAGCAGCCACGTGTGCAGAATGTCGGCAGTCACAGGAGAGAAAGGAGGCAGGGATATTTATATGCAGCACCCCCGTGGCTGGTTTTGCAAGGAAAGCAGACTTCTCTATACTCTCCTCCAGTGACTAATGTTTTTTAAAAAAATTGTCTCTATTAAAATCTATGGGAAACAAATTGGGTATTGGCAAAGTGGTAATCCGGCCTAGCAAATGAAACCTGAGCTGCCATAAATGCTAAGCTTTAAATTAAAAAAAAAATCCAACCCTAATTGCCGTTGTTTCTCAAATCAATGAAGTTCTAACAGGAACATTTAACATCCCTACTGAAAGTGGGATAATGTGACAAACCATACTCAATTTCTTTTCAATGGCTTTTGGTTTACACAATGCAAAACAGGAAATTAAAAATGATGGGAACAGGGCCTGCAAAGTCATGCGCCACTCATGGGAAGAAAACCCGAGATGCCCATAAGGGGTTAGGGTCAAGCAAGAAGGCCAGGAGCCCACTGAGGAGCATCCATCTCTAAACGCACTTTGGTAAAAGAGTTGAGAGAGAGACACATTTCTGAGTAGTAAATTATACTCTGTTTCCAAGCTTGGAACATGGGACCACAGATGGTCGTGGGAAGTGTGCTCCACAGTCGAAGGGAGATGAGCAGAAAAACTGAGGCTCTCACTGTCATGAGGTTATTTCCAAGATAAATTAAAGAACTACCCCATCTGGGTCTTAACAAACGGCTGAGAGGGCAAGGCCAGGGGAGCGAGCTCCCATGCATTCAAGCGATTCCAGTCAAGAGTGTCAACATCAAGGGGGAACCCTGGATGACAAAGGAACAGTCAAGATTTCAGACCTGGAGTCGCTCTGAGCTATAACTCCTGGGCATCTGAACGATGAGCCTTTACTGATGGAGCTGGCACAGTTCTTCGAGAACTAAAGTGCAGTGATACACCCCTGATGGAAACCAACTGTAAGGGACCTCAGGCTGGACACTCTGGCCAGCTCCTATCCCCTGAATACACACAGACTGGATTTGGGTAATGGCATGCCACTGATTTTATATGGAATTCTCTAAGGGAGAACAATGACTGCCTAGGGTGCAGAGACCTTTGTAAATGTGATGCTCTCAACATATGTGGACTGTCTTTATCTTCTGAGTGAAGGAGAGGTATGGGCACAGTTTTCCTGTTAGTCTCTCTGTTTCTATCCGGCACTGAAGCAATGAAATCTGAACTCAAGAGATCCTAGATACTTTTCATTTTTCTTATGGGCCCAAGTGAATGTTGTTCAGTTTTTTCATTTTCCCTACAACATAGTACCAGAAAAATTCTCTCGCATCCCAATGTCTGTAAATATTTCAGAATTGAACGTGGTTACCTGGCATCGATAATGAGCGTAAGCAGAGAAAGTGGTGCGAACGGCCTCCAGAAGGCAAAGCCAATCAGCACTTACTCAAAGGACTAAGACATTTCTAATGCGCGCCAGCAAATGATGGAGAAGAAAGCGCATGGCTCGGCCTGTCCACAGCAATGTCCGTGCTACCACCCGGCAGGTCTGTACTCTCAGACTATTTCCACCCACTGCCAGGACAGATGAGGGGTTAGAAGGCAAACAAGTTGAGAAGAGTAAGGAACATATTGATCTTTTTTTCTCAAATCTGAACCTCGATTTTCTCATCTCAACCAAGAACTCAGAAGTGCTGCCTACATAGGGTTACAAGCTGATAAACACTGCTCAGTGAGTTCCATGGATGAAGATGGAACATCAGATGGGCCCTGCTTCACTGGTGGCATCTCTATGTGCTGGATTACTAGAAAGTCATCTTCTCCCTTTAGAATCAGAGTGGGGGGAGGGGGAAGGGGACAGGACCTCAAGTGCAGCCATTTTTCTCCCCATCTATGGCACAGAAATGAATACTGCAAATCCTGTGCTTGGTTTTCTATAAAGATACGCAGTAGGCTAGGAAGATCCAGCACTGCATCTCCCCGTGGATATCTGGTGGGCATCTCAAATGTAGCATGTCCACTGTGGAAGTTACTCTCTTCCTCCCCTACCTCCACGAGCCCACTGCTTCTCCAAGCTTCCCTATTTCTGTGGAGGGTCCTACCATCTTTCCAGGTACTTGGCTTGGCAGCCTTCCCTCCCAACCCCTCATCTTCCCATCTACGAGCCAATCTTGTAGCTTCTACCTCCAAGGCATTGTTCATCAGACTCCTTCACTCCACACACGGTAACCATTGGGCTCCAGGCCCTTATCAGCTCCCGACTGGACGCCTGCAGCCATTTCCTAATGGATCTCCAAGCCTCTCTGGTCTCTCTCCTCTCCAATCCACCCTCCAAACAGCTGCGAAATGAACATTCCTTAAGGATAGGTGTGGCCATATCACTCCCAGTTCCCAAAGATCTTGTGGCTCTTTTCTGCCTCAAGGATAAAATATGAACTCCTCTTTCTGGCATTTAAAGCCCTTCATAAGGTGGCTCCAGAATACCTTTCTGGTCCACTGCTCATTACTCTCTTTTATTCAATGTTATAGCCAAACAGACCTACTTATTGCTCCTCATGAAAGACATTTGATGGCTCATCTCCACACCTCCGCACAGGCTGTTGCTTATGCCTGGAGTGAGCTCCTTCTTTTCCTTCTTCCTGCAATCTTTATCTTCCTTCAAAGATCAGGTCAAGATTCAGTTCTTACATCAATCAATCAGTCCTTCAACAAGGATTTATTAAGCAAATACAATGTGCTAGGTAGTAGCACTAAGATCTGGGCTTTCAAAGACAAAAATTAAACAGTTCTTGCCATCAAAAGACTTATGTTCCACAAGGAGAGACAACTTACACAATGAATGAAGAAATGAACCAATGAAATGAGCATTTATTAAGTCTTTATAATATACCAAGCACTATGCTAAATTCTGGGGATGCAAATACAAAAACAAAAAAAGTCCTGATTCTCCTTAAGGAGCTTACGTTCTACTATATTGAAAGGAGTCAAAACACAAAGGGCAGTGGTGACCAGAGAAGTGTACTGTGGGCTAGAATATTACAGGAATGGTAAGCAGCACCACAGAGAAGTAGATTGGCACATCCCTTCCATGAACAATGGCAGAGTTTCGATCATGATTCCATAATGAGGGAGTGGGAACAGAAAGCATATTGATGGCAAGACAAGGATCAGCAAGTGAAATGAAGCATGGCTGCAGTTGGTCTAAAATAGTGGGCCAGAAGAAACAGTCACCAATCAGGATGACCCTAAAGGTTTCTTCCAGCTCCAAATTTACAATCCTGTGATAATGAAAGATTCCTGCTGAAAGAAGTTTAGATCACCACCCTGGGCTAGACATCCAGAAATGCCTCTAAGACTCAGCTTAAACTCCACTTTTTGCAGGAGGCCTTTCCTGGTATCCCCTAACTCCTTGACCCTCCCCATCCAAGGTCACCCCATGTCTGATTTGTGTCTTGTATACATGGAAACATACATAAAATAACTACAAGGAAGCTTGGAGACGGGGTGGATGAGGGACTAGGAGCTTGGGGAAGGGTGGTGGGAGAATTACAAAAGGTCTCATGTAAGTGGTACTATTTGTAACTATACTGACTATAATTAATACCTATACTACATAAGTAATGCCCAAAAAACGAGAAAGAATTCTAGAAAAGTCCTGGCACTTATGCTCCTTTTAATCGCCAAAGTTGTTTTTGTTTTTGAACTATCTTGCCTAGTTGCCTCATACAGCACGGTGTTAAAACTAGGAAGACCCACGTTCAAATCCTACCTCTGATCCCCTTTATGCATTTAAAAACTTTATTGGGAGAAGAAGGTCCACAGGATCTACCAGCCTGCCAAAGAGATCTGGGTCACAAAAAAGGTTAAGAATTCACCAGTCCAGTACATCTGACACCCTCAATTCAGTAATCTACTATAACAGCCTTTTAGTTTCATTTTTATTTTAGGTCTAAATATTAAGGCTACAAATCTCAGAGAGAGACAGAGACGTGCTGACATCGATCCGGAGAGATCCGCTTACATTAGAAAAACCAATTTCATGAGAGTAGACTACAAGGGATTACAACAGAAGTTTTTGCATGTAATTTTAACCTGCACCATTAGCAAAAATGTTACAACCAACCAAGAGATAATTCAAAGTTCCCCTCAAGAAGGCAATATTCTTTCATTGAAGAAAAAGGAGTGCATTGCTAACCATAATGGTGGGCCACCAAAAGCTCCAAAACACTGACTCAGAACTAAACCCTTAAGGGAAATTCAAAATGGTTTTTAATAACTTTCATCATCCACATGCATCAAGAGCTATGGGTGACGTCACAGAATAAGCTGGACAGTGCATTTATTCTCAGATAAGAAGACAACAAAAACAAATCTGATGTTACAAATCAATGGCATAAGAAGGTAAAATACAGACCTAGAGGGAGCTGAGCAGGGGAAGCAGGGAAGGGGCTGACAGTCCCTAGTTCCGGGAGAGTGATGCATCTGAAATACATGGTGTCTCCCCAAAACACTGTTCACTCTTACTTGGTTTGGCAATGGTCCTGAGTACACCTGGGACCAAAGAAAAGCGAGCAGTCCCTTCCAGCTCTGGGACTCTACAAGCTATGAACTCTAGCATGGAATATGATGGCCACAAGAGGAAATCAAATCCAAAGCAAGATTTTCTGAAATGCCAACAGAGGATTGTGTCAAAACTCAAACGAACATGCTGACATGTGGACAAGGCAACCCTAGTCAACACATTAGCTGGGCTGCACTGAGAGCCACACTACTGAAGGAAACCATCAGCCATACTCCTCCATTGCTGAAGCACAGACCAAAGGTCACACACCTTCTCTGCAGCAGATTTGAAAGAAAAGAATACTGGAAAGGAAGTAGCCAGCAAGAGCTCACAACTTCCCCAGAATGCCACTCTCCAAATAACAACGGCATTTGGTCTGGTTTTGTTTTTTTTTTTTTAAGGGAACCAGGAAAAACATCCTACTAAACAGGACATAAATAGGACAAATACTATGACTGATCATCTGATTCTCCTGAAAGATGATTTGCACCAATCTGGAAACTCAAGTTTCAAATGTTGCAATAAATACTCCCTGGCTAGAGCCTAATGTTCAAATGCAAAGTTTTCCCACTGCCAGGAAAAAGGGAAGAAAAAAAAAGATGTCAAAATGTTCCGAGTGTCTCTGTCTCCCACCCAAACACCCCTGCTCAGCTCTGCAGAAAGGCTGGCAAATCGGAAGGTGACTCAGCCAGGGAGGGAGCCTTCTACGGAGTCTGTCCTACAGAAAGCTCATTAGTGGCAATCATGGGGCGCCTCTGTGTGCAGCTCTGTACTTTGGGCTGACTCACAAGGAAATGAATGGGAGGGTCTAAAGAGATGGGGGAGGAAAAGAAGGGAGTCGACTTACAAGAAAGACATTCAAAAGTCCACAATAAAACTTCTCTAATCTAAGCAAGTCTCTGTTCTGTCGACCTGTTTGTCTGAGTTACTTACTAATGCACATGATACAATAACCATGCCAAGGTGAATCCTATTCTTTTTCTTTCATTATATTTTAATCTATTTTAAACATAAATGCAAAATAAGAAAAGGAAAAACACTGCCATGTTTAGAACTTATAATTCTTCTAAATGTTTTCTGTCTTTATCCCATTCCTGTTAATCTATGCACCCTTCTATATACCCCCCAATCCTAATCCCTATCCCTCTCTTATCCTCCCCCGCCCTATCCCCTTGCCCTCCTTATTTCTTTCTGAATTTAGAAAAATTTATACATATATAATATATATATTATAAGATATATATATATACATATATATATATAAGAGAGAGAGAGACAGGCAGACAGAGAGAGAGAGAGAGATGTATTATTCCCTCTTTGATCCATTGCTGATGAGAGTGCGATTCCAGAACTACCCCCCCTTTCTTCCCCATCTAATTCCTCTGTATCAGCTCTTCTTCTCACACCTAATTTGTATGAGATAATTACTTTTTTACCTTTTCCTACATCATTTTGCTTTTTAGAATTACATCGTATTTAGCTCTACCCGCAATCTTAGAACTACACAATTACGAATGACAATCTTAGACACACGGTTTACAATTCCACATATAAAAAGCAAATAAATTGTCCTTGTTGAGTCCCTTGTTAATTAGTCTTTGATGTTTACCTTATATTTCTCTTGGATCTTGTATGTCAAATTTTCTATTTAGTTCTGGTCTTTTTGTGATAAAATCCTGAAACTCTGTCGATTCATTGAATATCTTTTTTTTTTTCCATTCAGGATTATACTTAACTTTGCTGGGTATGATATTTTCAGCAGTAACTCCAGTTCTTTTGGTCTTCAATATATGGTGTTCCAAGACTTGAAGTCTTTTAGTGTTGTATTGGTAAACAAATTGGGCTCTTAGCACTCAGTTCAACCAAGTGCCCTTGAAGAGTTTGGCCTTTGTTTCCCTGATTAGATTTGGGAGTCCTTGGTGACCTCCTTGCCTCAGGGGAGGGCCTAGTTTACACATGAGTTTGAGTGACATGTTTGGGACATCAGAGGCTTTTAGACCACGTGGGTTTAAGTCGTCTCTTTGTGACAATTTTAGATCACGTGGGTGAGTCGCATGTGTGACTCATCCTTGACCCTGAAAAAGATATAAAACCAGGGGTTGGCTTTCTCTTCTTCAGAGCTCTTGCCCACAGCCGTGGTGGCATGCATGACTCTGGGCCAGCCCTTGTTATGAGCTCCCAGGCTGAACCTAGATGTTGGTAACTATGAATTGTATTTGGACTGTCTGTGGATGCTTGTAATTTGTTTGTATTTGCTCCAAAGTTCAGGGTGCTGGCTTTTTCCCCTGAACTAAGTGAATGATTTTTGTATGCTGAATTAAAGTAAGCTTGTTAACCCCTTAACGGTGCTTTCCTTAGTAAATCAGACCAAAAGAACCTGGGCTTTTGCAGCGTGCTGGTAGAATGCTTGTTGTTGGGCTTGTGTTGGTCTTTCACCCCCACAACAGCTGCTAGCCAGATTGTTGAAACAAGTATGGCCACTGCTAAATCTTGTGTAATTCTAATTGTGGCTCTACAATATTTGAATTGTTTTTTTCTTGTTATTTGTAATGTTTTCTCCTTAACCTGAGGATTTGGCTATGATTTTCCTGTAGGTTTTTCTCCAAGAATCTCTTTTGGGTGGTGATTGGTGGATTTTTTTCTATTTCTACTTTTCTTTCTTGTTCTAAAACTTTAGGACAATTTTCTTTAATTATTTCTTGTATTATTGTATTAAGATCCTTTTTTTGATTGTAGCTTTCAAGTGGTCTGATTATTCTTATGTTTTCTCTTCTTGATCTGTTCTCCAGATCAGTTGTTTTTCTTATAAGATGCTCCACATTCTTTTCTATTTTTTCATTCTTTATATTTTGTTTTACTATTTCTTGGTCTCTTATAACTTCACTGGTTTCCCCTTGCTCAATTCTAATTTTCAAGGAGTCGTTTTCTTCCTTAAGATTCTGGATCTCCTTTTCCAAGTGGTTGATTTTCTTTTCACAATCTTATTTTTCTTGAATTGTTCTTACTTTTTAAAAAAATTTTCTTTAATCTCTTTTATTTGATCTTTGAAGTCTTTTCTTGAGTTCTTTTATGAATTCTTGACCATCTGACATTACTCTTTGGGGTAGAAGAGGGTTTCTTTACTTCAGTATCCTCCTCTGAAGACAAACCCTGGTCTTCTCTATTCCCATAGTAACAGTCTATGGTTGAGTTCTTTCTCCTTTGCCTGCTCTTTAAAAAAAAAAATTTAGCAGCTTATTATTAGAATCATCTCCAATCCCAGGGGTGTGGGGGATGGTACCTCTGGTCTCAGGTCCTCCTTACGGTCATTTTTTGAGCTCTGTCCTTGGCCCAACCTCTGCACTCCTTTCTCACTCTAGGCCACAGCTAGGGCCCCCAGTACACTATTGTGCTGGAAATGCTCTTGCTCCCCGAGAACCCTCCAGTGGCCATGACCTTCAGTTCTCCCCTCTGGCCTAGAACAGAGACCAAGATCTCAGCTCTCCTGTAAGTACCCGCAGCCAGCAGCATCCTCACCCCACTGCTTCTGCACTCACCAGATATGTGCTAGTTCCTTCTTGCCCAGGACTGTGTCTCAGCAGCACAGTTGGGCCTGGTGTCCCTTCTGAGCACAGGCTCCCTCAATCCTCCCCCGCTCAGATACCCAATTCCCCATGCTGTCTGGGAGGTAAAAATTCCTGTGGCTGAGGTGGAGGCTACCTCCCAGTCCAGCTGCCTCCAGGGCTCACTGCTTGCTGTTTCAAAGGAGCTAGCCTGAAGGTGCTTACACTTCCCTCAGGCCCAACCTCCATCCTGGGACCTTTCTTCTCATCTTCTCCAGTTGTCCCAGGAGGACCACTGTGCTGCCCCAGCTCTTGTTTATTTTTGCCACTCTACACTGACCCTGAGGCGTATTTTGTCTTCTTTGTAGAGGAAATCTGGAGAGCTTGGAATTTTCTAACCTACTCAGCCATCTTCCCAGAATCCTCTCAGTCCTCTTCTTTTCTAATAATTTCTTCTGCTGGATAGCAAATCTGTACAATTTGGCTTCAATAACTCTGCTCCTCCTTTCTCTTGGAAATTCATCATGGGGTTCAAACTTTGCTATCAGGTGTCCACCATGCCCAGTATACTAGATGGGACTTCTAAGAATCCAACGGAAAGTGCTAAATTGCCTTTAAAAAAATAAGTGCAACGAATGAGCAAACCAACACCAAGCAATAGGTTTGTTTTCTTGGCGAAGGTGGGAAAGCTCACTTGGCAGAATAAATGTGAAGGACAGGATGGACAAGTTAAGGATGCTCAAGGTTCAAGCTGGCTTCTTCTTTTCAAAGCTGCCAAGTTGATGGTGGGTCAGGAAAATGAATAAATGTTCTTTATATAAAGCTTTTTAATAATTAGCTCTGAAAGTAAATGTGGCCACTTAAGAGGCCCAAAAGCAAGGAGAGTCCCTTCCTCTCCCCAAAGACCAGTGGGTCTCTGGCTTGGATCAGGTTAATGCTTTATCTCCAGATGTCATTAGCAACATCAAGAAAGAACATGACTGACGTAGGCCCCAAAGGTGTTTAGTAAGGGCAGACAAACTAAATGTTAAGGGTAGGAAAATATCTCAGCAGGAATAGACTGGAACGGCACAGAATAAAGCTGATCATCTAAAAGGCTGCTCCCAACTTTCATCTCCATGGTTTTTTAACTCAGCAAGTTGTCACAAAGACAGAAAGTGCTTCCTTCGATGTTAACAAGGAGAGTGTGGGTCAAGCAGATTCGAAAACAGTTCTATCTAAAGTGTTATCTTAATCTCAATTTTTCCAACATACCATTGCTGTTAATGGCACAATTTGACTTCCTATGATGTTGGGGAATGGCGCCTTCGCGTATGGTCCAGTTTGGGACAGGCCCACCCCACCATGTCAGGAAGAAGCCTCTTCTCTCTTCCTTCCCTAAAACAGAGCCCCAGCTCATTGCACTTGCTGAGCCCACTGCCCAGACCTGCTAAGAAAGGTTCTTGCTCCTCAGGCTGAGAAGGTGAACCCTTCTTGATCCAATAATTAAGGGGAATTAGCTTCTTTTTTACCATTCTCTTAAATTCTCCTGCTTTTCATAAATTTACCTTAATGATTTTTCATAAAAAGACTCAATTCCAATCCACAAAATGAGTGTGGTTAACCTAACATGTCATAAAAATGAGTCCTGTGGCTAATGGCCCTCAACTAATTCCGTCTGGGAGGAGCTGGGGAAAGAAAGAAGAGGAGACCTACTCCTTAGTCTGATCTCGAAGATTTCATAACCCCAGGATTCTTGCTGATACAAAATATATTCTCTTTTCTTTGTTTTCTTTGATCTTCTCTTTTCTACAGTAACAAAAAACAAATATTTGGGGGCACCTCATGTGAGCACCAAAACCCCATAACCACCATAACTGACATTCTGCTTGTCATCTCCTCTGGCAACCTACTATCAGAGATCAATGTACAATACATGACCTGATCATTCCACACGAGACAGAAAGAAACCCTGCACTCCCAGAGAGCACTTCCAGATCAACGGATAGCTCTAACTCACCAAAGGCCCTTCCTCCTTTTGGTTTTTCCAGGCAGCTCAAATTGCCATGGTGCCCATTGTGGAATGATGAGATTCCAGCCCATCTTTCAAGAGTCCATTTCAGTCAGTAAAACAGCCCAACTAAGCCAGAGAAACGACTAGAGAACATTGGAGGGTAAGATGGAAGAGTGGAGGAGGGTGGCAGGGAAGCCATCTGGAGTCCAAAGACCACAGTTCAAATCCTGGCTCTGCACTGATCATTGCGTGACTTTTGGCAGGTCACCTTTTCTCTGGGCCCTAGTTTCCTCCTCTGTAAAATGAGAGAGAGGTTGGACTAGTAGCCTCTGAGGGCCCTTCCCCTTCTCAATTTATGAACCTAAGTGTTTATGCTAACTCCAACCACTAGGTTGTAAAAAGCTTAATGAACTCAATTTTCTAATTCAGAGAAGCACCCCACAGAAATCACCAGAGCATCCTGATATATTCAGTCTTTCAGATGTTATTGTCATGTGTATTTCTGGATGGAAGTGCCTGAGTCATGGCTTTAATACCACGCATGGCACAGTAGAGAAGGCCCTGGCCTCCTTAGGGCAGGAGGCTGGCTTCTGGTCTTAGCCACACCATGCACTCTAAGTTGGGTGACCCTGCCTGGGTATACTCCTTCCCCTCCATTTTCTCTTATGTGAATGGTCTGGAGGATCTCAGAAGACACTGAAGCTACAGATGCTCAGATCTCCTCCTGCCCTACGTGTGATACGGTTCCAGGAGAAAGAAAGAAGAAGATGGCAGAGAGGCAGAAGGAGAATTGGTAACTGTGTCCCATACGGCACCTGGCTCTTCCGAAGAGGCCTGCTACTGAGCTGTCCGGAGCAAGGAAGTGTTAGAGCCACTAGCTCCTGAAGCCACCAGATGGTAGAGTCCAGCAGGCTGACAGGACCAGACCCATCTCTCCCCTCCCCTCTTTGGGTTTCTAGTATATAATTCTGTCTCCTCCAGATCCAAATGGAAATGAATAAAGCATATTCATGGTCAATATAAAAGCAGACCATTTATGTCTGTCTAGTTCTTTGTTCTTATAAAATAAAAGTCACCTTGGCTCTTAAAGCTGTAGAGTTTTTCAGCAAAGAAAACTTCTTTGCCCAAGGTCAGTCAGTCAAAATTTTGTCAATATAACTTATTCAGTTTTTAAAGTGAAAATATCATTTTCCTTATTTCAAAATACTAACTTCCCTTTTTATTTGAAATCAATGGAAGGTATCCGTGGGTGAAAATAATACATCGGTATTAACAGTTGAGTCACAACTTCCTAAAAAGTCTTATATATACTGAAATAAATTTGGTCTATGCCCTTGAGCTTAAAAACAGTTTATTATGCCCAGGTTTCATTATATCATTCTATTCCTTCAGGCTTAAAGTTGTTTATAGGAAAATAGAACATGTATTATACCTTGTCTCCATTTCCACTACAGCTTCTCATTCTCTAAGTAATGGAAGCAAATAGGCTATCTTTGCACAGGGCACACCACAAGTCATACGTACCTTGTTCAAATGGAAAGAGAGAGCTTTGAGGCTGATGAAATTATTACACCGACTTAAAATGAAAATGACCTCCTTCTCCTGGGCCCAGGCTTCTTGCTACCCAAGAAGTATTAGAATTTAAACGCCACGCTTTGTAGGAGGTTGGTCACCAAACCAACTTCTAGATTTTCCACTTATACAGCTGTGTGCCATTCTTTAAAATATCCATGCTGGAAAAGGACAATAATTTATAGGAAACTGGATTTCTGAGCAGTGCTGACACGAAATTACCTGGTTTAAGGCCTTACAGAGATCTCCCCTTTTAGGAACAGCTGACATTATGGGGCTATTTGATTATCTTGTAGACTGAGCAGGATGGCAATATGTGAGGTACTTATTTGGTACAGATGCCCTTCTAAAAACAGGAAAACAAGGAAGATGGATCTTGAGGGCAAAACATTTCTGTGATGACCTTACGACTCAAGCTAATGGTAAATGAACATTACAACTAATCTCTCCAAATTGCCTGATGATATGAGTGATTCCAAGAGACAAATATCAAAGAGAAATGTTGCAACTGAGACTCAGTGAGACTTAATGAAGAGCTTAAAGCTGGACCCAGCTCTGCTCAGCTCCTCCAGACTAGGAAAACCCATCTCAGATGACAAGAGCTCTTGTCCTGAAAGTCACTGGCTCCATTCCTCATGCCAACTGGAGACACTGAGCACTCAAGAACAACTGGAAACTCAGCAGCTTAGACGTTTCCAGACTCTTAAGTCTTCACTTCTATATTAAGGAAGTTCACACATTCCCCAGCAGATGTGGCAGCTGAGATATAACGACACCGACTGTCCATCCATGAAGAAATAAAGGTTAAATTAAGTACTATGGACATCCAAATAGTCTTTACAGCTGCTTCCAAGTGTCTAATTCAGTATCTTTAACATTACAAAATGGTATTAATCAGATGTTTGAAAAACTCTTTTGGTTTGCAAAGGACCACAATTAACTGGCAGAGGACAACATTAGAAAATAATTTAGCACATTTCAGCAGCCTCAATGAAACTTCAATGTTCTTGCCACAGCAAACATAACTGATTTGCTCTTTTAGAAGGTTTGCAAATTGCTAAAATTGAAAAATGCTCTTGACAGAGTCCAAGTTTTTCTTTAAATCTGATTCTCAATGAAGGATTGCCCAAATTGAAACTATCCAGTTTATAGTGTCAAATTTTGTATCTTTGATAAGAGTGGAAGGAATAGATTTTTTAAAAAGGCAAGAAACACTAGAGTCAGTGAAAGAGAACCTTTGGAGGCAATGTCTTTGGGGGTGCCTTGGTTTGTCTGGGTAACGATGGCTTTTATGCTCTTTTGACTCAGTTCTTGTGGTGCTAATTTCCTATTTTTACCCAAGGAAAGGCTTTTAACAAGACCTGAATAGTTTTACTCATTACTTTCTTATACTCTAAAGAACATTTGGAAGGAAGGTCCTTTGTCCCAAGATAATAAAAAAGTCTTAAGTCTGTATGAATCGGTCAGTCAGCAAGTATGAATGAAGCGCCTACTGAACTATTACTAAGATGCAGAGACCAAAAAGAAGGAAATTATCCTTGCTCTTAGGAAGCTCGTGTACAGGGTCTGCCTTCAACAAACTATGCATTTGTTTCTGTTTGAGGTTTTTACATGACAAAGATATGTAAACACACCAAAAGCACCATGAAGAAGCCTCCATTTCCACATCAGTGTTTGTACATGAAAGCTGAAAAGAGCTTTGCTATTCATCTTCCAGTTCACGGAACGCTCTAGCCTGCTACTTGCGGATGGAATAAGATGCATACCCAGCTCTTCTAGGACAAGGTCAGATGAAAGCTTAAATGAGGAAGTGACTGGTATTGCAATTTCCTCTCTATGTCTTCGCAAGTTCATTTTTTCTCAATTAACTTTTTGTTCTTCTGGAGGTTGGTGGGGGCTGATTACTCTTAGGATTACATAGCTTGCTCTAACTGCTCCTCGGGCCTCTGCTGCCAGCCAAGCCCGATTCTATTCGGCTCCTTTGGACAAGGTATTGGGGGGTGCCAAATCTGTAACCTTCTGTGCCTTCCTTACACTAAGCTTTAGAATATGCCGATGTTCTTCCAACTCATCCATTAGAATATTTCTTCTTTTTCCCTTATGCAACTTAGTAATTAATTAAGTAGTTTAAAGAAGGACGAATTGGGAGGGAAAGGAGGGGTTTGGCAGTAGATGTGGTACTTTCCCCTAAACTCCAAATGGAGGGCTTGAATCACAAGCACATACAAGATGATAGTAGAGAAAGGGGGGGGGGCAGGGAGAAAAGGGGGCCAGCATTTATCAATAGGTCCCAGGAAGGTAGTTAAGAGAAAAGAAACCTAGACTAGGCAGTGGGAGACCCAGAATCCTAACTCCATCACTTCACAGCCACGTAGTCTTGGGTCATTCTTCTAAGGGCTCCAGACTGACTGACAATTCAGTCAATCAATTAACAATTATTTAAGTGCCTACTATGTGCCAGGCACTATGCTAGACACTGAGTATGCATTCTCAATGAATTTGTAGTTATCTCTTCCACATCATGACTTTCTCCATCACGGTTTTAATATATCGTGGGTCAGCATAAGAAATTCAACGGGAATTTTGGGGGAGTTTTGTGGAAACTGCAGACAACACACAAAAACCAGCAGGAGACACAAAAAAGGTTTAGAAACCCAGAAGTGCCTAAAATATATGTATAGTATTGTATAATTGTATTATAACATAATATCTTTTAAGGTACTGTAAACACCTCATAAAAGAAAAAGAAAAAATTTAGACTTCTTCTCTGGTATGAAGGGAGGGCCAAAAAATTTTACATTGGAAACCTTAAGTATACATGGACCTGGTGATGGAGCATAAGAGGAATAGATGGTATCCCACTTTTCCTTCTATTCTCTCCCCCACAGATCTGCACAACACTGTACTGGATAATGGGGAACAGTTAAACACTTTCGTTTGGTTTGTTTTGAGTCCCCAGGCCTGGAATTCTTAGCTCGGTGTCTAGCAGATAGTAAGCATTTGATAAATGTGCATCTGTCTGTCTATCCCTCCACCCCTCAGATTCCTGATGACCTTCAAAGCTAAGCTGCAGCAACATTTCCCACAGGAGACCGTTCTTGGTCTAGCCCGCTGCCAACACCTTGCCCTCTGAGAGGTTACCTTCTATCTACCCAATATGTATCTTGAGTATACCTATTTTGGTAAGTTTTCTTTTGAAGGCAGAGGTTGTTTTTGCCTCCCTTTGTATCCCCAGTCCTTAGCACTGAGTGAGCATTTTATAAATGTCTGCTAATTGACTGACCTTGCACCAGGACAGTCAGGAGGGAAAAAAAAAGTCTATTTTTCCCACTCAAAAATTGGATGGCAAAATGTAAACTAGCCTGATATCTCCCCCAGAAGAATTTAAAACCAGACAAGAGGAAGAAAGCCTTGATGTCAGTACATCAGGGAAAAACCTAGAAGCATTGCCCAGACTTTGCCAAATCCACAACATCTCAACATGAAGCCACTTAGATGGTTCCTTGGAGCTTGGTCTCAAAGTATCTTCTGCCTCTTTGTAAACCTTCTGTCTCCTTTCATAAAACAAGCCTTCCGCTCAGAACATTACACCTGTGATCTGCCTCAGTGCACAGTCTCAATTACTGCATGGCCTTGATAAGAAGGAGCATCTATCAAGATGCATGGAGTGAAAAGGGAACACATACACACTCCTTCACACCTTCATTACAAAGCTCCGAAAATGATCCACAACGCAAAGACATGAGTTTGAATCTTGCTTCATAATTACTCACTATATGACCCTGGGATAGTCACTTAACCATTCTGTGCCTCAGTTTCCTCATCTGTAAAACAAGAGAGTTGAATTCGATACCTTCTCAGATCCTCTCTAGGTCTATGGTCCCACAAGAGCTGTCTGGGCTTTTTAAAAGAAAGAAACCAACCAATACATGATCAGTCTTTTTTCTATCACTGACCTTCAAGGTCTCCAGCTCCTAGTTGGCATTTTCTATACATCTGACACCCTTTCCTCTCCACACAGACCAGGCAGAAGAGAAAACAAGGAAGAAAGAGACTATTGGGCCGAAGATAGCAGCTGCTGATGTCGACTATGATCCAACAATTTCTGCCTTCCAACAATACCACATCTATAATTGTGATACACCTCCGAGCTAGACTAAAAGCTATTAGCTAAGCAGCACAATATTCAAATTGCTAAATTAAATAAGTACTTTAGGAGTCGGAGGACCACATAGGGAAAGGGCAAAGCAGCTCATCTCTGACGACAGTGGCAGCAGGACATAATTAGAAGAAAGCTACTCTCAGACACAGAAGATCTGGTATCATCACTTCCACATGTCCTGGCCGCCCTGTGACCTTGAGTGACCCCTCTGGGCCTCAGTTACCTAACTGCAAAAAATAAGAGATTGTAATTTGATTCTGTAAATGCCCGCTGCGTCAGATGCTAGGAACACAAAGACTTCTAAAATCCAAAGACCCCAACACCCTCAGGGAGCTTACACTCTACCCAGCCGAAGCTGAGCCAAAGGTATGGTTTGTAGTCAAAGACTCTTTGCATAGCTTGAGTTTTCTCTGCACGTTATAATATTGCACTTTACCCAAACAAAGGCAGGGGGGTTTCACCAAATGAACTCTTGAGGTCCCTTCCAATTCAGCAATCTATGGTTTCACTAAGGAGAGATAGGATTCCAAAGTTTTTGAAAGAATAATAAAAGCCTTCCTTTTTCATCTTCACTCACTGAAGTTCTCCTTGGGATAAATAACAGGTTAGAGCAGGAAAGCAGAGCTTTTCTCTTTGTGATTCTCTTTGTACAGTCGCACATGCAATTACGTGCTTTATAAATGTTGGAAGATGACTATGAAGCGTGAAGCTCCTGTGTGCTAAGGCAAAACAAAAACGGGGAGATTTTTTTTAACACCATCCAGGTAACTCTATCGATTCATAAAATCCTTCCTTTATGTGATGCTTCTCTATAAAGTGGAAGAGCAGTAATGAGAAGGAAACTTCAAAAACACTGCTAATTCTCCTTTTATTCAGAACTGGCATTTTCCTAGATAATGAGAACCTTGGAGACTTCGGGCAGATTGGTCCAATACAACTTTAAGTCAATCGGAGAACTCTTGCTGCAGTTACAAGGAGTGATGACATAAACTCTGATTAACGATGGGATAACTAAACCAGCAGCTTGAACTAAGTAAAAGAGAAGGTACGGAAAAATGCAACAGAAAGACACAACTGAAACAGAAAAGGGAGAGGGTATGGAGAATTGTATGCTTTTTCCATTGTAGTAGTTTCAAAAATACTAGGTCACACAGACCCAGGGCAAGTCACTTCATCCTGTTTGCCTCAGTTTCTTCATCTGTAAAATGAGCTGGAGAAGGCAATGGCAAACCACTCCAGTATCTCTGCCAAGAAAATCCCAAACAGGGTCACAAAGAGTCAGACATGACTGAAAAATGACTAAACAAAAGTTTAAAAAACTCTGGTTTTTTATGAGAAGCCCAAGGTTCCCTCTTAAGACAGGATGTCCTTTGGCTCTAGACATATCCTCTCCTCCTGACAAATGTTCCCTCACTTTTCTAGAATCTTCTACACCTAGAACCTTTCCTGCTAGAAACTTCCATTAAACACACACACACACACACACACACACACACACACACACACACCTCTCCAGCCCATAACATCTCCATTTCTATGATCTCGGAGCAGAGAAATAAATCTGATGTCCATGAGAGAAAAGTAAACCTACCTTTGCCCTACCCCCACCGCAGAACCTCTGGCCCATGGAGCTGAGCTGCTTTGGGGTGATGGTGACAAAGCACAAAGTTTCTAAGCTTTTACTAGGAGTGGCTACAAACGTCTGATACAACTTGGTGCACCATTCTTAGAAGGTGAACTTTCCAGAAGCATTGTTGGCCCTGTTTCTCTTATTATAAAATAAAGACCACTACAAGATAGGGGAAGGGGAGGAGGGGGGGGCCTCCTTAGTTTTATTGTGACCATCTGTGACTACCAACAGGTGTACCATGCCAGGTCTTATACCTTCCTTTATGTGGATTACAATAAACCCAGAGGCACAATGGTATACTGGAAAGAACACCAAAGTTAGTCAGTGGCCCAGGGTTCAAATCTTGGCTTTGTCATTTATCAACTGTATAACCTCAAGCAAGTCATTCAGTCTCCCAAGGCCTCAGGTTCCTTGGTCTGTGAAAAGATGAGGTTGGACTGGGTGAGATCAGTGAAGCTTTCCAGCTCCAGTTTTGTAGGCCTGGGATCTAATCAAAACTTAAGTATTTTGGCAGAGCCAAGATGATGAAGCAACAAGAAGAGAGTTGAGCTTCCCTCCCAACCCCCAAAACTCTTCCAACGGGGAAAAAAATTGCTGTGAGTCATTTTCCAGCACAGAGACAGGTCTGCGAGCACTGAGGACCTGGTCTGACCAAGAGCGTATGTCACTGAGCTCTCCAGTGCAGGGAAAGGGCTAGGCACCAGGACAAGAGGAAGTCCAAGAGCCATCCTGGGGCACCATGAGCTCATACAGGGAGTGCAGAGAGGGGCCAGCCGGCAGCTCTATGGTCCACTCCCCAGTTCTAGGTCACAGAGCCAGGGCAGAGGGAGGCGGGGACCCTCACTGCTCAAAGGGGCAGTCACAGGCTATATCCTTTATCGAGCAAGGAACAAGATCAAAGGCAAGTATCAGCAAATCAGCGGGTCAGACCCCAAGAGCCAAGTCGGGTCTCTGCTCCAGCTTCTAGCCCGATCTGATGCCTGCAGAGGGATAACCAGGGCAGGCTGATGACAGTGGCGAGTCCATCACCAGTCTGCTGTTGCTCAGACCCAAACCCAGGTCAGGGAGGATGGCGATCACACTTTGCCCTGGACCCAACCATTTGAGGAGCACTGAAAATTTGCAGGCAACCCCCACCCCCGCCCCGAGCTGTCCTTGAGAGCTCAATACTCAGAAAGCAGCAACAAGACCAGCCTAGATCTTCCCTCGCGAGTACACACGGCCTAGCCCTAACACCACACCTGAAGTCAGAAAGTAGGCTAGAAGAACGAGCCAACCAAAAAAGAATCCCACCAAAATTATAATTATAATGAGAACAATCAAAGAGCAAATCCGGAGGAAGAGAACGACTCCAACATACTACAACGCAAAGCCTCAAAGGAAAACACAGCTCGGGCACAAATTCAACTACAATTCATTGAAGAAAGGAAACGAGAGGCTTTTTTTAAGGTTATAAATGTTTTTAGAAACAAACATGAGCGTGCTAAAAGGAAAAAAAATGAAAAGAAATGAGAGTCAGGGAAGAAAGAATTGGAAAACATAATAGCTAGGTAAAATAAGTACAAAGCCTTGCTCAAGCAACAAACCTGAAAATTAGAATGAATCAAATAGAGACCATGCTACAACAAGAAATACTAAAACAAAGTCAAAAGGCTGAAAAACTACAAGATAATTTAAGTTGTCTCTTAACAAAAACAACTAACCTGAAAAACAGATTGAGAAAAAAAATTTAGTAATCATTAGACTACCTGAATACGTAACAAAAATAAAGCCTATACATCCTATTTCAAGAAATCTCAAGTGAAAACTACTTAAATCTCTTAGAACCAGGAAGTAAAGTAGAAATAGAAAGAATCCACCAGTCACCTCCTGAAAGAAACTCCAAAAGGAAAACTCCCAGGAACATCAGCGCCAAAATCCCGAACTTCCAGGTCAAAGAAAAAATACTGCAAGCAACCAGAAAGAAAGGATTCAAGTACCAAGGAGCCATAATTTAGCAGCCACCACTATTAAGGAGTAGAGAGCTTGGAATATAATAGTACTGAAGTCAAAGGGTAGAGGCTTACAATCAAGAATAACTTACCCCCCCTCCTCAGAAAAGTACTGATCATAATCCTACAGGGGGGAAAATAGGCCTTAAATAGGCCTAAAGAATTTTCAAGCATTCCTGATGGAAAAACCAGAGTTGTGTAGAAATTACAACATTTAAATATAGGAATTACAAAGAAACATAGAAAGGTAAACACAAAAAACCATTAGGGACTAAATAAGGATAATTTGTTTCTATTCTAATATCAGGCGATGATCCCTGAAGCTTATCAATCATGATCAGGGGTCATAAAGGGAGGCTAATTAAACAAGGCCTGGGAGTAGTTATGGATGATCTTAGAAGGATAGAGAGGGCTGGGGGAGAACTAACATACTAAGGAGAAGGAAAGGGAAGTTTAGGGAAAATTATCTCATATAACCAAGGTGGGCAAGTAGAAGTTTATACAAGAAAGGAGAAAGGAGTAGGGGGACCAGATAACACTTGAACCTCACTTTCATCTGAACTATTCAAAAAAGGGAAGAATACACATACCTACACACACACACACACACACACACACACACACACACACACACACACACACAGAGTTGGGTACAAAAATATATTTCATTCAACAGGGAAATAGAGGGAAAGGGGAGAAAGGAGAATTTAAGCAAGGGTAGATACAGATATACACACACAAACACATACATTTTATGGCAAATGTGTATACATATATATGCACATATGTGTCTATATTTACATTTATTTGCATATATAGGGAGAAGTAAATAAACATTGTATAGCCTCTACTATGTGTCTGGCGCTGTGCTAAGCACTTTACAAATACAATCTCATTTAACCTTCACAACAACTCTGGGAGAGAGATGTGATTGCTATCTCCTTTCTGCAGCTGAAGAAGCTGGAGCAAACAGAGGTAAAGCCATTTGCCCTGGGTAACTCAGCTAATAAGTGTCTGAGGTCTGATTTGGACTCAAGTCTTCCTGCCTCTGGCATGCTCTATCTACTGTGTCACTAGCTACCTTATATTGGATATGGACAATGGAAATATGCTCTGCTTGACTACACATTTGTAACAGGGGGGTTGTATTTCTTTTGATCTCAACTTAGGTGGAGAAGAGGGAGAGAAGACAATTTTTTGCTGATGGAAAAAAATAATATTCAACTGAAATAAATAAATTAAGCCAGTGTCGTCATTATTATAATTTTGAACATCATTGGGCAATCAGCCTCTGGAGCTGTACCTGTGATGGCCAGAACAGACTAAGACACATTTAGAAAACTACATAGGATTGTGTCTACCCCCCAGTCTGTCAGAATATGGAACATGAAAGGCAAGAATTAAAAATCCCTCACCTCTTGTAAGCTGATTTTAACAGTGTGGTTCACACAGCTATTGCTTTTATTATCATACAAAAATCTACATGCAAAATTGTATAGAGATTGAAAAATAGATCACACCAAGCCACAGCTCCTGCGTGAAATGAAGGAATCCTCAAACCTGAACTTCTGACATGAAAAATATCTAAAACATTTTCAAGGAGAATCATAAAATTCTCAAGATAGACACAAAAAATTAAGACAGAATTAATTTTAATTCAAATGAAACTGAAAAATATTTAAGTGCCTACTAAAGGTCAGGCACTATGCCTAGTACAGTGAAGGAGAGTTAAGCTATAAAGAGGCAGAGAGGAAAAAGAAGCCTCCCAGCTCTATGGAACAGCATAAGCAAAGGCCGAGAGATGGTAAAGTACAAGACATGGTGAGAAATCAATAAATAAACCACAAGACCATCACCCAAAGGTCAAGAGGACAATGAGGCTGGTGAGGGAGATGAGGGAGGGGCAGGCTGCAGGAGCCCGGCTTTATTCTGCTAATGGGGCAGGGTCATCCAAGGAGTGGGAGCAGGGCAATGATGAACAAAGGTGTTTTAGGAAGAATGAACTGGTAGCAGGACACATCAGCTAGCAAGAGAATGGGGATAAAGTGCCAGAAGCTGAAATTCAGATGGTACAAGCGGAATGAACCTTGAGATGAATTCGGGAGACATGAAAAGGAAGAACAGACGGGTTCTAGTGTTACCCGAATGCAGAGTAGGGGAGGCTGAGAGAGGGAGGGGTTAAATAGCTTTATTTGAGTGGGTGAAGACGGCATCTTAGGAGACTGGGGAGAAGGGGTGGGATGAGAGATAAAACTGCAAAATCAAATAAATAATAACAGGGAACCACATTTCCAAAAGTATTGGCAATCACGACTGCAGCCAACGGATTTTTCCCAAAGTGACCAGCTTTGGTTTAATTTTTGAGTCTGAAACAATTTTTCACATGAAGTAACAAGTGACTTTTCAGGCACTTAGAAAAGATACCTCCAAGGCTCTCATCCTACCATGAAAAAAAGATCTGAAAAATCCCTATAGCAAAGGAAAGGACCCTTATATATAAAATCCTTAGAATAGAAAATTGGAAAAATATTAATGTCTGCTCCCTAACTCCCCAAGTGACTTAGAATCAGAAATAGAAAACTCAAGGTTTCCACCAACTATTTGACCAAGGGGAGAAAAATGTCAAAATGCCCCTTTCAAAATGAATCACTGTTTTACACAGAATCAGAAGTACCTAAAAAATGAATTCATAACTCTGACATAGTATTTAGGTAACTAAATATGGATGTTCATAGATATATGGCAACACAATGGAAAATAGAACAAGAGGAATTTTCAGTGAAATAAATAAACCTGTTTTTATTATGTATTAGTTTTAAGCATTTGACTCAGAGCAAAATTCAGCCGCGAAGCAGGAGCTGTCTATCTCTCGTAGGTCCATCAGAATTACATAATATTCCATGACACATACAAGGCTGGTTTCAAGTGAGGAGTTTAAAAGGGGGTTATATATTGTGTCATGAAAAATTTCCTATTTAAGATTCAAATCAGAGACGGATTTCCTATAATAATGAGGTTCTTTCTGTATGTTCTTATGTGTGTAGGACAGATGAGAGACTGGAAAATTCTGAAAATTATTAATGTTTTCCTATACCCCAAATGTAGACCTATACCCCAAAGAGATCAAAGAAAGAGGAAAAGGATCTATAGACACACAAATATTTAGAGCGGCTCTTTTTATGGTGGCAAAGAATTGGAAACTGAGGGGATGCCCATAGATTGGAAACAACTGAACAAGTTATGGTCTATGAATGTAAGGAAATAGAACCATAGGAAATGGTAGAAAGGACAGTTTCAGGGAAACTTGGAAGACTTGTTTGAACTGGTATAAAGGAAGTGAGCAGAACCAGAGCACAATTTATACAAAAACAACAATAATGTCTGAGAGACTGAAAAACTTTCTTTGATGCAATGACTAACCATGATTCAGAGCTGATGAGGAAGCATGCTGCCCACCTCCTGAGACAGAGGTGATGGGATGAGGATACAGAATGAGACAGAAATTGTTTACAAATGACCAATGGAGGGATTTATTCTGCTTGACTATGTATATTTGTATCTGTTAGAAGAGTTGTCTTATTTGTTTTTCCTCCAATGGAAGGGGGTAAGAAGAGAAAACAGATTTCCATTCACTGAAAGAAATTAATATAATTTATTATTTGTTACTAATCAATTGGAAAATACTTATTTTTTTTAAAATATGTGACTTTCTGCACTTTTCAGATCAATGCAAGAAATGAGCCATACTTAGTGTCACCCAGAGCAGGCATGTGGACCACCCTGCCAATTTCATGGAAAGTCATGAAGGCTGAGCTGGAGGACCTGCAGAAAAGATGGAGCAAGCATCTCCCCCAGTTCACCCCCAGACTATGCAGGAAGGCTAATGAGGAAAGCGTCCTTCAGTGGACAGAGGTTTAGGGAGTCCAGGGCCGGTTGACACATAGTCATGCTTAAAACACATATGCACCCACTCAGGCCTACAGTATGATGAATTGCATTCCTGCTCGTTGTCTAGCTAGACCCTCATTTGTCCCTGATACTGGACTCTTGTAGTCTGAAACCTATATTTGGTCATGAATTAGGAGCCCACCCCACCTTGCTTAAACCCTACCGAAGCTATATGGTTTTGGCTCGGCTTCCATATGGAACACTGCCCTCTAAAGGCTTTGCTGCTTTCCTGGTGGTTTTCCCAGTCCACCCTGCTCCTGGCATTGGCTCTGCCCTCTCTGACACTGTTTGAAATGCAACTTGACAATCAACTTCCCTCCAGTCCCAGAACAGAAAGTTCAACCTGTGCCATGGACCCTGCCCAGCCCCCATCCCTACTCACACCCCTTGGGGTAGGCCTCTATCTAAGAGCCCATTAGACCAAATAATCATAAACCAAATAACCCAATCCTTCCAAGAAACTCCTCCATGAAGAATGGCACCCCCAATCTTTAAGCTGCTAAAAAAAATAAGGCTAACAAGATACAGTCTAGACCAGGGGTGAGGTCAGGGCCACACCTGAGGACCTAGAGGGCCACATATGGCCTCGAGACCAAGGCCACACTTGAGGACCTAGAGGGTCAAGAGGGCCATGTGTGGCCTCCAGGCTGCAGGTTCCCCGGCCCTGGTCTAGATGGAGAGAAAAGGCAGATTGCCTCAGAATGGGCACTGGATTGGGGGAGTCAAAGGACTTGGACTCAAATTTGGCCTCTATTGCTTAGAAATCTGTCACTTACCCTTTGGGGGCCTCATCTGTGAAATGACCCCCGATGCCTCTTTCAGCCCTTGATCTATAACAGCAATCCATAAACACAAACATAAGAGGAACTTCACAGGATCACAGGCACGTAAGATCAGAAAATGGAGATATGGAAGGGCCCTTAAAGGGGATTGAGTCCAATGCTCCCATTTTACAGATGAGAAAATGGAGGCACAGAGGAGAAATGATTAGCGTAAAGGCACAAAGGCAGAAGCAAAACTGAACCCAACAATGCCAATTCAAGTCCAGTGATCTTTCCACTGTCCCACACTGCCTCTCTGTCTTCCAGAGCAGTAAACAAAACCACTTTATGATCACAAAATGAATGTTCATCTAAATTCATTTTAAAATATAATTGTTAAAATGCCTTTTAAGAAATAAACATATTAGGATGGTTCTGTTCTTTAGAAGGATAAAAAGCACAGAGTTGCCATCAGAAGGAATAATTTTGTCTTCTAAGTAATTAGATATAGAAATCATATCTTCATGTAACATTTGTGAAATGAAACAACTAAACTAACCAACCCTTAGGGTCCCATTCAGTTTTCAGATGTGATTAAGCAACTGGACAACAAGAAGAACGCATCACCTTCGGGTCATTTGCTGTGCCAGTATCTTACTGATCAATGCTCAGCAGCAGGGTCAAGCCTTCCCTGCCAAAGGAGAGAGGGCATGTCATAGGGGGACGGGGGACACAACAACACAGAGCCATCAGTTGTCTACACCAACCACAATCCATTTCAGGGCTATCATTTCTGACAAGGTTTTAACTACAGTGACAGCAAGCACTGGACGCATCAGCAACTGCTTCCTTCTTAGTAGAAAAAGCACAAGGGAATCAAGGCAGGCAAGCATTCTGTTTGTTTCCACTTGTGAGCAAACAAGAAAAGAAAAAGCTGGTTAGCATGGTGGTGGAAAAAAGATGATAGGAAGAGTTAAGAAACCAAGGCTCCGGGGCTGCCTCTGGCAAGTTTCAGCCTCTCTAGACCTCAGCTTCTTCATCTGGAAAACATGAAAGTTGGCTTAAATGATGTCTAAAGTACTTCTTCTCCCTAAGGTGTTTTTATTTCAGGGAGTAAGTGCTTATATGGAGCAAGGAAAACAGAGTCTGAAGTGCTAGGATACTAACTAAACCCAATATTTTAAGTTTCTCATGCTAAAATATTGCGTCTTTTTCTTTTTTAAAACTAAATTTTATAGCATCAAAAGTAATTTAAAACTTTTTAAAAGGTGCTTATTTTGTTTCTGGTAAATCTCCAAAACATAAATTAGTTTTTAAAAATTTTCTGATAAAAATTACTGGGAAAACTGGAAAACGGTCTGACAGAAATTAGGCTTAGACCAAAATCTTACACCATATTCTACAATAAATTCTAAATGGATACTTGACATGAATACTAAAGATCATGCCTAAAAAATTAAAAGAGAAGTACATTATATACCTCTCATAGCTACAGGTAGGAGATGTATTCTTAACCAAACAAGGAATTGAACCTATTTAAAAAGATGAAAGGATTAATATTTTGATCATATAAAATTGAAAAACTTTTGCACAAACAAAATTAATGTATCTAGATTAAGAAAGAAGCAGTCAAATGGAAAAAAATCTTTGTATCAAATTTCTCAGATAAAGGTTTGGTATCTAAGATTTTAATATAAACTATATACATATATATGGAGAGAGATGAATAAGTGATAGATAAGGGGAAAAAGATATGAAGAAATAGTTCTCGAAAGAAGGATTATTTAAAAGAATATTATAAAATATTAATAACAACACAAAAATTTTCCAAATTACTAATAATAAGAGAAATACAAATCAAAACCACCCTAAGATTTTATCTTACACCCAGAAAATTGGGACAGATGACACAAGATAGGAACATCTATATGGAGGGGTTAAGAAAAGACGGGCACATATTTTTGGTGGAAGCGTGAGTCAGCACGTCCATTTTGGAAAGCAGTTTGAAATCATGCAAATAAAGTGATAAATCTTCATACTTTCTAACCCAGAAGTTCTACTACTAGACATAGAGTCTAAAGAGGTTATTGATAAGAAGAAAGTCCCCATATATACCAAAATATTTGTAGCTGCACTTTTGTAGTAGATCTCTAACACAAAAGTACTCTGTGCTCTAGAAATATCCATTTGGAAGCTATATAGAAGACAGACTAGAGATGGTAGAGGCTGAAGGCAGTGAGATCAACTGGAAGGCTACTGTAAGAGTCTGAGTAAGAGGGTAGGAGACCAAGAAGCAGAGTGGCGACCATGTGAGCTGAGAAAAGGAGACATATGCCACAGATGCTGTGAAGGTGGAATCAGTAAGACCTGGAAACTGATGGATACGTGGGTGAGGGACAGTCAAGAAATAAGAATGACTCCAAGGTTGCAAACTGGGATGAACATGTGCTGGAAATCTAGCAATATAATGCTATATTGTATGCTGGAATATAAATGTAGGCTAGAAATCCAGTATGCCAATGGGATTCAAGGGCACAAACAGAGATTGGTTGGTCTTGGCAAAGAGAACGACCACTTCTTCATCAGAAACCAGTTCGAGGGAATAATGTTATGGGTCTTGAGATAGAAAGTAGGGCAGAAATTAAATGTATGCTTAGTCTGTTATACTTGCTGTAATCACTCAACTCTTCTAGTGACTTCATGTATAGCTACTTCAGTAAGTTTTGTTAAATAAAATAGCCAAGTCATTGTTCAGCTTCCTAACGTAGGTACAAGATTAATCTGAAGAAAACAGACAACCCACTGCTTTTCAGATGTATAATGAATAGCTTCTAAAAATGAAACCTACAGCTCCCACTGAGTTGTGAAGAATATATATTAGGGTTATATGAAGTCATAAGAATATCATTTTTACAAGGTGGACAACTGATTAATCAAACTTGACGAGTGACTTAAATCAATTTGACTTAAATTTTTAAAATGAAACAGAGACACAGTGATAGATGGAAACTTCTGAAGCCATGATCTCTCTAAGCATGCCTGCTCTGCCATCTCTAATGGATAAATCAATGAATGGCCTTAAGCAAGGGAGAAGAAGTAATCTACTTCATATTAACCAGGGTTTTCCTAAAGCCAGTAACACTCTGCCAGTAAAAAGGTGGCTATCACTGAAGTAAACATGAAGCAGGCCAAGAGCTACCTGGCTCTTAACTCCTCAGTAATATTCTGCTAACAGGGTGAAGTTAAGAAGCAGGCTGCCCATTTATCAAGGATTAATTCTGAGCAAAGATTTCTGCAGAGCTGAACCATTACTTAAATTGTAAGTAATATTTGTTCCATGTGAATGAGAAAGGGATACCCAGTGCTAATTAGCCTCAATATTAACAACTCAAGGGTGACATCTGAATGGTGACTGTGGTTAGCAAAGTGAAACGGGGCGTGTATGACTGGGAGGGCTTTTGTCCTTTGCTAGAAGGTGACATCCTGGTGTCATTGTTGTTGCTGCTTTTATTGTTCAGTTACTCAATTCTGTTCAACTCTTGGTGACCCCATGGAGCAGAGCACACAAGGCCCTTCCATCCCCTACTACCTCCCGAAGTCTGTCCAAACTCATGCTCATTGTTTCCATGACACTATTTATCCATCTCATCCTCTGCCATTCTTTTCTCCTTTGCCTTCAATCTGTCCCATTGGGGTCTTTTCCAATAAGTCCTGTCTTCTCGTTATGTGGCCAAAGTATTTAAGCTTCAGCTTCAGTATTTGACTTTTCAGTGAATAATGTGAATTAATTTCTTTAAACATTGACTAATTTGATATTCTTGCTCTCCAAAAGACTCTCAAAAGTCTTCTCCAGCAGCACAATTTGAAAGCATCGATTTTGCAGCGCTCAGCCTTCCTTATAGCCCAACTCTCACAGGCACACGTCGCTACTGGAAAAACCATCGCTTTCATTCTATGGACCTTTCACTATATGGTCAGAAAGGAGAAGTCTCTAATTTTTAGTATGCTCTCCAGATCTGCCATAGCTTTCCCTCCAAGGAGCAAGAGTCTTTTAATTTTATGGCTGCAGTCACCTGTCTCCAATGATCTTTGAGCCCAAGAATATAAAATCTGACATGGCTTCCATTTCTTCTCTCTCTATTTGCCAGGAAGTGATGGGAACAGTCGCCAAGATCTTAGCTTTTTTGATGTTTAGCTTCAAGCCAGCTTTTACCCTCTCCTCTTTCATCCCCACCAAGAGGCTTCTTAATTCTTCTTCACTTTCTGCCATCAGAGTGGTATCATCTGCATATCTGAGACTGTTGAAATTTCTCCTGGCAACTGTAATTCTGGCTTTTGATTCATCCATCCTAGCACTTTGCATGATGTACTCTGCATATAAGTTAAATAAATAAGGTGACAATATATAGCCTTGTCATACTCCTTTTCCAATCTTAAACCAATCAGTTGTTCCACGTTTGATCCTAACTCTTGCTTCTTAACCCACATACAGGTTCCTCAAGAGACAAATAAAATGATCTGGTATTCCTCTCTCTTTAAGGACTTGTCATATTTTGCTGTGACCCGCACAGTCAAAGGCTTTAGCATAGTCAATGAAGCAGAAGTAGATGTTTTGTTTTGGTTTTTTGTTTGTTTTCCCCCGGGACTTCCTTGCTTTCTCCATAATCCAGAGAATGTTGGCAATTTGACCTCTAATTCCTCCGCCTCTTCAAAGACCAGCCTGCTCTTCTGGTAATTCTCATTCACAAATTGCTGAATCCTAGCTTGCAGAATCTTACAGACAACCTTGCTGGCCTGTAAATTAAGCTCAATCGTTTGGTAATTTGAACATTCTTTGGCATTGCCCTTCTTAAGGATTGGGACATAAACTGATCTTTTCCAATCCAGTAGCCCCCTTTAACAGAGTCATCATTTAGGGTTCTAAGTAGCTCATCTGGAATTCCGTCACCTCCACTTAGCCTTACTGTGGGTAATGACTTTAGGGGCCAATTGACTTCCTTGTCCAGGGCACCTAGCTCCGGATCAGTAACCACAGCATGGCATTGTGATTACTGGTGATGTTAAGATCTTTCTTGTGCAGTTCCTCTGTGTGCTCTTGCTACTTCTTAATCTCTTCTGCTTCAGTTAAGTCCCTGCTATTTTCATCTTTTATCCTGCCCATTTTCGCATGAAACACTCCCTGGACACCTAACTTTCTTGAAGAGGTCTCTTCCCCATTCTATTGTTTTCTTCTATTTACTTACATTGTTCATTTAAGAAAAGCTTCTTATCCCTCCTCGCTATCTGGAATTCTGCATTCGGTTGCGTACATCTTTCCCTTTCTCTTTTACCTTTTCGCTTTCCTTCTTTCCTCAGCTATTTGTAAAGCCTCATCAGACGCCACTTTGCTTTCTTGCTCTTCTTTGTCTTCAGAATGTTTTTTGTTACTGTCTCCTGTACAATATTGTGAACTTCTGTCAATAGTTCTTCAGGCATTCTATCTACCAGATCTAATCCCTTAAATCCATTCATCACTTCTACTTCATATCCATAAGGGATGTTAGTTAGGTCATACTTACACAATCTAATGATTTTCCCTACTTTCTTCAACTTAAGTCTGAATTTTGCAATAAGAAGCTCATGATCTAGGCCACGGTCAGCTCCAAATCTTGCTTTAACTGACTGTATAGGACTTCTCCACCTTTGGGTGCAAAGCATATAATCAATCTGATTTTGGTATTGACCATCTGGTGATGTCCATGTACATGTAGAGTCACCTTCTGGGTCGTTGAAAAAGAGCGTTTGCTATGATCAGGGAGTTACCTTAACAAAACTCTATTAGTCTCTGCCTTGCTTCATCTTCTTCCCCAAGGCCAAACTTAGCTGTCATTCCAATTTTTTTTTTGATTTCCTATTTTAGCATGCCAATTCACTATGGTGAATGTGATATCTTTTTTGGTTTTATTTCTAGAAGACGTTGTAGGTCTTCACACAGCATAGACTTGTATTACTGTGATGCTGAATGGCTTGCCTTGGATTAAAACAGATATCATTCTGTCATTTTTGAGATTAGACTCCACTACTTTTTTTCACCCTTTTATTGACTATGAGGTCTACTCCATTTCTTCTATGGGATTCTTGACCACAGAAGTATACGTAATGAATTAAGATTCACCTTGAATTAAATTCATCCATTCCTGTCCATTTAAGTTCGCTGAAATCCAAGGTGTTGATGATTAATCTAGCTCTCATTTGACCACATCCAGCTTACGTTGGTTCATAGATGTTACATTCCAGGTTCCTATGCAATACTGATCTTTACAACATCAGATTTTCCTTTTGTGACCAGACACGTCAGTTGGCAAAGTCACAGCAAATACTTCAACAAACTTCAAGGTCTTCCATTTCATTGGCACAAATAGTCTCACCATACACTGGGAAACATTTCCATGAACTGCCATGGCCAAAATCTTCCCTCATATAGTGGCCAACTTTCTGGTGGGAAGCATCGCTGAAGAAAGGCAGTCCCATCCGCAGACAATATAGCCTAACACATAGTCAAGTTCAAAGGTGACAAGAACACCAGGATTGGCACTCCACTGGCATAACTCTCAAAGGCCCAGGGCCACTGAACACCACCAACAACACCCTGAAGAGTAGGACTTTCACAAGAAACCAAAAGTTATCAAATATCTAGGGCTAATGACAGAGTATAGCATCCCTCAGAAAGAATTCTAACAGCCTAAGTTTAAGCCCCAATTCTTCAACCAAAATTATACCTCTGGTACATAGCACAGAGTCCAAACTCACTAAAGAGAATTTTTAAAAGTGGAGATTAAGAATTAAAGGATAAGATAAAACTAGACAATTGTGTTAAGGCTGGAGCAAAAGAGATCTTACCCTGGAACACTGGTCTCCTGACTCCTCCTCTAACCAATTTTTGAATTGCTAAATGCTAGCACATGTGACAAATTCAGAAAAAAAAGAGGGTCTTATCAGGTTGACTTCAAGATAAGTCTCCATTTGTAATTAGTTATTCATGATTGTCTCATAAACTAAACTTCACAAGTCTCTAAGATCTCAATAACCTTATCTATAGATAGGTATTTATCAATGTCACCCAGTTCATTTTCCCAGTGCCCACAGAGAAATGGCATCTTTCTTTCCTTCCTCTATTGTTCAGAGGCAAGGGGAAGCATCTCTCCCTGTACACACAAGGTGTTACTCAATGACCCTAGGAAAGTACTTGCATCTCCTGTACCTCAGTGTAGGTTTGGATTTTTTTTTAACTAGTATATATTCTGTGTATTTGACCCATATTCAATTTCAATTCAACAAACAGTTATTAAATGCCTACTGCATGCAATGCACTAGGCTAGGCTCTGGGAATATAAAGAGACGACATGTTACCTGCTTCCAAGAAGTTTCTATAAAGCTATCCTGTCCCCATTGGGTCTTCTCCAAGATCAACACAGCAAAAAAAAAAAACACTGATACCAAGTAAGAAACCATGAAGCAAATGAAACAGCCAAGGTGTCCTAAGTCAGGTATTTATGGAGCACCTACTGTGTGACAAGCCCTGGGCTGAGCGCTGGGAATACAATGCAAGGCAAAAAGCAGTCCTTGCCCTCAAGAAGCTCACACCCTAAGGGGGCAGAGAATATGCCAACAACTTTAGAAATTCAGGAGACAGGCAGCATAGTGAAGGCACTATTGGGAGGGTGGAGGTATGGGACACAAGGGAGGGATCTGAGCTGAGTCTTGAAGGAAGCCTGGGGGTGGAGGGGAGGAGGGAGAGCACTGCAGGCCTGGGGGAGGGGGGGGCAGCCAGAGAAACAACAAAGAGATGAAGTGTTTTGTGTGAGGAACAGCATGTAGGCCAGTACTAAACTGTAAAGTGTATGGAGGAGAGTGACCTGTAAAACCAGTGGAAAGGTAAGACAAGGCCTGATTGCAAAGGGCTTTCAATGTCGAACAGAGGATTTCATATTTCATTCTGTAAGTAACAGGGAGCCACTGGGGATTATTGAGTAGGGGGGCTATGTGGTCAGACGTGTATCTTGGGGAAGTCACTGGGCAGCTGGGTGGAAGATGGATCAGCATGGGGTGAGATGAGGCGGGAACCACCAGATAACATTTGCACAATAATCTGGGTATAGGCAAGGAGGGCCTGTACCAGAATGGTCCCCATGTGAGTGGAGGAAAGGAGATGTCTATGGGAGATGCTGCAAAGACAAGAAGGATATCTCAAAAGACAAAAAGATAAGTAGCTAAATAAGTCAAAAAGGTAAATGGCACATTTAAAAAAATTTTAGCAAGCATTAAGAATTAAGAAAATCAAAAGCAAAGAGGCAGCAAGATTGAGACCAGGCCTTATTGTCAGAAATCAATGAGTTTCAGCCCGGTCTCTGATACAAACAGGTTGTGGGACCCAGACAAAGAAATCCCTTCCCCCCTCAGGGTCCCAGACCACTCTCTGGAACTAAGGTGCAGAACAGCTCGGGATCTGCATTAGCAGAGGGACTCTTCTCACCAAGAGGGCTCTCCATTAATATCATCACAGGTCCTACCTTGCTCCCTCTAAAAACAAAACAAAAAAACAAAACAAAACAAAAAATGACCATCACAAACAGATATAAGAGCTTATGTGATTTTTTTTCACTGAAGCTAGAATCTTGTATTGCTTTTTATAAAGCCTGGACGAAATCACGAAAAATTTGACCAAAATGAAAACCATAATAGAAAACTTAAAAAGATCAACAGAAGCAACCAGCATTAGATTTATTATGGGCAAAGACAAAATTGCTGCCAACAGAGAGGCAAAGTAGAAAACAATCTCCAAAAATACCTCGACTTTTAAGATCATTTAAAGCTAAGCAAATAGAAGTGACAGATCTCAAAGATAAGTCAAGACATAGCATGTTACTGACAGCCTCGAAGACACAGAAATGAAAAAAATTACAAGTACTACCTGTCTAAAGGAAACTGTTCAAAAAACTTCAGAATTATCAAAAGCAAGCAAGCATTTACAAATACAACCCACCGATGGGGAAAAAAGCCTTCAAACTGACATCTCCTAGCCATGTTAGGGCTAAACTCCACCATACGAATGACAAGGAGAGACACGTGACAGCCCAGAGAGAGCTACTGGGATCATAGCCAGTTTCTCAAGGAACATGACACGTAATCAGAAGAAATGAGATACGACATAGACACAATTTCAAAAATCACAGATTTATCTACTCTTGAGAATAGTAATTAAACCCTTTAAAATGACACGGTAGAGATTTTAAAATCCTATGGAATGTGAAGAGCTCACAGAAAGAAATGTCCACTTCAAGGCAGCATTTGAACCACAACCAGGCCTTGAAGCCAAAAGGACAAGTGCTTAAACCGTCCAGAAGACAAATTGTGTGATGACGCGAAGCTAGAAGTGCAGAGCCAGGACTCCCAAGGCCACTAAGAGGAGAGGAGAATTATGGGAGAGCAACGGTCTCATAGCAAAAATTCTACCTACCATCAGTAACGAGGGAATCCTCAATTTAAGAACTATAAAGAAACTATAACAATTTCAGAAGGAGCGGTAGAGAGAGTCAGTGCAGCAAAGTGGAGAGAGGACTGGCTTCAGAGTTGGGGAGATCAAAATTCAAATCCTGCCTCTGAGATGTCCAGGCTGTGTGACCCAGCGTGAGTTACCTGAGCTCTCTAAGGCCAAGTGGCAGGTGTCATGACACTGATGGAGGGAACTTCCTTAGCAGGAATTCCCAGTTATGCCTTACCCAAAAGAAGCCAAAAAGAGCACAAGCAAAGACAAACCAGGGAATTCTAACCCTAAAAGTGAGAGAGATGGGAGAGAGAATTGGGAGGCAGACTTGGGAGACTGGGCAGGCAGGCAGTGAGGCAGACACAGAAGAGAGGTAACATTATACCATGAAGGGGCAAGAGGATCAAGGGTTAGCTTTTCTTGAGAGCTGAGACCTAACCACACCTAAAGGTGAAGAGGGACAGACTGAAAAGGGTGTGCCAGTCATCAGAGACAGAGCCCTGGGCATTCCCAGAGAGAAAATGGAAACACAACGGGGACCACACAGACCAGGTCATTTCTGATCAGCTTTCTTTCTGGTTCTGTGCATCAAAAAACTGGTCACGGCGCACAAAACTGACCCGTGTAACACATGCACAGGAATCCCATCACCAAGCACGCAACCTGACCTGTTCATGGGGAGTCACTCGCTCTTATCTCTACCATTACAACGTTCAGCCACAGATTGTGCTGAATCATGGAAATTTGTGCCTCATCTTATTATGCCAGAGAGGTTGAGAAAGGGCCATCTGGTCCCAGAGTACAGATGAAGCATCAAGCAGAAGAAAAATGGTAACTTTTGGCAGCAGGGGACCAACGTGTCGAGAATAACAAGGCAGTGCAATTAAAAGCTGATAGCCATCCCCAGTGCTACTTGGCGAGCTCAGCTTTCAAACTCTGAATGTGCAGCCAACACTATCGTGGGTCATACCAGGAATACCCAAGAATGCCATCATACCCTAAGCTCACCATCACTGAGCACATGAGACTACGCAAAGTGCTTCCCTCCCAACTGGTGTTACATGCAAGTATCACTTGCCCCATTTTATGTACGGGAAAGCTGAGGCTCAGACAGAGTAAGTGATTTGCCCAAGGTTCTACAGCTGGTAAGGAGGGTATAAAAGGGAGATGTTCAAACCCAAGGCCTGGCTCCCAGCCTGGCACTCTTTCCACTTTATGGCTCCTGTGTTTACAGTCTAGCTCAGCGGGGTCAAACTCAGATAGGAAAGGATCTTTGTGGGCCCTACACATATTGACTTAGAAAACCATAAATTAAATTAGCATTACCTCTGTTGCATTATGTTTTTATTTATTTTGTTAAGCATTTCCCAATGCCATCTTCATGTAGTTCGGGAACACTTGGGCATGAGTTTGACACATCTGGTTTATCCCAGCCCCTCCACACCCCCATGCCTTCTCTCATTTCTCCCCCTGGAGCCCCCCAGCAACTGGGGCTCTGTCCCTGCATCCCTCAGCTCACTCCTCCAGCACTCTGCAGTCCGTTGCTAAGCACTGAGTTCTCCCACCCCATCCACTTCTTCTTCATGTCTTCCCGCCATTAGACTATGAGCTCTTGGACAGCAGGGACTGGTTTGCTGCTTTTGTCCCCAAAAGATAGCACAATTTCTGCCATGTAGCTGGCATTTACTAAATGCTTTGTCTGTTTTATTTATCTGATGAAGAAATGAGGTTGGCTGTATAGGAAACAATTAGCAAATAATACCAGACACATCATCATTTTCAACCAAAGGCTGATTTCATCAGAAAATACACTGGACACTTTGAAAACACCCACTTTAAGTGAATTCCTTACCTGCAGACACTGGATGCTTTGAAAACATCCATTTTAAGTGAATTCCTTACCTACAGACACTGGACGCTTTGAAAACACCCACTTTAAGTGAATTCCTTACCTGCAGACATTGGATGCTTTAAAAACATCCATTCTAAGTGAATTCCTTACCTACAGAAAGAAAAAAGGGCCTAGAGACACTTTATCATAAAATTATAATTTTTCAAAAATTAAATTATTTCTAATTCAGTTGCAAGAGTGTCCCTGATTTCTGTACTATCCAGGGAGAATCAGAACTTTCCTTCTTAAGCTGGCATCAAAAGAGCTGATCGGAGATCAGGGCTCATCCTCTAAATCACGCTCTGTATGTCTTTAGCCTAAAAGCGCCCTTTCAAAGAGTCTGGCTAGAATGACAATTTCATTACATGCTCCATAACTATTGACTCATTTTTTTAGTATTTCTATAGTAATTGTCTATAAATTTCATGGGCTCCCTACCAAAATTCAGCTTCTCCTGCTCCTCTGTACCATGAAAAAGCACATGATTATACTCAGGCCCAATTAAATCTGACAAGGCAGATTTAGAAGACAGATTAAAAATATGCTTTGGTCAATTGGGGAACAACTGTTTCTCAAACAGTTATTAGAAAAACCAACGCTTAGTTTTTTAGCCATTATCAAATTGAGCTACACTAGAATGCTGTTCACCAAGAGACTAATCCATTATGGGGTTACATCATCTGTAATCAGAAGAAAATGACACACGGGAAATGTTAAAATCACCTTTGGCGAACAGCCTCGCTCATCTGCTTTGTGTCCAGTTTTTCTCAGGAGTCACATCACTGGGAACGCTACATTCTAATCAAAATGGCCACCTCTGACTGACTTTCCCAGTCCTGTAGGTTTCTGTAATAGCTAAGACTGACATAGCTTGTTAAGGTTTCCAAAGCTCCTGTATAGATGTTCTCTCTTTGGATCCTCAGCACCACCCTGCAAGGCAGGGACTATTACTAGCTCCATTTGACAGATGTGAAAACTGAGGCTGACGGCAATGACTTTCCAGGGAGTATCTGTGGCAATATTTGAACTCAGGTCTTCCTGACTCCAAATGCTTCAAGAAGCTTCAAAAGAGCGCAAATATCCATGTGAGGTTTATTACAGGCATTGGCCTTCGAGGTAAATGAATTCAGTTCGATTCAACAACATCTATTAAATGCCTGCTATAGGTAAGGAAGACACTGTGTTAGGCGCTAGAAGGAGGAGTGGGCCATGTAACGCAGGAACTCTCGGGAGAGAAGAGGGCAGGGAAGGGATGGACCAGAGAAAACGGCCTGAGACGTTCCGGAATGGGATCCTCTTCTAGCTTAAGCAAGGGAGGATCAGGGAGGACTTGGTGGAGGTGGTGGCAACCAGGCTGAAGTCCAGAGGAAGGGGAAGATGTCAAGGGGAAACGAGGGAGCGCTTCTGAAAGGAAAGAGGGGGGCACCCAGAGGAGGGGAATACCCTGAAACGCTGCTGCCAAAGCGTGAGAGGCCCAGAATGTGGGGGGCTGTTTGTATTTAAAGCTGAAGGGAACAGGCCAGGGAGCCACAGGAAGGCTCTGGGCAATGGAGTTATACGCTCGTGCACTAGAAAGAGTATTTTGGCATGTCACAGATACACCGACAATCAATCAATAAGCATTTATTAAGTACCAACTGAGGCTCAGGTCCGTGCTAAGGAGATATAAAAATAATAAAAACCCTAAAAGTCCCAATATACAGGGGGAGGAGAGAGCGGCGAAGAGCAAGTAGAAAGCTGTCCTAGTGGCCTCCCAATCTACGTGGCTTAACAATGAAAATCAGCAGAGTTAAAAATTGAAAATTCCTCACCCGGCCACAGAATATAGTCGGTCTCCAGAAAGAGTCACAGCACAGAGGAGGCAATCCTTCTTCAGGTCTATGTGCCATCTTTTGTTGTTAAATCACCCTTATTTCCAAGTCAAGTTTATTTCCCCTCCCCCTCCTCTCTTCTCTTCTCACAATATAAATCAACAAAGATGCTTACATTCACTCTCCTCTTCATTTTAAGCCCAGCATTTGGGATAACATGTGGGAATGAGAAAACAGGTCTAGAAAAACGCCTAAGAAAAATCTGATGCCTACCTCAAAGCTGTTTTTCCATTTTACCTAAATAAACACCTTTCATTTTGCTTCAGAAAGAGAGGGCACAGGACCAAGTATATAAGCAAGACAGGATAGGTACAGATTTGTAAAAGTCTCTATGTAGTCAATGCGGGAGGGGCTGTGGAAAGACTGACCTGGTGACACAATGCTATCAGAGCTGGGTGCGATCTGGTCCAACTAGCCGGCAAATCGATGTGGAATTAAAATTAAAAAGTCAATAAAGCGTCCATGCCCTTTGAGAACTGTAAACAAAGAAAGTGCCCATCATCTGTGAAATGGCCAAACAAACGGAGGGCCGCAAGCATCACAGATATTACCAGGCAGTTCAGAAGAAGAGGGTCATGCAGAGAGGAAATGATTCAAATTGAAGTAAACAGAACTGGGAAACTAGATGCCTAATAATTATAATACTGTAAGTGGAAGGAATAAAAAAAAAGGAGCTGAATGCTGTATAGTTATAAGGATCCAGCTTTGCCATGACAAAAAGATGGGGAAATGCACCTCCCGCCTATCTTCGCAGTGGTAGAGGAGACTATGGATGTGGAACACAACATACACTATGAGGCCTGGCTGACAAGTTGTTTAGTTTTGTTGAACTGTGACTCTTCCCTTCTCTTTTGTTCTTTGTTACAAGTGATAACCCTCTGGGGACAGGAGAGGAAAGAATAAATTCGTAAATGGAGGTGATGCAAAAAACCAAAGCTAGAAACAAAATTCTACAAAAGAAAACTGGGACTTTCAACTTTTTTTAATGTTCTGCTGAATAGTTTGTTTAAACTTTTGGCAGGCATAAATAACCTTATTTAACTAAATATCGCACCTCTCCTTGTGACATTCGGCTTGCTTGGATTCAAAATGATTACATCAATGAATCTTGTCAGCAAGGCCATTAGAAGCAGCAAACAGCTGGTGACAGAAAAGTGGCTGCGGGTACACTAGACAGTTTTCTAAATTGAAAGTGACACGGAGTTGGTTACTGATTTCAACATCTGTTGCAGATTTTACACTTGGATTTCCTAAAAATAAGAGCTGGCCCCGAAGCATCCTCCAGTCACTAGCGGGCCCTTTCGTTTCGCCCCGTTCTCCTCACACCCTCTAAACATGAGCATCTGCCAGAACCGAGTTCAATTCAGGCAGCCGGGAAGAATGAAGGCCCTTACTGTAATTCAGAGAGCACGAGCCAGGCCCCTGGCAGAGTGGAGATGGGAGGCCCAGAGTTCTTCATGAATGTTTCACGATGGGCCCTTCTAAGGGACCAAACTTACAGGGACGGACGTCTGTGAGGAAAACACCTGGATGCTGTCCAGGGTCCCAGAAACCAGGATGGTTGCTGCTAATCCGCAGAAATGTCATGATTATGACTGTAGACTGAAAAGGAAGACTCCTCCAAGATTTCTTAGCCAACAGTTCAAACACTGGTTTTTGTGGCTATAAAATAAGTTCCGCAGGGCTGTTAGCCACTGTCCACAATAAGAATGACGAGTTTAATAATAGCTCCCATTCATAATAACACAATAATATCTCCCATTTAAGGTTTGCTAAACACTTTATTTGTTATCCTGTTTGGTCTTCATAACAACCCTGGGACATAGAGGCTATGGTTATCTCCATTTCAGAGATGAGGAAACTGAGGCAGAGGTTAACTGATCTACCCAGGGTCACACAACTAGTAAGAGTCTGAAGCCTATACACTGTGGCATTTAGCTACCTCTGAACATGAGGACCACAGATTTTAAAATTAAGCTCACTCTATTCAACCCAGTTCAACAAGCATTTACTCAACACTGAGCTAGGCACAGTAGGAATACGAAGATTTAAAAAAGAAAAAAGAAAAGAAAATAATTTCCCTCAGAGAGCTTTCATGTTACCTGACGGGAGAATATGTGACATCTACTCACATAAATGGCACGATGGGGACAAAGAAGATACTCAGATGTTGCTTGCATCTTACAGAGAAGAGAAACAGATTTCTTCTATTTTCTTTTCAAACTGTATTTCTAAGGTAACATCCCAAATCATGGAAATCCACAGACACGGCCCCATTCATAATTTATTTTGTAGCTACAAGAGAAGGAAATCATTTCCTGGGAACTCGATTGATTTATGGTGTCAATTCAAATTCATGAGATCTTGTTTTTACCTTGAATAAAAATGGAATAGGAGGAAACCAATTGTGCGTTTTATCCTTTGGCCAAGTGCTGGGAGAGCTTTAGAAAAACACAAACAATGGGCTGGGTTTGGGGGAGCTCTCTGAGCTCCAAACCTGAGCATCCTCACTTCCCACCAACACAAAGGAGGCCCAGCCCGGCTCCTTAAGGCTCTTTCCAGTCAAGCATTAAGTGGATTCAGATATTCAGTCTGAAAGCTGTGGGAAGGCTAGCTTCTTGCCTGGCGACCCAGAAAATTTTTTGAGGTGTACCCTAAAAGAAACCAGGAAAGATTTATAATGATTAAGGTCCAGGGACACAGAAGAAAGAGACGCCCAAGGGCTTCAGAAAGTGACAAAGCTGATGTCCAGCCCAAACGTGAGATTTGGCCACACTTGGGGAGAGGGCTTTTCCTCACAGTCCTCGGGGTCAGCAAAGCTCCTAGTTTTACTTCCTTAGGTCACCTCTGTGGCTCCTGTTGATGCATCTACCCAATTTTGTGTGGACAACTGATAGGAGAGCCAAAGCATCCGTGTTCATTTGCTCGGTTCAGCTCAATGAATTTTCTTAAAGGGCACCTATGTTTATTGACGGGCAAGGGGAGAAGGGAGACTATCAAGTGACTTCTTACAGAAAACCCAAGGAGATTAGGCTCAGTAGATGAGCAGAAAACAGGCAGCTGAGCCCCATTAAACGCTTCCAGCATCATCACCTATGAGCAGTTTAGTTGATATGTGTGTTAACATTCAGTCTGATCTTGTATAACAAATCCTAACCAGCTAAAAGCAGCCTATGAGGGTCATTCGTTTTCTTCTCCCAGTCTGAAAATGTTTTAAGTTTTCTGGTGCAGTTAAAAGCTTTTGATCTTTCCATAAGCCCAGAAATAGGACAAAGCACACAAGTCAGATTTGTTTAAGCCCCAAGGTGTCTAATAACCTAAAAAAAACCCTTATTTATATATTTGGCTATGTATACATACATATATACACGTACATGTGCATCAGACAGCACAATGTAATGGAAAGAACTCTGGCTTTACAGTCAACAGACCTGGGTCTGAAACCCAACTTTGCTGCCTTTCTTCTTATCTGACCTTGGATAAAGAAGCTACCCTCTCTGGGCCTCAGTTTCCTCCTGTGTAAAATGAGCAGCTTGGACTAGATCAGGAGCTCTCAATCCTTAGATCCCTCTGGCAGGCTGCTGAAGCCAAGTAGATCCCTTCTTGGAATCATTTTTCCAAATGCACAAAATAAAATGCATAGGATTTCAAAGGAAAACAATTATATTGAAATACAGTTATCAAGATATTATAAAAAACAAGTTCATGGGTTGCAGGTTAAGAACTCTGAGCTGAGTGGTCTGCAAGGTTCCTTTTAGCCCTTTTCTTACCTTTCATTGCCTTCCAGACATCTCCACCTGGACATCCAGTAGACATCCCAAACTCAAAACAGAACTCACCTTTCTCCCCAAATCCTCTCTTCCTGCCTTCCCTGTTACTGGAGGGGAAAACACCATCCTCCCTGTCCTGCAAGCTCATAACCTAGGAGCCATCCTGAATTCCTCACTCTCTCCCACCCTACATATCCAATATGGCACCAAGGCCTGCTGATTTCACCTTTGCAACGCTTCTCATAAATGCTTCCTTCTCTCCTCTGCCACTGCCGATCCCCTAGTGCAGACCCTCACTCCCTCCCATCTGGATTACTGCAATGCCTGCTGGTGGGTCTGCCTGCCTGAAATCTCTCCCCACTCTAGTCCATTCTCCTTTCGGTCATTAAAGTGATTTTCCTAAAGCACAAGTCTGACCATGTCTCACACAAACTCCTCTCCACTCAATAAACTTCCCTGGCTCCTGATTGCCTCCAGGAGCAAATGCTGTTTGGCATACAAAGCCCTTCATAACATGAACCCATCCTACCTTTCCAGTGTTCTTCCACCCTACTCTTTGACACATACTCTTCAATCCAGTGACGCTGGCCTCCTGCCGACTCTACAAACACAACCCTCCATCCCTTGGCTCCAGGCACTTTCCCTGGCTGTCCCCCATACCTGGAATGCTCTCCCTCCTCCACTCCAACCACTGAGGTCCCTGGTTTCCTTGAAGTCCCAACTACAGTCTCTTCTACGGGAAGTCTTCCCCAACCCTTCTTAATTCTGGTGGCTTCTCTCTAGTAATCATTTCCTATTTACCCTGTATACAGCTCACTTTGTACATATTTGTGTACATGTTGTCTTCTCCATTAGACTGTAAGCTCCTTGAGGACAGAGAATATCCTTGGCCTCCTTTTGCATATGGTGGGCTGAGGCCCAGTATCCAGTATATAGTATATACTTTGTAAATGTTTATTGACTGACTAAATCCATAGCCCTACATGAAACCTACTTTGTGCAGCTAGGTGGTGCATTAGATAGAGCACTGGGCCTGGAGTCAGGAAGACCTGAGTTCAAATTCAGCCTTAGACACTTACTAGCTATGTGACTGTGAGCAGGTCACTAACTCTGTTTGCCTCAGTTTCCCCATCTGCAAAATGAGCTAGAGAAGGAAATGGCAAACCACTCCAGCATCTTTGCCAAGAAAACCCCAAACAGGGTCAAGAAGAGTCAGACGTGACTGAAAAACGACTGAACAAAAGTCTATTTCACTTATAAAAAGCCCCAGTTTGGTTGGCCCATTCGATTGACTTGGATCTGCCAGTCGTCAGACCGTCCAATCCTTAGTTCTAAAAGATCTGTTCAAATGTGAAATGTGGCACTAACACCAATAATTGTTTAAGTCTCCATAGGCTATTTTTAGAGGAATTTCTAGTCCCTCTTAATTTCCTTCCTTTTCCCCCTCATGTTGATATCATCATGTTTCTCAAATTGAAGCATTCATTTCCAAGGCGATCTGAACAAAGATTAAGGAGGAGAGATTAGTCAAATAAAAGTTTTCCCTTTATCACATTAAAGATGGCACATATCACGCTCCGGAAATGACAAAATGACAATCCTGAGCTAAATGAGAACCAAGCTCATAGGGGCCTGATGCTCACGGCCTGAAAGGCTGGAGAAAGGGTGAAAAAGGAGCTCACTCTTGGCCCAGTGCCTTTCCCCTCCCTGGAAGAGAAGGCATCAGAGAGAAGGAAGCCGGGCTCACAGAATCATTCCCAACTCGAAAAGTATAATCGAGTTGAGAAGCTGCTAAAAGGCCTGTCCACATGTCCTTGCTTAAAGAAGGGGGCGAGGGAAGGGGAACTTTCTACCCTCCCCCCACCCTTAAACATGACTTCATTCTCACTCTCTCTCCTCCCCTTTCCCCCTTGATTTCTCCCCTTCTTTCTCTCTCTTTCACCCTCCCTCCTTTCTCCCTTCCCCTTCTCTCCATTCCTCCCTTCGCCACCCGCACACACCAACGTTCACAGCTGGAACGGACTGAAAGATCAGCTAATCCAACTGCTTCATATGACAGAGGAGGAAAGTGAGTCTAGAGAGGCTCTGTGGCTTCTCAGCCCAGGTCAGTCCTCTAACCAGAAGCCACCCTCTGACCACTACAACATGGCGCCTTGAGTCAGATGCCCAACTCAGCTTTCTAACAAACCTTCAACATTACAACTTCCAAGTAAACCCCCGGCACTCGACCACTAAGACATCAGCTTATGTTATGGTTATGTGTGACAGCACTGAGCTTGGTTTGTAGGCTCAGACCTTGGCTATTCTGTCCCAATTAACATATCGGTCTTATAAAGAAACCCACTCCGTAGCTACATTTGTCAGAGATACAAACCACGCTCAAGTCTCTAGAAGCAGTGCTACTGTTCAAATTCTGACATCCAGCAATGCATGGGGAGCAAAAAAACATCCTTTCCTTCTGTAGAGGGTAGAAATATTTATTGAGGGCTTGGAATAGCTGTCTTAACTATAAAAGGCTAAAATAAGATTAAATACCTGAATGTCCTACCAAGTCTTGACCTCACCGTGACGGGACATTGGCAAAAATAAATTGGGTCATGCCACCGATAAAAGTCTATGGCCCAAGCTGGATGGTGGTTAGAGTTTTATAACTCAGAGATTTCTGGTCCTAGAGGACGCCTCTATGACAGAGGCTCTCTTTGGAGGAAAAGTGCAGCCAACACATTTATTTGTCCTATTCACCTTGACCAAAGTACTTAGCCCCACATGACATTCAATGTATTTCACCCCTTCCTACTCAAAGAGGGAACAGTCTGACAACAGAGAAGCCTCTATAAACAAAATCAGCTGATTGTCAATGGGGGGGAGAGGGCGGGACGGAGAGAGAAGTCCACCCTCTTCCACTTCTGGGGCAATCGTTTCATGGAAAGGGAGAATTTTTCATCTTGAGCCATTTGTTAAAAACTCTTACTTTCCTCAAGTTCCAGAAGTCTCCCCCACCTACCACCCACTGACCCTGCACTTAGCTTGTTTGTACACAGTTGTTTGCTTGTAGTTTTCCCATTAGATTGTAAGCTCCTGGTCAGCAGGGCCTGACCTGGGCTTCTCTTTGAATCCCCATCTCTTAGCCCAGTACCTGGCATACAGTGGGCATTTAATAACTGTTTATCATCTGAATGACACGCTCCACCCAGGAAAGAGCAAATAAAATTTAAACACAAATTTCAGAAGGAAACCCTGTATTTGCGATCCCATTCAAATAAAACAAACAAAATCTATGCATTTCTGTATCAATCCAAGCCCATTAGATGACTGTCCTAATAAGGACTGCTGCCAGCTGTGATTCAAGGGCTACATCTCCCAAAGGCTGTCTTTGGGAACTCTGAAAATCAGTAACATCAATCTTTTCTAATACCATGTGGTACCAACTGCTGCTTCAAGAAATTCAAGAGGATGCCATCGGAACTGAGGACTTCATTTGGAGAAAGTTCTTAAAATGCCCAGCTCTCTCTAATGTCAGGGGTGGACACCTCTGGGAAGGAACAGCTCAAGTCTTAACAGCACCAAATACACAGAAAGCAGATGCCCAATCCCAGTGGATGCTGAACAAGACTGCCCAAGGGGAATTTTCCAAATCTAATTAGAGTTTCATGATAATGATGCTGGTTAATATATGCTTGGGCTGGGAAATAGTGAAAAGTATCTCAATCACTCAGATTCCTATTGGCACCAATTCCTAACCCTGTTGTGACCAATAACAGGAACACTGATGGAGTAATTGGGCGTTGAACATTTAGGCCGGTGAATAAGTTGCAGGCATCTCGCACACATCTTCAAAGAAAGAAGGCAGGCTCGAGAGTCCATTTGGCCTGACACTGACCTGCGTGTGTGACAAGTATGGCAGAGACGTGATGAAAAAGTCCACTCCAGAAGGAGCCACAAGACCTGGATTCAAGATATGCCTCCACCTGTCACAATCTGCAAAACCCAGCAAAAGCCAATTCAATCCAACCTGGCAAATGTCTGTGAAGCTGGAAACACAAAGCCAGCAATGACACAGTCCTCGTTCTTCAAGAGCTTACGTTCCCCTCAAGGAACACGACAGATAGACAAGGGAAGGAATGTTAACAAATGACCGAAATCTGATCTATAAATGTGGGGTTTCCTGGCTACAGCATTCCATAAGGTCAGTAACTCATGGGAATCGCCAGCCAAGAAGCAGGGCAGTCACCAAATTCACAGCCTCAGGGAGTTGTAAACAGATGTGCAGAGTGGGCAGATCGGTGGCATGAGACCAAGGCCATGCTGAAGACATCACATGAAGGATTTCTGATCCCACAAAGGGTGACCTCAACAGCCTCTGGGGTCTCTCTGCCTCTGCCTCAACTGCAACGATTAGAGCAGGCTCATTGCAAGGAAGGCTTTGGCCAAAAGGGAAAAAAAGATCCATTGAGTTGTTCTGTAAATGGCCCCTTCTATGATGTTGGCTTCTTGGATTTAATTCTGGAAACAGATTCCAGGGGTGTTGGGGTTCATCCAGAACAGTGCTTCTTGAACCCCTATGGGGCCATGACACCCAGCTTAAGAAGCACTGAAGGGGTCACAAGTGGAAAAAGTTTAAGAAGCCCTGATCTAGAGCAAGGCTTCTTCATCTCTTGTGAAGTCAATGTGGTGAAGCCTATGGGCCCCCTCCTCAAAATCATGTTTTTAAGTGTATGAAATAAAACACCTGGGATTATAAAAGAAGCCAACTATACTGAAATACAAAAACCACATCCCTGGGCTGTAGGTGAAGATCCCTGGCTCTGATCCTGCTCCTTCCATCCCACCGCATATCAGGAGGATTTCTAGGCTATTCATTTCACCACAGCCACAGTGACCACTAAAGCCGGTGTGACTGAACGTGAGGTCAGGAAAACCAAAGGTCTCTGAGAGAGCTAAAGGCCTCTTCCAAATAAGCCTCTTCCACAAACAGACCAAGAGAGGAGCAGAGACCAGTGCGATGCCCATGACGCTGAGGCTACCCAGGACAGGGTTTAATTTTTCTAGCATGAGTGATGGTCCATCTCCCTACCCCTGCACAAGTTCTCATCAGATGGTTGGGATAGGGGAAGGAGGTGCTCATGGGTAGGTGGGGTCTGGAGCACTGATGTAATGAGAACGTGTTTGATCAGAATCCTTTGAAGGACGAAGATCGGCAGAGTGTCATTCACATCATGGTACAACATCTTGGATAACTGTTTTATATTCACATTTAACTAGTCTTAGGAACAACAGAGATAGAAAGCTAGTCCTAGGAGTCAGAAAGAATCGAGTTCAAGGGCTGCATCTGATACACGCTGGCTGTGTAACCTCAGACAAGTCACTCAACCCTTCAACATGTGAAGAAAAACTGCAGTGGAGCTTCCAACCTGCACTGGTGGAAGGAGTTTCCTCCCCTGGGAGTTCCCTATACCCATGAAATCCCCATTTAACCACAGTATTTCTGGTATATGCATGTGTGTGTGTGTGTGTGTGTGTGTAATTGTGTCTTTCCAACCCAACCAGATGATGAGCATTTCAAGGACAAAATGGAGTAGTTACATATACTCTGTATTCCACGTGGAAATAAGTACAATGCCATGAGCTCACATACAAGGATACTGGGTGGAAGGATGAAGAAAGGAGGAAGATGAAGATAAAAAGATCATTTGGAAAACAAAAAGAGGAAAAGAGCAAGTGAGTAAGGAAAGACTCCAGGTTTGAAGTCAGCGTCCTGCCTCTGCTACATCCTCAGTGTGGGGCCTCAGCAAGTCACTTCAGCTTGCCCAGCCTCAACTTCCTAATCTGTAAAATGGAGATCGTTCCTGTAAGGTCCAGGGCAGTGATGACGCTCCAGTGAGGTAATGGACTGAACAGACATGGTAGGGATCACGCTGGCGGGGAGTCAGGAGGCCTCTGACTCGTCCCGACTGGGAGGCCCCAGGCCAGTCTCAGCACCCCTCAGAGGCCCAGGCGGCTCTCTGAGGCTAGAAGCCGCAGAGAAGGCGCCAGCCTGCAGCCCTGGGAGGAGAGTTTCTCGTGTCCCTGAAACACGGGACCAGTGGCCACCTCAGTCCTTATCCCGGGGCAGAAAAAGCCAGATATGGAAAAAGGAGACACGGGTTGGAACTCAGCACTCCTACTTGCTGAATGACCCCGCATCTCAGTTATTCCATAGACAAAACTAAGAGGTGAAGACAAGAGGGCCTGGAATGGCTCTGGGGGCTGAACTTCACCAAGCATAACAGACATGACAGGAGCAAGGGACTGCTCAGACACTCTCTCAACACATACCTTGGCAGCCAAGGCTCTTAAACTGTCGAGGAATCTTTGCCAGAAATCCCTGAAGAGTGGCCGGTCAATTTTCTTCAGGCTATCTTTGGTGCTGGCATCTACACTGACATACAGCTGTGTAACTGGCTCCAGGTTCCTTGGAAATAGGAAAGGGAAAGAAAGGGAGGGGGAAGGGGAAGGGGAAGGGAAAGGGAAGGGGAAAGGGAAGGAGAAAGAGAAAGGGGAGGGGAAGGAGGAAGGAGAAAGGGAAAAGGGAAGGGAAAAGGAAAGAAAAGGAGAAAAAGTTACTTCAATGTAGGCCTTTCATGAGGTCAAAGTCAGAGTTTTTAACAAATGGAAATTAAACATTTCTCTATGTCCGTGGGCTTCCAGCTGCTCCCAGAATCCACAGGGACAGCTCTTATCCATGGTAATGCTGGCTGCCAACTCACTACCAAAAGGTAGCAGGAAGACCTGAAATCATTCCAGAAAGATGACAACAAATCAATGAATCAATGAATTAACTGGAGGGGCATTTATGAAGAGCTCGCTCTGTGCCAAGTGCTTGACTAAGCACCATGATACAAAGAGAAAAGGGAGAGGTGGCCAGAGACGGGTCTTTTGTTGGAAAGTTATGGGGATGGTGAGTGGAGCCACAGGGGAGAAGACTCATCCCTACTTTCCAACAGCAATGAGACAACAACTAGGGTCTTAGTTCAAGGAACCAGAGACTTGTAGAGGAAGGGAACCCACTAACTCTTGAGGCAAATCATCCCACTTCTGGATAGCTCTCACCCCACCCCCAAGGCCATCACCCCAAGTCTTCTCTTCCTCCATAGCCAGCCCCCTCAACCAATGCTTCCATGGCGGGATCTCAAGGCCCTTCCCCATCCTATCTTCCTCTGGACGTTCTCCAGCTTATCAATGTCCTTCCTTAACTGCAAGGCCCAGAACTGTACATGTGATGATGTAAAAGAAACTGGGCCGAAGTTTAGGCTCAGTTTCTGACTACCGCCTCCCTAACTTCCTTTTTAAACTAATAGAACTAAATTGCAACTAAAATCCCACCTTCTATGGGAAGCCTTCCCCACGACCTCTTGATTCTAGTGCCTTCCCTCTGTTAATTATTTCCTATTTCCCTGGTATATGGCTTGTTTTATACATACTTAGGTACAATATATACAGGTGTTTTCTCCCCATTAGACTATAAGCTCCTTGAGGGCAGGGACTGTCTTTTGCTTCTTTTTGTATCCCTAGCACTTAGCACAGCACCTGGCACACAGTAGGCGCTTAATAAATGTTTACTGATTGAATTATCTTATTGACTGACCACCAAGGCACACTTGCAGGCATCCCAGCAATGCAGAGAAGCCCCAGGAAACAAAAGTCAATGCAACCAAAACCCTTACCATTTGCTGGGTGCTGCTGGAAAAGCCTCTTAGACCAACATGAACAAGTCAACTCACTTCAATTCCACAGAGTCATTAAGCTCAAGGTCCCGGGGGTGTGAAAATGAACAAGATGTGGCTCCTGCCCCCATAGGGCTTGTGAACAAGTAGTGGGGCACAGCCACCACACAGTGACCATTCTTTTTTTTAAAGATGCTTTTAATTTTTTTTGAGGAGGGCAGGCAGGGCAGTTGGGGTCAAGTGACTTGCTCAAGGTCACACAGCTAGTAAGTGTGTCAAGTGACTGAGGCTGAATTTGAACTCAGGTCCTCCTGCCTCCAGGGCCGGTGCTCTACTCACTGTGCCATCTAGCTGCCCCACACAGTGATCACTTTTAACACAAAGCGGAAGGGGACAAGTGCTCCAGAAAGGTATACATGATGTGTTCAGTGAGGAGGGTGCAGAAGATCTCTTCTCCTGATCACAGATTCCCTATCCACCCTCTCTAGGTTCCTCCTGGCAAGATCGACTGTTCCTACATAAGTCCCCAGGAGACTAATTCTGACTGATGGTTTTGATCATTTGAACTCATAAAAATGCTCACAAGTAGATGCTTGCGTTCTCGTGGATTTAGAAGGGGAGACCCAGAATGTCACTCACTAAGAGTTAAGATAAACAAATCTTGTAAGCAAGTGCAAAAATCTGCAAAGTAATGAACCTATCCGCAAGGCTGATGTACGGGTGGAACTCTGGGAAGGCTCAGGGATATTACTCTGAGCAATAGAATCTTTCTAAACAAACCATACCATTTGCCAAAGACACAAAGGAAAGGCGTAACATTACTTTAAAAACCATTAGTCTGCCTTATCATCCTTCTCCAGGCACCTCATCCATTTGGGTAACAAGCTACGCTACCTTAACTCAACAATATTTTGATTTTTTAATGGAAAGGTTACAGAATGCCAGCCTAAATGGATATTTGCTACTAACGATGAAAAGTGTTTATCTTGAAGGTGCCTGATGTAAAAGGAGAACTATTTCATCATAACTATTTGGACGGTGAGCAGCAAAATCCAGGAGCAGTGATTATTTTATCATCGGTCTCTTCTCCAGGACTTGTCGGAGGAAAGAGGCACCCATATATCCAAGGCAATGGCCACACCAGAGAGCTCCCTGTCTGGAACAGTCATCCCTAAGGAAGACTACCAAAGACCGGCATCCCATCCAAGGTAAGATATATTTATGAATGAGTTCTAAGAATGACCCTTGAAGTAGATGGTAGAAGAAGAGAGGAGCACTGAGGGAGATAATCCTTGGAGACATTTTGCTCAGATAGGGAGACTTCCTAAGAAATAGAGAGAGCTCTGCTTGGGGGTGGGGTGAGGTCTGGCTGCCAGCAGAAGGAAGAGAAGGTCTGAGGGGAACAGGCTGAGCCTCCCTGATTTCATCTCTGCCTAGCAATTGCCTCACTGCTATTCATGAGGAAGAAGCTATTCATTTGCCTGTCTTGCTTTATTATTGTAATCCAAAAGACAGAACGAAATCATTTTAATTAAAAAGTACAATCTGAAAATTACCATAATATCCCATACAGTTATATTTAACACCTATGTGACAGGCTCTCAAAACGTTTAGAGAATTTTACATTTCTCAGACCTGCTTACAGTTGATCCCTGGGATAAATGAATGAGGAGCACAAAAAAGGACAGCAGGGTTCCCAAACCAAAAGCCAATCTCCGCTAAAAAGAAAATTTACAAATCTGAGCATGACTATTTCAATGCACACACATGGATAAAACTTAAATCACTGAGTCGTCAACCGTCATTTATTCTGTGAACACACGGCAATGGCAAGATTGATGCTCTTGCTACTATTCGAGACACTGGGTTGTGTTCCATCCCACGGGGAAATGGCCACACACAAACAAGGCCATGATGTTCCCAGATGTGCTGGTCGGTGGAAAGACACTGAAGTTAAAAAACTACTATATAATTACTACTCATGAAAGCAATGATGATGGTAATTAGGTGATGGTTCTCTGTTGCTACATGGGTTACAGGATACTTTCCTCATTTGGGCTCATTTGGTTATGTGCAAAAAGTAGGCCACAGCTAGTAAAGCCTAATAAGGAAGGAGGCCACAGTGGGCACCCCTGCCCTTCTTTAGGGCAGGGACACGGCTGTGTTTGGAGAGCTGCCAAGCCAGATGCAAACATGGCTTAATCTGGCATAACAATTCAAGGCACTAACAGGTGGGGCAAAAAATGGAATGATGTTTGCCATTATTGTTAGGAGGAGCAGATCCACATTGCTGTCTCGGGGTAACTATGGGATGTGGGGGGAAGGCTGTGGGAGGACAAAATTATACCGTGGATTTAAAGGACAAAAAGTTACAAGCTCTCAGCTCACCTGCCTCTCAGAGGCAGAGGAAACAAGGGGCCCCCAGGTGGCATCATGAGTTATTTTTCTCTCTTGCATCTTTACAACCAGAGTCTGGACATTGCAGGAAATGACACTTGACAGGAGTCAGGGGTGGCTGAGGGTACTTATGAGGGCAATGGGCATGGGAGCTGCTCCCAAGGTCTCTCAGGGCTAGCACCTTCCATAGAAAAAAGGTATGTGGTCTAATCCAAAGCATCCAAGAGCTCTAAAGAGCTAAAACCTTGATTGAGAGGGCTAGGGAAAAGTACTGGCTGGACAACTAAGTCAGGGGAGGCCAGCTTATCCCATGACTGGAACGGCAACGTGAGAAGTCCACACTACAGCCTGATAGAGAGGACTCAACTCCTGACAGAGATGATGGACTCAGGTACAGGAGGAGGCAGACATTTCTGGATGTGGGCAATGAGGGAATTTGTTCTATACATATCTGTGACAAGAGTTTCAGTTTTTCGGCGGGGGTGGGGAGGAGGGGCGAAGCCAAGATGGCAGCTGGAAAGCAGGGACCAGCGTGAGCTCCCCACCAAGTCTCTCCAAAAACCTATAAAAAATGACTGAACCAATTCTAGAACTGCAGAACCCACAAAATAGCAGAGGGAAGCAGGGCTCCAGCCCAGGACAGCCTGGATGGTTGCTGGGTGAGGTCTTTCGCGCAAGGAGCTGGAGTGGAGCAGAGAGAAGCAGAGCCCAGCGTGGGCGGCGCAGACCAACCAGACCAGGAGCCCGGAGGAACGTGCCCTAGCACCCTGAATCAGTGAGCTGTGGCAGTTACCAGACTTCTCAAACCACAAACACCAAAGACAACAGAGAAGGTTAGTGGGAAAAGCTGCTGGGGACAGGGAGTTTGCAGTTCAGCTACGCCCTGGGGGGCAGCGGAGATGGGACAGCTACAGAACTACAGCTGCAGTTGCTTCTGGCCCCAGGCCCACCTGGTGGGAGGAATTAAGTGGTGGATCACAGCAGGAGTGAAGAGCCTGCTGAAGATCTAAGTCCAGTCAGGGTTGGGAGTTCTTGGGGAAGGAGGAATGCTGGTGTGGCAGAGCTGGCGCATTCCCCCAAGCTTGGAACATAGAACTCTTTACAAGCAGTCATACCCCAACAAAA
>CM053627.1:25145130-25167340 GCA_028646595.1 Phalanger gymnotis
TACTGAAGAAAACAACACCTTAAAAAATAGACTAACTCAAATGGCAAAAGAGCTCTTTTAGAGCCAATGAGGTGAAGAATGCCTTGAAAGGCAGAATTAGCCAAATGGAAAAGGAGGTCCAAAAGACCACTGAAGAAAATACTATCTTAAAAATTAGATTGTAGCAAGTGGGAGTTAATGACTTGACAAGAAAACAAGATATTATAAAACAGAACCAAAAGAAGAGTTTCAGTTTTTCTTTTCTTTTTTTTTTTAAAAGCAGAGGGAAGACTATGGAGACATATCCAAGACGGCAGAGACTCAAGCCAGAACCCAGGTGAATTCTCCCCACATTCTGCTCCAAACAACTTTAAAATAATGTTGCAATCAAATTTTGGAGAAGCAGAGCCAACAAAAGGTCAGAGGCAGACATTTTTCCAGCCTAAGACAACTTAGGAGGGTCCATAGGCCAGGTCTGTAACACCAGTGAGTCTGCAACAATGGCAACAGCGGCAACAGCAGCTTCAGGAGCTCTCAGCCCAGAGACAATAAGGGGATTGGTCAAAAAGAGATTAGAGGTGACCCTTTGTTGGCACTGGCTGCGGTTGGCACCGATTGGCAACTTTGCTGCCCATAAGCAGTTTTGGGTCACAGCTCCAGGGCAGAGAGGAGCACTTGTGGTCAGTCACAAGAGAGCAAAGGCCCTGGCCACAGTTCCAGAGCCAAGAGAAGTGCTAGCACTTGTAGCTGCAGAGGAGTGGGGGCCCTTCCTTGGTAAAGACCAGAGCACAGACCAGGAGAGCAGTGACCACCCCTCTTCCCAGATCACACCAACTTGGAAGCACCAAAAACTTGCAGACTAATTCTGAAAACAGCAACACAAGAAAGCCTGAAGCTTATCACAGTGCCTCCCCAACCCCAGGGTGAAGAGAGCCCAACTTTAACATAAAGTTCCAAATGAAGAAACTGGCTAGGGGAAATGAAAAATCAATAATAACAACAACAAAAACTTGACCATAAAAAAGCTACTATTGTGGCAGGGAAAACCAAGAGACAAACTCAGATGACAACAATGTGAAAACAGCTACAAGCAAAGCATCAAAGAAAAATGCTCGCTGAACCCAAGGCCAGAAAGAATCCCTGGAACAGTTAAAGAAAGCCGAGGAGCAGTGGAAAAAACTGGGAAAAGAAACAAGAGTGCTGCAAGAAAATTATGAAAAGAGAATTAACAACTTGATAAAAGAGGCACAAAAATATCCTGAAGATATCATCTTAAAAAAGAGAATTGGACTATTGATTAAAAAAAAAAGGGAATAAAAATTCAATGAAGAAAACAACTCTTTAAAAAATAAAATTGGCCAAATGGAAAAAGAAGTATAAAATCCCCCTGAAGAAAATAATTCCAAATCAGAATTGGGCAAATGGAAGCTAATGACTCCATGAGACATCAAGAAAAGATAAAACACAGTAAAAAGAACAAAAAAATAAAGGAAAATGTAAAACATCTCACTGGAAAAACAACTGATCTGAAAAAAAGATTCAGGAGATATTAGAGAGATAGAGGGCAGATTGAAGAGTTTAAGAATTCCTGAATTACCTGAAAGCCCTGATCTAAAAAAGAGCCTAAACATCATCTTTCAAGAAATTATCAAGAAAAACTACCCTGATAGCTTAGGTCCAGAGGGTAAAATAGAAATTGAAAGAATCCACCAATTACCTCCTGAAAAAGATCCCAAAATGAGAACTCCCAGGAATGTTATAGTTAAATTCCAGAACTCCCAGGTCAAGGAGAAAGTATTGCAAGGAACCAGAAATAAACAATTCAAATATCAAAGAACATAGGATCACACAAGATTTAGCAGCTTCCATGTTAAAAAAGCAGAGGACTTAGAATATTATATTCCAGAGAGTAAAGGAGCTAAGATTACAACCAAGAATAACCTCCCCAGAAAAACTGAGTGTAATCTTTCAGTGGAAAAAAAAAATAGACATTTAATAAAATAGAGGACTTTCAAGCAGTCCTGGTTAAAAAAAAAAAAAAAGAAAAAGCCAGAGCTGAACTGAAAATCTGACTTTCAACAAAAGACTTAAGAGAAGCATATCAAGGTAAATATGAAAGCATAATAATAAGGGTCTCAATGGAATTATACTACTTACATTCCTACATGAGAAGATGATACATGTAATTCTTAAGAACTTTATGATTATGTGGGCAGTTAGAAGGAGTCTGAATAGACAGAGGACACAGGTGTGAGTCCATTTTGTTGGGATGATCTCCGAAAAAAGAATGTAGGGGTGAGAAAGAAAGATGCACTGGGAGAAGGGAGAAGTAGAATGAGGTAAATTTTCTTACATAAAGGAGGTGTGCAAGGAAGAGCTTTTAGAGTGGAAGGGAAAATGGAGGAGGGGGTGCAACCTGAACCTCACTCTCATAAGAACTGGTTCAAAGAGGAAAGAATATACATACAAAATCAGTCAGATATAGAAATCTGCCTTACCCAATAGGGAGATAGAAGGGGAAGGGGATGAGAGATATTGGGGGGAAGAGGGAGGGGAGATGATAAGGGGGAGTACCAATTGGGGGAGGCAGTGGTCAGAAGCAAAACAGACTTTTGAAGAGGGATAGGACAAAAAGGAAGAAAGAAGGAAAATGAGATAGAGGGAAATATATAGTAATCATAACTGTGGATGTGAATGGGATGAGCTCACCCATAGAATGGAAGCAGGTAGTAGAATGGATTAGAAATCAGAATCTAACGATATGCTGTGTACAAGAGACACACTTGGGACAGAAAAACACACAGAGAGTTGAAATGCAGGGCTGGAGCACAGTCTATTATGCTTCAGCTGAAGTGAAGATGGGAGGGGTGGCAATCATGATCTCAGATGAAGCAAAAGCAAAATTAGACCTAATTGAAAAAGATAATCAGGGAAACAACATTTTGCTAAAAGGTACCATAGAAAATGAAGCAATATAAAAAAAGAAAAATATATACAGCAAGTTCCTCTGATAAAGGCCTCTTTCTCAAATATATAGGGAACTGAGTCAAATTTACAAAAATAAAAAAAAGAGATAAATGGTCAGAGGATATGAACAGGCAGTTTTCAGAAGAAAAAATCAAAGCTATCATCTATAGTCATATGAAAAAATGCTCTAAATCACAACTGATTAGAGAAAGGTAACTCTGAAGTAGCACCAAGTCTTACCTATCAGAAATGACACGTTAGAAGGGATGAGAGAAAACAGGTACGTTAATAAATTGTTGGTGGAATAGTGAATTGGTCCAACTATTCTGGAATACAATCTGGAACTATGCCCAAAGAGCTACAAAACTGGGCATATCCAGCAATACCACTACTAGGTCTATACCCAAAAAAAAGATCAAAGAAAAAGGAAAAGAAGCTACATGTACAAAAATATTGATAGCAGCTCTTTTTGTGGCAGCAAAGAATTGGAAATTGAGGGGATGTCCATCAACTGGGGAGCAGCTGAAGAAGCTGTGGTATATGAATATAATGGAATACTACTGTTTCATAAGAAATGAGGAGCAGGCAGATTTCAGAAAAACCTAGAAAGACCTACATGATGCTGAGTGAGGTGAGCAGAACCAGAAGAACACTGTACAAAGTAACAACAACATTGTGTGATGAACGACTTTGAAAGACTTGGCTCTTCTCAGCAATGCAATGATCTAAGACAACTCCAAAAGACTCATGATGGGAAATGCTCTCCACATCCAGAGGAAGAACTATGGTGTCTGAATGCAGATCGAAGCAGACTATTTTCTCTTTTTTTGTTGTTTTTTCTTTCTCATGGTTTTTCCCTTTTGTTCTGATTCTTCTTTCACAACATGATTAATGTGGAAATATGTTTAATATAATTGTACATGCATAGCCTATAAGAAATTGTGTGCCATCTTGGGGAGGGCGGAGGGAAGGAAAGAAGGGGGAATAATTTAGAATTCAAAACCTTATAAAAATGAATGTTGAAAACTAAAAATAAATAAATAAATTTGGGGGGGGCGGGATGACGAGCAGGATGGTCTCAGAAAAACACAGTAAGACCTGTATGAACTGATGCAAAGTGAAGTGAGAAGAACCTGGAGATCATTGTGCACAGTAACAGCAATGTTGTGATGATGATCAACTCTGAAAGATCTCACTACTCTGATCAATACATTGATCCAAGACAATTCTAAAGGCCTCATGATGAAAACAAATTGCGTCTACCTCCAGAGAGAGAATTAATGGAACTCTAAGTGGAAACCGAAGTATAATTGTGTCACTCTTTCTTGCTTTTTTTGTGGAATGGCTTTGGAAATATGTTTTGTATAATTTCACATGTATAACTGATATATAGTTTGCTTTCTCAGTGTGTAAGGGTGGGGCGGTGAGGAGGGAGAGAATCTAGAAACTCAAATTTTTTTTGAAAATGCTTAAAATAAATAATAATTTAAAAAAAAAATAAAGCAGTGAGAAGGGCGAGAGGGAAAGAAAATAGATTTATGTTCATTGAAAAATGACTAATTTTTTTTCAAGATGCAAAAGATACTTTTGGTACAGAATACAAAAGGCTGATCTTCAGAGAGTGCACCTTGCTGTGGGTGCTAGGCTCAGCCTATAGCATGCACATCCATGCCACTGTTTGGGGTAATGATAACACAAAGAGACTATGGGATAAATAGCTTTCTTAGACATAAGGAACCGAAGTTAAAAACCAACTATGCGCTTACTAGTGACAAGTGAGTGATAGTTGCTACGTGGGTTAGATTTTTACACATTTTACAGATGAAGAAACTGAGGCTCAGAGAGGTTGGAAGGCGGGCTCATGGCCATAGAGTTAATAAGTGCAGAAGCAGGACTTGAACTTTTCCGTCTTTAACTCTCTCTGTTGCTCTTCCCCTCTGATTGGAAGGCTGAAGGGGGCAGCATTCAACTCCTCCCAAAGTCTTCCTTTAGAGAGGGCTCAGAACTTTGCAGATAACTCTCCATTTTCCATCAGCAGTTCTGCTTGATTTTGACTCTGAAGAATATCACTCCTCTCGTGTCTCACCTCCCTTTTTTCAGATTCTTTTTGTGTACTGTCTTCCCCCATTGGATTATAAAGCTCCAGGGGAAAGAACGATCATTTTTTTTCTTATTTGTATCCCCAAGGCGTAGCACAATGCCTGGCACATAGTAGGTACTTAATAAATGTTTACCAAATTTCACTGAATTGAACCAGATCTGACTTCAAGTTCAATGGTCTACACATTCAACTATATTACCTTTCAAAACCGGGTCATAAAAAGATAAAATATGAGAGACTCCTTGGAAAAGATTCTGCCCTTTACTGTTTTCCTAGTCCTACTGACATTTGTGATATGAAAACTTGTTAAATATTAGCTGAGGAAAGGCTCACAGCAGAGATACCTTTCAGATGGGTAGGCAGCTTCTAAAAGTTATCAGGGAGCATGGCCCTGAATAGCAATAGATCTTTGGGGACAAGTGTCTCCAAGCTCCCTCCCAATCTGATAAGGCTCCTTCTTCGAAGTGATCATAGGCTTGTCAGGTTTGTTCCAAGTGAAAGGGAAAGGTGAAAAATCAAAAGGACAAGAACTGATTAAAATGATGACTGTTGCCACAGGGTCCAGCATCAAAATACATTTATGTGTATGTATATATGCACAGATATAATCTATCCACTCGTGTACCACATGGAGCCATTTACCTGACATGAACTGCGAAAGCATGTGCCAAGATTTTTCCCCTTTTATAAGTAAAATAAATAATAAAAGAGCCCACACTGCTGAGGAAGCATTCAAGAACTGTATTAATAAATATAATTTAAGAGGCCCTTACTTTTTTTCATCACAGTAAAAGTAAATTGCCCTGTTTAAAAAACCATATCCTCATTTTTTGAAGAAAGATGCCATAGAATCCTCCACAAGGTTTCCACAGTGGTTTTCTTCCAACTGTTTTGCACTGGTTGATAGCCACAAAAGGCAAAGAAGCTGAGTTTTCTTAAAGAATCGAAAGAAACCTAGTATGTCAGGGTGCTAGAAAGATCCAGAACATCTGTGTCCTTAAAGAGTTGTAAAATACCTCCCTTTGCCCATCAATTTGCCAAAAACTGCTTTAAAATGATTAAATCCCATGGCAACAAAGCTATTAGTAAACAGGCTTTCTATTCCATCATTGTGGCTACTTCTTATGGACAGGAACAACCACTTTGGAGAACCACTGGCAACACATAACAACTGTCATAAAATGGATGATCCACTTTGGCCCAGCAACTGGGAACACACGCCTGTGAGAAATCATCATTTGGTACCCTACTCTATTCCAATCAGAGGGCAGTGAATGTAAGTTCTGTATATTAGGTCCCCGAGCTGTGAGCTACAGATTGTAAGATCACTTGTGTGACCATAGGAAGCTAGCTTGTTTTTCCTTGTCATGGTGACCAAGCCCAGTGTGGTGGAGGTGACTCAATTACACAGAAAGTCCTCCAATTTATTTCTGTACCTCTTTCATCCAACATGAGCAGGTGACCATCTTATGACCACTTAGTGGAGATGCCCCATGCTTCACCTACTCTGTGACCTTGCCACCCCCCCCCATATGTCATTTTTGGCCCTCAAGAGCAAGGTCTGTCTGAGGTGCACTTCGTTAGAGGGTTCCACAGACTCTTTAATAAAGTGTCATTGGCTCAGAGCTCTGCTTCAGTCTCTTTTATTGTAGGTTGGGGGTTTTAATAGCTACACACCAAGGACATATTTAAAAGGAAAAAAAAATGACCTATGCACCAAAAATTAGTCAAGGTTACTTTATTTGTTTTTTGGTTTTTTGGTTTTGTTTTGTTTTGTTTTGTTTGAGGGTAGAAGGCAGGGCAATTGGGGTTAAGTGACTTGCCCAAGGTCACACAGCTAGTAAGTGTGTCAAGTGTCTGAGGCTGGATATGAACTCAGGTCCTCCTGATTCCAGGGCCAGTGCTCTACTCACTGCACCACCCAGCTGCCCCTAGTCACTTTATTTGTGACCACCTCCACACCCTACCGCCTGTATACCAGCCCCAATCCCTATCTTCCCCATCCCTACTAGTGAAATTCTGGCTTCTGCTTCTGGGATGCTGGGCTCTGTTGGATGAAGGTCAGCCTTCACTTCTTGTTCTTCCCAGAATTGGGCCCCCATTCTACTTCTCAATATTCTCCACACCACACTGCTGCATACACACCCTCCTCTCTCTGGTCCTCTCATATCTGCTTCCTTCTCCCATTAGACTGTAAGCTCCCTGACAGCAGGGGCTGTCTTCTGCTTTTCTTTGTATCCCCAGCAGTGAGCACAGTACCTGGCACATAGGAAGTGTGCTTTATCTATCGACATAACCACCAAGCAGATGATGCTTAAATTAAGATGCATTCATACAACATATTAATGACATGCCATGAAAATGACAAACATGAAGACCCTGATGAGATATGGAAAACCAAGCAAAAGTGATATGAGCAAGTTGAGTAAAGTCCATAAGCATTTATTAAGCACCTACTGTGTGCTGGGCACTGGACTAAGCACTGGAGATACAAAGAAAAGCAAAAAGCAGCCCTGCCCTCAAGGAGTTCTCAGTCTAGTGGAACAACAAGAAGCCAACAACTACATACAAGCAAGGAATGTAGCAGATAAATAAGAAATAAACAACAGAGAGGAGGCACGAGCATTTGAGGGGGATTGGGAAAGGCTTTTCACAGAAGACGAGATTTAATGAAGACTCAAAGGCAATAGGGAAGCCTGGAGTAGAGACGAAGGAGGAGAATACTTGGGGCACGTGGGAGCAACAGCAGGAAGCCAAAGTCCCTGGATCACAGCATTCCTGGAGAAGAGTCAGGTGTAAGAACACTGGAAAGGTTGGAAGGGAACAGAATACAAGGGCCTTAAACACCAGAGGATTTTCTATTTGACCACAGAGGTGATGGGAACAATGGAGTTTATTTAATGGGGGGTCGGGGCAGGGGGGTTCAGGGGTGACATGGTCAGGCTTGTGCTTTAGGAAGATCAATCTGACAGCTAAATGGAGGATGTGGGGAAAGTGGAGAATGATTCAAGGCAGGCAGACTGCCTCCACCCCCTGCCTTCCCCAGTCGGCTATTGCAATAGTCCAGGTATGAGAGCCTGCACCAAGAGGGCGGCTGTGTCAGAAGCACAAAGATAGAGTACATGAGGGAGGTTCCAAAGGCAGAATCAACAAGCCTTGGATATAGGGAGTGAGGGAGAGTGAGGAGCTGAGGATGACCCTAAGTTGGGAGCCTAAGGGCATCCTAGACAGTTGTAAGGACGTTAGGAAGAAGGCAGGAAAGGGAAGGAAAAACAATGAGTTTGGTGGTCTGAGTTTAAGACGTCAATGGGACATCTGGTGAAATGTCTACTAGGCAGCCTGGAGGCTGCAAGCGAGGTTAAGGGGTGGATAAGATGTGAAGGTCACCATCATAAGAGATGATTATTGAATCCATGGGGGCTGATGTGATCACCAAGCAAAATAATAGAGTGGGAAAAGAGAAGTGGGCCCAGGATGGAGCCTTGGGATCACCCATGGTCAGTTAGGTGTAAACTGGAAAAGGATCCAGCAAAGGAGACAGAGAAAGAACAGTCAGACAGGCAGGAGGAGAACCAGGAGAGAGCGGCATCCTGAAACCTAGATAGAAGAGAGGATCATGGAGAAGAAGGTGACTGGCATACAGAGTCCAAGGCTGCTGGAGACAGTGGCAGAAGGCATCTGAGTGATAGCAAGGGAGCTCTTGGTGAATGGCCTCAGTGGGAGAGCTGGAAAAGAAGATACACTCTGCCCATACATACCTCTATCACTTCAGGATGCATAATCAGTACTTCAGACACCTGTGATTTCTTTGGTGTGGATACTCCCTCCACCAACACAGAATGTGACCCCTCTAAAACTTGGTGTGATGTTTTTCCAGATTTCCTATGGCCAAAAAATTCAACACAGAGCAGCCAAACCGACAAGCCAATCCAAAGTTGGCCGAGTGGCTTTGGACAGGAGTTCATTGGACAGGGCCCATTATGAAAACCTTAACCAGTGAGGTAGGATCCACCATAGTGAGCGTACTCTGGGGGAAGAGCTTCCAAGAAGGAATAGCACTTCCACACCACAAGAAGACATCACAGCAGGATCCCAGAGGTGATACCACTGCCACCATATTAAAATCAATGAAGATGGCAAAACTTTATTAGCACAAAAATGGATGGGGGCACAGAAGGAATAATTTTTTGCTTTTCTTCATTTCATATTTTATTTTATTTTTTCTAAACAGAATACAGTTTGGTTTTTAAGGTTTTATGTGGAGATTTTGCTCTCAGTTTGTTTGTAACCGTTGAGAGTATTCATTTCACGCATGGTGCCACTTCACCACGGACATACAGCAATAATGAAACATGAATTGGAACCAAAAGACTTCAGCTGAACTCCTGGTCCTGCTAGTCACTTAAAGCAGACCTGTGTAAACCTAGACGGGTCACTTAAAGCCTGTGAGTCTTGGCTTTCTCACCTGTTAAATGAGGGGTCTGGAACAGACCATTTCCAAGGTTCCTCCCCAGCTCTTCCTGTGGATTCTCAGACAAACTGATGTATCTGGAGGGGCCTTATTTCTAAGCCATCCCTCAGCCCCATCTACTTGTCAGCTGAGTTACTGGGGAAAATAAGTGTGTCAATGTTTGAGAGTCTTCAGATGACCACTACAGATTCTAGCAGCCCAACTGGCTGCTGGGATGAGGGCTACCCATGAGCTGCGAGAACGTCCCCCTTCTATTGACTCTCAGGGAGAGAGCGCCAGGACTCTGGCAGGAAGGGGCTTCCACCACAGGAGTCCCCAAATGCGGCACTATGGGACTCTGGGCCCTCCCACACCTCTTTGAGATTCCTGTCATTGTGCTTGTCACATGCATGCTTGTCGGAAAGGAGTGGCCCTCAGGAATGTCTGGGCAGAAGGGATGGAGAGGTGCATCTTCCTGGGCTCCCTGTCAGGGGGCACTGTAAGTCAAGAGCAAGAAAATCCCCCCAGAGTGAGCCTGGGTCCTACATCTTATCTGACAGTCTTTGCCACAAGGGAAACAAACACAAGCTAGCTCCCCACATACACAGGCACCGGCACACACACACACAAACACAAACACACACATACACACACACACACACACACACACACACACACACACACACACACCACCCGGTGGGGTCTTCTCACAGACTCCCCCCACCTTTCTGAGAGAACAAAGTAATAGCAAGCTATAGGTGTGAGTGTCAGATCTGAAAGGAGTCTTAGCAATCATCTCACCCAATCCCCTCCTTCTACAGATGAGGAAACTGTGGCCTCGGGTGCCTGGCACACAGTAGGCACCAAGTAGAGCTTGTGGACAGTGATGAAGACAATGCCTTGCCCATAATGGCACAGCTTTCAGTGACAGGTCTTCTGCCACCTCACCCCATACACTGACCCTTCCACCACACCATGCAGAGACCAATCTCAAGAAACCAAGCTCTCTGGCTCCAAGGATGATTCCAGGAGCCCACAGGCTGATTTTCAGTTTCCACATCCCCAGGAGTAACCATTTCACGTCCTCAGGCTTTAAACTCTACAACCAGGTTTGTTCCATCAGACCATAATCTTACGACTGAACTTCTAGCCAGGCTCACCAGCCTCCACTGTTCATTCAGATCTCAGATCTCTGGGTTATCTGGACCACTCAACTAGCTAAGTTAAGTCACACCACAGGGCATCTCTCTTCTGCACCCCCACAAGCTACAGAAGTCTTCCTGCACTGTATTTAAATGCTGAGAGAAGAGGTCAAGTCCTTTCTCTGGACAAACCAGATTTTCATATGCCTTCAATCCAGTTGACTCAGATAGATAGGAAGTACCCCAATATTTTAAGCCCAATAAAGCAGCCATAGAATGTAGGACAAACTAGGGGCTTCCTGCAGTTAAAAGGCAGAGTGAGTGGTCCTAAGGGAAAAGCATGATTTATCTAAGCATGGTTTAGGCAAGCTTCAGAGCTTCTCATCAGCATATAACATTAACCTATCCACAGCAATCCAGAGTCATCGAGAGCTCAAAGACACAGCAGTGAACTTTTGTAATTAAAATCCAAGATACCTGGGTAAAAACCTCAGTTTCTGTGACTCATCCATGAAGTTAGCACAAAAACCCGGGCACGCTGGGGGAAGGACACGTGAGGACAAAGTCAAAGAGTGGCTTCCATTTTGTTCTAGTCATTTTAAAAATCGTGTGTGCTGTGCATTTCATTCACGTTCATCAAAAGCAAACATTCTGACATACAAAGAACAGGAAAGAGGACCGGATAAGACACAGTAAACCACTATTCCATACGGTTTAGTTCTTAAGCTATGTATGGGGAGAGAGAGAGAGCTATACGTGAGTGCATAGATTAGATTTAACACGTCTGATTCACCTGTGTGTTTTCATCAGTGCTGAGGCACTGGGTAAAAGTCATATGATGTATGTAAAATGGATCATTTGGATTATATAATATGGACTTCAGGAGGCATCGAGTACAGAAGGAGAGAAGACAAATAGGAGGTGGGTCTTGCCTTCACAGAGGTTACAGCTGAGTACAGAACTGCGGCCACAAAGAAATAATGGAAATATCAAACAGACCCTAAGAGGTGCATGGCAGAAATTCAAAGTATCTATGAGAGGTCCAAGGAAGGAACGGTTATGTAGGAAGGGAGGGCAGATGGAGGAGGACCCACCTGAGCTGAGAGGTGAAAGGATGAAGAGGTGGAGGTCAGAGTGGAGCAGTCCCAGGCAAAGACATCAGCAAAGGCATACAAGGGAATGAAATGAAGTTAGTCCAGCTTGACTGGCCTGTAAAATATGGGGAGAGAGGAGCATTTAGGATGAGAGGAGGGCCTTGAAAGGTCATACTAAGGAGCCTGGGATTTATTCTATGGGCCAGAGGGAGCCCCTGAAAGGTTCAGAGTATATAAGGACCGACATGATCAGATCTGTGAACAATGAATCTGGCAGCTGTGTGGAGGACAGCTAACAAGGGGAAGAGGACAGAAGAAGGAGGACAGGCTAGAAGTCACTGCAGTGCTCCACAATGCTGGTAAAGGAGGGTCTGCTGTCAAATGGTAGCAAGGAGAATAAAAACCAATCAAGTAACAAGTGCTTATCAAGGACCTACTACGTACCAGCCACTGTCCTGAGACACAAGCACAAAGCACAACGTAATCTCACTCTCAAACAGCCTGCATTCTAAAGGGAAAGGCAGAGAAGCTCTGTCTAACTATATACATATAAGAGAATAAATAAAAATACACCCTAGGAGTCTGGGAGGGAGGGTCTCAGCAGTTGGGAGGATCAGGAAAGGCTTCGTGTAGAAGGTGAGGCTTGAGCTGCCTCCTGAAGGAAGAGAAGAGGGAGGCCAGGAGACAGCTCTCGGAACAGCACCACAGCATAAAAATCAACCCCCATGAGAGAAGCGTGAGAAGACTTGTATAGACCTGATGCTGTAGAGAGGAACAGAATGAGTGAATAAATCTTGTAAATGAGAAAATCAACAACAAAATGACCCAAACTGAACGCTGATCAACCAGGAAGAACAATCTTGGCCTGAAGAAGGAAGAGGGCCCCTCTTCTCAGAGGTGGGGACCACAGGGGCACAACATTTCATACAATGGCAGACTTTTTCAGTGTGCGGGTTAGTTCTGCTGAGTTGTTTTTATCTTCATTGCTCGTATAACAAAGCTTGACCTCTGGGAGAAGAAGGAGGCAGGAGGCATACATGGGAACCAAAGGTGATGTAAAAGAAAAGATGCCAATGGAACTGACTTTTAAAGAGAAAAGTCAAGCAGAACCAGAACAGTACTCATGATGATTATAACGTCCACAAGGCAGCCAGTTTAGAGTAAGGACCAATCTCAGTCAGTCAATAAAAATGCATTTATTAGGCAGCTACCATGCGTCAGGCATTTTGCCAGGCCCCAGGATACAACCCCTGCCCTCAAGGGGCTCCCATTTTAATGGGGAGGGAGCAGGCACAGGCTCTAAGTCAATGCTTTAGCTTATTTGTTTTTGTTTCTAGGGCAGGTGTGATAGGACAGAGAAGGCGAGTAGACTGCTAGGAAATGATGAGATAAAAAGGAACAGCATCAAAATACTACTTTTTTAAAATCAAATAAAAATAAAACCTCCCAGGCACTCAACTACTATGAAGGCCCCCATCCCAAGCAGCCTAACCTGTACCAAGTTCCTCCCTTGACAAAGAAAGAGTTCCTATCTGCTCTTGCCTACTGCCAGGTGGGCACCAAGACCGCTCTCTGGGGCCAGGACCTAGTTCTCACTGCCCAGGTGGACCACACTGCCCCAAAACATCCTCCCAAAAGAGGATACATCCCTAGCAGCCCCTGCCTCTAGGCCAATGGGTTCACTTCTCCACACCTGCCTTGGGCATTCTTTCAGGCAATAATCCCTCAGAGAAAGCTTCTAGGTTTGAATTCAATGGGAATTGAATCAAGTGGGAAAAGCTTCACTAGAAGGAAGAGCCACATAAGGCCGGGGCTCCCAGAGAAAAGGATACACAAGACAGACGGACTCAACTACCACTGTCTGCTGCATGAACCCACATGTGAGCTACAGGCTCAGACAACAATTAGCCAGGGGATCTGTTTCTCAGGAAGACAGGATTTAGACCTGGCAGGGGGCTAAGCAGTCACCTAGTCCAACCACATCATCTCTTACGCAGGGGCTCTCAACCATTCTTGTGTCATGGACCCCTCCGTCAGTCTGGCAAAGCCCTAGGGACCCCTCACATGCACAAAAGCGAATGCATTACAAAGGAAAGCTATGAAAACATTAAAAACAAGTTCAGATGAAGACCCTGCCCCATCTAAGAGGAAGAAATTGAGACCCACAGAAGTTGCGGTCACACACTACTTTGACTTAATCAAAGCTGGAATAAAGTAAATCGCTTTGGACCAATCAACTCACAAGAAGTGCTGGAAGCCTACAACTATGCTTGCCAAAGTCCTGAAGCACATTTTGGGTCACGCTTATGAAGTCTAATTTAACCGAGTCTTTTATCTTTCAGGTGGTGGACCTGTGGAGGTGCCAGTTGGTGTACCCAACATTGAACCCTTTCTCCCAGCCCAGTGAACAGGTCGGGCCTCTCAGGAGGTCATCTCGCAAACCCAGAAGACAACGCCCCACAAACAAGTGGCATTTTTACAACTCTGCCTCGCTGGCACTAGTCTGAGCTCCCCAAGAAACTTTTAAAATAATTATGAGAATTACATCATATAAGACCCCTCCCTCCCAAAAAATGTGAATATTTTTAAAAACACACATAAAAATAAAACACAGAGCTGATTACCACAAGAAAGTTTTCTCAGTCACATCCACAAATATCCGACCCCAAAAAGGCACCAAAATCCACAACTGCATGAAGGGGCTCATGCTGGCACTGAACACTAATTAACTTTTATACTGGCTACTGGGAGGGCTGCCTTACAGAATTTTACAACACCAGCATGGAGCAGCATTCCAAGAGCCAATGAAGAGGACATTCAGTTTAATAGAAATACTCATTAAGACCCACAGCCTGGGCTGTTTTCTGCATGCTGCTGAAGTGAGTCTTTCCATCCTTATTTGGGCCATGTCTAGCCAGTTTCCTGAGAATCCAAAGAGCAGAAACTTTGGGCCTAATGCCATAAATTCAATGAACTAATTTATCACTAGCTGCCTATCAGCATCAGTGGAGGGAGCGTCTAAACCAGGAGCCCCCTACACCAATAAAATCATAGGCCCAGACCTCCCCCAACCAAAAAAAAAACTTCTATTAAATTTAAAATCGGCCTCACATTGTTCAGTTAGAGCCTACTGCTCCTGCTTATAAAAATCATTTGACTACCAGTCCCCCAAATATTAAAAGAATAAATCATGTTTCAAGGAGTCAAACTGCTCTTTCAGTCAGTTGTACACAATGCATTTACTGATTTCAAGAAAGGTGGACAAAAAGTCGTCATTTTGTGTATTTATAAAATGCCGCTGTTTTTAGAGTTTGGGCAGCTGTCTCTTTACGGTAATATAACCAAAGCTGTATTACAGGGACAGTTGAAGGGAGATTATCAGAGTAGCCTAAGCTGACCAAACAGCACAAAGGAGCAGTTGGTTAAAATATCTTCCTTAAAACCATCAAGAATTACGTTTCTTAGAGAGAAAGTTTAATTTCTTTTTTTAACTGATGATAAGCCATTTTATAGGCAAATGGGACAATGGCAAAGGATGGGTAAAGTGGGATGCTGATTCTCAGTGGATGGCTCTTTATTCTATAACAGTGCTTTGCACACAGTAAACGCTTAATAAATGCTCATTCATTCATTCAATTGCAACAAGATTCTAACTCTCCCAGAGTATAAGGTATTTAGTGGTATATAAGATAAGGATTTTTTTTTTGGCCTAGGAAATGGAGGTTAAAATATTCTCATACCCTAGACATAACAGAACCAGGAACAAAGTGTATGCCAGCCTCTGCTAAGCTCATGATAGCAGTCACTACTATACTTTCTAGAGGGATTCTAGTCCTTTGCCACTCTGAAATTAGGGCGAGGTGAGAGAAGCAACCAAATTTGAGTAGGTAAATGGAGATTACAGGACAAATAAGTCAAAATAATAATATGGAAAATTAATTGCTCCTAAAGCCAGAAAAATTATATATATGAATCATATATACAAAAATACATATACAATGACTATAATATAAATGAAAAGAAATTAAAATGAAGGCAAACCCTTATCATAATCAGAATAGCCAATCTGGACGTCAGCAAAAAGCTGAAAAATGGCACCTCTCTCCTTTCCTTCCTAGGTGGCAGGGGTGGAGATTATGAATGGATGGGGAGGAGCCTATGGATCTGAATGCTGCATATGCCATGAGACAGGAACATCACTCTATCAATAGGCTTTGTATTAATTCTTTTCCCTGTTAAAAGGGAAGGCTTATTACAAGAAGGAATAGAAAGTCAACTTAAAGATGGCAGTGATAAAAAAAAAACAAATCAATAAATCTTTAATTCATAAAAAAAGGAAGAAAAGAGGTCAATAGTCATTCTCTCATAGATTCCATAGTGAACAGATATCCCATTTGCTACTAAGGTAGCTTAATCAGAGTTTGGACATCAGTCAAACACAGATTTGATCAGCAAGTCTGGCTAGGCCTAAGGGGCCTGAATAATCACCATCCCAAACACCCCTCACCTGATCTCCATGGGAAACTGGGCATTGGTGACCAGGAAGCTGGAAATTCTATGTTGGTGTAGCAGTTTCAGGAAGCTGTTGATTTCTGGGTACATGATGGGCTCTCCTACAAGCGACAGGGCACAATGTTTCACCTGCAGACCTTCCTCCAGGCGACTGGCTTTCACACCGGGAACTCCTGGGAAAGGGAGACAAGGAAACTGACCCAAGAGGGTAGATGGACACTAAAAAGTTCTTGTCACTTCCTAACTGGATCAGACAAGGGGGAGGGACAGACACTGACTCTGGATACCACAAGGAAGAGGTGGCAGAAGCAGTCACAGGAGAAAGGAAGAAAAAAGGGTTTCTCTCACGCAGAAAAATGTCAACGACTGCTCCTTAGTTTAACTAGTCTTGATGGATTAAATTAAGCAATATGGCCAGTCCCTGATTTTCTAACAGGTCATCTTCCAAAATGCTGTTTCTATCAGAAGGAGAAGCTCTCCCAAGTACATTCAATTCAATGAACATTTATTATGAACAAGACTGTGTGCAGTAGAGGACAGAGAGCTGGCCTCAAAGCCCTATGACCTTAAGCAAATTACTAATCTTCTGAAGCAAATTGAGGAACAGCAGTCCATGGCACTGACAGACGGCATTCCTTCACCTGGAGATTTCCTAATAACACTGAAATCAGAGGACCAGCCCCTCACCCTATGGCCATGACACAGCACTAGGAACTGGGCATTTAAAGATGACAACGGACAGTCTCTGACCTCAAGGCGCTTATAATCTAAGGGGGAAGCTACAGAGAAGGATGCAAGTGCCATCAAAGGAACACAGCAGATAATCTTGAATACCAAGAGCTTTTTTTTTTTTTTAAGCAGTGCCTAAGAAAAGAAACCTCTCTCCCCCTCCACATGAGAAGTCACCTCTTGGTTAGCGAGGAATTCTGAAACCAATCGATCCCTTCTCTAACTGGTATAAAATTCCAGAGTGTGACTCCCCCAGTTCAGAGACCCACTGGCCTTAAATATATGTTTATTTGGTAGCCAATGGAACGCTGCTGAACAAAAGAGGAAAACTGATCAGAACTATGCTCTAAGAAGATTATGCTGACAGAGTAACAGGAAGAACCGAAGGAGGAAAATGAGACTGCCTGCCGTCTGGCCTCCCGAAAGTGCCACCATCTTTAACGCTGAACTACAGAGATCAGAAATTAGCATCAGGCAAGTCTAAAACACACGATTCCTCCTCATGCACCAAGTGTCTACTCTACATCAAAATTACCTACATATTTCTGAAGAAATGATATCTGGATTCCCTTTGGAGCCTAGGGATTGTTCCTGGAAGTGCTAAGACATAATCTTTTAAAAATTTCCTGATGAGATCATTTTTTTCCTATGGTGATGCAGTTCAATGTGCCAAGTGTAGGATGAAATATGTTCCAGATACAGGGGACAGACAGCCTGTGCAAGGCCCAGTACACATATATGTGTGGCTCAGACACAGAGGTGAGCAAAGGAGAGCGATGTGTATTACACCTGGGCTTTAAATGCCAGACAGAAGGATCTGGATTTCCCAGCGGGTTTTTAACACTCTACCTAAAAACTAAGTTCCCTGAAAGCAGGGACCATTTCACCTTTATTGCCGTCCCCCAAGCAGGGTAGCCATTGAAAAAATGTCCAAGGTGGTTCGTATGCAGCTGCTGTCAATCAATCAAAGAGCTAGGCACTATGGATACAAATACAAACAATTCCTTCACGCAACATGCTTACTTTCTACTAGGGGAGACAATGAACAACATATAAGTATAAAGAAAATAAATGTAATGAGAATACATACAAAATAGTTAAATACCAGGTAAGTGGGGAGGGAGGGTACAAGTAGCTGGAAGGTAGGAAGTGGTGTGCCTCGAAAAGAGTCGGAGAACTCGACCAGGCGACCAAAGGGGAACAGGGAGCTCACTCTAGGCAAGGGTGAAGTCAGGACAGAAGCATGGAGCTGGAGACAGAGGAAAGGCCGTGTCTGCTGAACTGCAGAGTGTGGAAGGGGGAACAACGTTTGATGAGCCTGAAAGGACAGGCTGGGGCCAGGTGGTGAAGGGGCTTAAAGGCTAACCTGGGTGCTTCCTATTTTATCCTTAGTGGCAATAAACAGTCACTTTACTCGGTAGCCTAAGGAAAGTCACTTTGTCACCCCTCATTCTATAAGAACGCAGCCCCCTCCTCCTACCTTGGCAAGGTCTCCCATGCAGTGGGGTCTTCTCCTATATCATTATACAAGTCACTGGGGGGGGGGGAATGTACCACAGTCTACTTACTACAGGGAACATCTTTTTCCATAGTCCTAGATGTCTCCTACAGTGTAAACTGTCTTAGACGAAGACATCCCAAGAATCACAGGCATATGGCACCACCAGGACCATAGGATCGTAGGGCTCTGGAGCTGGAAGGGCCCTTAGGGGACAGCTAGTCAAAATCCCCCATTCTACAGGTGAGGAAACTGAGGCCAAGACACATTCAGGAAATCGCCAAATCAGAACCTCCTAACTTCAAATCCAGAATCACTTCCACTGCACCCTTTGTTACAAAGAGCTTCTCAGGATCAATTTCCCCGATGTGTTCCATCTGAATCTCCTTGGCCCAGTCAACTCTGGGCCAAGCCCACCACCCTTCTGCAGAGCCTGTACAAGACACACACAGACACACACACACACAAAGGGGCTCACTCAATCATATACTGTAATCTGGGAGATTTGCATTTTTCATCTGCTTTGGGTTTGTTCAGTATGGATTGTTTTGGCTGATTGGTCTTGAATAACTCTGTACTTCACTAAAGGGGCTTTATGGTAATCCAGGGCTTGGTACAATTAGTACAATGTCATTTGCAATTAGAAGTATTTGGAGAACTTCACTAGAGGCATAATCCATTTAGTTGGACTCCATACAGGATATCCTGGCAAACACCTTAGCAGAGTAAAGGTTTTCCTTTGTTTTATGCTTCAGTGGATGCTAACACTCAGTGGAAAGAGCCAAGCTCACGTCGGTAAAAGGATGCAAACACTTCCAGATGGCCAGGGTTCCTTTTTCTTTGGGGGGGTGGGGGTGGGGGGAGTGGAAGGAGTACCATCCTACCTAAGTTCTTTTTCATTCTTTCTGAACCTTCTTCTCTTTGAGATTTCTTTAAAAATCCATCCCTAAAGTGTCTTTAAAACTGTGTCACTGCCAGCACAAATTTCTTCTGTATGTTTTTCGTGCGATCAGCTGCTCTTCCCAACTTTGTCAAGTCCCAGAGTCCTTTCCTGATATATTACAACTGAGGAGAAAAGGGACAGGGCCTAAATGGGATGGTTCCACTTGCCTTGGCTCTGACACATTCTGTTCGATTCAGCGCTCTCTTTAAAGCTCCTACTATGTGTGAAGTTCCGTGCTACGTGCTGAGGACAAAAAGATACTGTAAAAATTAACATCTGATGGATATCCCCATTCCATTCCCACCTGTACACACTCTAGCGACATCCTGGCTGAGGCGAGTTTCATACCAAGCTTTCCACAGGTTTGTGTCCTTTACACAGTTCCTCGCTGCCTTGTCAGATGACACCCCTCAGCATCATCCATCCTCCTCCTCAGTAATGTTTCTCAAGGTGAATATATATTATGCTGCTACCCTTGGTTAACGTGTCTCTCCACTGGGCAGAAAGATCAAGCGTCTGCTGGTCTCATTAGGATAGTGCCTGGCACATAGTAGGCTTAATAAATGTTTAATGGATGGAAACTGCTATAAGAAATGGAGGTTGGATCAAAGATTTTACTTCTCTCAGTTTCTTACTTTTTACAGTTCAGTTTGCTTAACACAACTCATTCGGGAGCCACTGTTACTCTGACCAATGATATCTTTTCTTTATCCTTTTTGCTAATTCAGTATTGGTTTTTGATCTTGGTTCTATCTAGGCCATGAGTGGACTGAACACAGATAGCAGATTCTGATGTGATTGCTACCCAGTAACAAGTAGCCAATCTTGGCCTGTCCATTAGGTCAATTTCATTTTTGGTGATGCCCTTCAGTGCTCACAATATCCCTGCCTTCTGATTCTCTTCCTGAATAAAATATCCGTAACACTCAGCCAAGAGGCTTTGGGCTTGATGAGAGTTTCCACAGCCATACTCTGCTGGCATCATTGTTAAGAACAAGGGGTCTCCATGCCATGATGCGGCATCAGGGTAAGACTTGTGTGGAGTGTGTCTGAACTAAGTTCTTAAAATCAAGATTGAAACTTGGTCCTTAACTAACCTCATGTTGCCTAGGCAACTCAAAATTAGATATAAATTTTCCTAGTATTCAAAGGCCATAATAGAGTATCATTATCTTCAATCCCCAGATGAGCAGAGAGTAGATTCAATCTGAACTCTAAAATTAGGTTTATCTTCTGGGACTTGATTATAGCTGGTACAAGGTCTCCAAGGTTTCATTAAGTGTATAGGAACTGAAATGCCGTCACTGATCAGTAAGGTTGACTTATAAACTATTTAGAAACAACCTTGATCAACTACATAAGTCCCCAAATAGAGATATCTAAATCCATCATTATTTGCTCATTTTCACTGAAAAGCAAATTTTTCCAATCAAGTAGTTACCCTCATGAGTGAAAGGGTTTGTAATTGAAAGCTCTCCTAATGGCTTTCAAAACAGCAAGGACTTCAAAAAAAAAAAACACACCATGAAGACAACTTGAGCCTCCATTTGAGAAAAAGCATATTCCTGTTTCTTACTTGTCTTTTTTTGAAAAGAGTAGAAAAGTATACTAATCTAATTACTACTCAAGAGAAAAAGGGGTAAGAAAATTCAGTCAATTAAAAAAATCATCCTTTAGGTGTCCCCTTTAGAATTCAGTCAACAAAACCCTAATCTACCCATTACCCTGAGAGAGAAGTACTCACCCTTAACAACTGACCACACTCTAGCTGGTACAACAGTAGTGATCCCATAGCCAGAGCTTTACTGCACTGATCTTAGAAAAACCAGACCCAGATGCATTTGAACATCATGGTGATGAGGTTTAGACTGTGGGAGCCCCCTTGAATCTTCCCACTAGATGAGGGATTTGCCTGAGGCCATAAGCCTTTCATTATTGCTAGGCCCGATTGTCTACGGCAGGTTACCCTTAACCTAGCCTAGCCCTCCATTGTCTGGCTAGTTTCCACCCTTGATCCTATCAAAGTGTCTATGCCTAAATCTATGGCGAATCTGTAATAAACTTTGTTTCTCTTTGGCTGTGAGAAGGCTTGAGTTGAACTCATTTGAGCAGGACCCGGCGTGTTGTATTTTGGGGTCTCGAGCACCCCTAAAAGCACATAGTTCCCTGACCTCTTCATATGGTTCCCTGGCCTCTTCAATTCATTATCTTGGAGGAAAACAATGAGAAGGCATGACCACCTTCTTATTCCCTTGAAACTGGAGGTACAGGGACAGAAGGCAGCCTAGGAGACACTACACACATTACCGAAACAACAAATTTATGGCAATGTTTCCCAGTACAATGTCTTTTTCCCAGTCATTTATAACAAATTCTTTCAAAAAGCCCCCAGGCTTTTCCCTAAAGCTGAGGTTTTTTTGACAAACTATATTTTCCAAAAGCAGACAGTTTTGCTTCTCTAAAAATTTATGATTTTCTCCTTAATTAAACAATGTGTTTTATACCTGTTACCCAATATTTCTTCTCTACTCCAGATGCCTCCTTATAGCACCATGTTCACCAGATTCCTACTGTGTTTCATTAAATATATGAGAATATTTTTACAAGCTTCTAAACTCTTTCCCCCTTTAGATATATTCTCCACTCTACCTTTAAAAACTGCTCGACCACCCGCCCCCCCACCCCAGACTACCCCCTCGAGTCTCTCGGCTGGGTCCGGCCCGGCCTCTGTCCTCGGCTCCGGCTTTTCGGGCCCGGAGGGCGGCCCTGCTGCCGCCGCCATGTCCCTGCACGGA
>CM053627.1:25167840-25186100 GCA_028646595.1 Phalanger gymnotis
ATCAACTCAGCCTGACTGGATAGCCATCTGCTACAACAACTGTCTGGAGATACTGAGAGTTTAATGCTGTTGGGAGTCCATGCCGAAGAGGCAGGGGCTGTGTTTTCTGCCCCATCCCTATCCCCAAAGTAAGAACAAGTTTCCAGTGGCCAGTATGTCTTTTGTTGCTTTGCATCCACTGTTCCCAGAAGCTGCTTTAAGAGTTTTCTTGCCAGTCTCCCCATTGCCTGTGCTGGACTCAGAACACAGTGATGTGTGGCGCCTCCTTGGCCTCTGAGGTTGGGTTTCTTCCTCTCCCCTATTCTCCCTTGTTTTCTCAATTAAAAATTTCTGTATATTTGTTTGTCAGCTGTTGTGTTAATGAGCATTATAAGCACTAGCTGTATTTGTGTTAATCTACTGCATATATCTGTATCTGTCAGCTGCCTAAGGCAGCAAATCCAGTTCACTTGTTAGCTCTTAAATGGAAAGAAAATATCGATTTTGAAAAAAAAAACTGCTCGACCAGCATTATCATTTACACCAATTGTACATATCATTCCTGTTTTTAAAATTCATACTGAGGTTTAGATAGGCCTCTCCCTTCACTGAATAACAATTTAATTCACAATTCCTCAAAACTGGCACTGCTGGCTAAGGACAAAGAGAATTATGCAGCTAACATACATGCAACTAACAGGGACTTTCACTATTTGTTTCTAGAAAAAGCATCTGGAAATATGTATTTTTCTTTATTCTTTCTCTCTTTATTATTTTATTTATTTATGTAAATATTTTATTTATTCAGTGCTATCTCCTCCATTCCCTTTTCCTTCAGTGAACAACTTCTTGTCGCGTAGCCCTCAGCACGCCTACCCTCAATTTTAAAACTCTGCTTGTCAGAACCATCCATCTGATCCCCTTCATTTCTTGTTCAACCTGAAGCCGTGGTTGAAGAAGCACCACTAGGATTTGGCAGGAAAGAATGAAGCGAGGGCTTATGAGTACGTCTCTCAGCATCTACTCTGCAAAGGTGCATCCTTGGCATGGCTCCCTCCTTCCCCCATCCAAATCTCCATCCTGAGGCCTGTTTAGACTGTTCTGTGTCTATGACTGTACCCACAGAGAGGCTAACAAACAACATGCGGGAACCACAAAGAAAGGGGTGGTTTTTTAAGCAATAAGCCGGTAATCAGGGCAGGACTTTTTGCTGATTTTCTCTTTTGGGATGCTAAGGCTAACAAGTGCCTTTAATAAGTCTGACCTTTGTTTGAATGGGGCAGGTAAAGTGGGATCTTTTGTCTTGGAGTGCTTCTTAGCACTGAGAGAGACAACAGGAGTCACTGATTTGTATGTGATTCAATGCTAGAGACTGAAGAACTTTCCCATGCCCTGAATGGGCTCAGGGCCCCAGCCCTGAGCAGGGTATTAGAGCTCTGGCATTTTGCTTTGGGGGTACATTCATTGAAAGAGTGATGAGATTCTGGGCAAGCCACTGAAGCAGCACCCCCGGTTTTGATAACCCAGATGTTGGTGCTTCTCTGGTAACTATGCATTGCTATGGATAGACTGGTTTGTGTTATTTGCTCTGTTTATAATGTATGCTTGTAATTTCTGTTTGTATTTGCCCTGAAGTTCAGGGGGCTGACCTCTTGCCCCTGAACTAAGTGAATGATATATGTATGTTTAATTAAAGTGAGATTGTTAACTCCTTAAAGTTGCTTTCCTTAGAAAAGCAGATCAAAGAACCTGTGTTGGCAGCCCTTCTGTGTGCTGGTGTTACTGGTCTTACATAGCCATAGTAGGTGCTACCAACATCGTTGCTATACTGTTTTCTTTTAATATAGAAAAAGGAACCGTTTCCTCCCCTAAAACTATTTATCTCTGAGACTTCCAAAAGCATACTAAATTTCACTGAAATCTGTTAAAAATTATCGTCTTTGGAAAAGTTATCTCCCAGAAACTTCGATCAACTGTCATTTTGTTTCAAAATGGAGGACCAAACCAGACACCAGATCATTGTGAGGCGGTTCCAGATGTAATCAAACTTAGACAATGACCTAGAAAGTTAGCTTAGGAGAGTATGGAATATTAGGAAGAGCAATGAATCTGAGGGCAGAAGACCTGAGTGCGAATTCCTTTCTGATATTTCCTGGGTGGCTTTAGGTAAATCACCGAATCACTCTCAGCCTCAGGCTCCTCACCAATTAAACCAAGGCAGGGAGGAAGGGGGGGGGGAATATTCACATACACAAAGTAGATGATCTCAAAGGTACCCTCTAATCCTGAAAATAAACCCGAAATGCCAGGCTATGGAACTGAAACAAGGGCTTCACCAAGTCAATTGGGGCAGCGAGATTCACAGTCATTCCTGCGTTATTCATTTGTTTCAGTCATGTCTGACTCTCCATGACTCCATCTGATGTTTTCTTGGCAAAGACACTGGAACAGTTTGCCATTTCCTTCTCTAGCTCATTTTACAGATGAAGAAACTGAGGCAAACAGGATGAAGTGACTTGCACAGGGTCACACAGCTAGGATGTGTCTGAGGCTGGATTTGAACTCAGGTCCTCCTCACTCCAAGCCCGGTACTTTATACACTGTGCCACCCAGCTGCCCCCATTCATTCTTAAGTGTAAGTAAGGTGGATTTTAGTGTGTGTAAAGTGGATTTTTGTGATTATTTCTTAGAGTTCAGTTTCCCAGGATCTATGGCCATGATAACCTCAGTTTCCCAGGATCCACAGTCATAACAATCTCTGTTTCCCAAATATTAGATATGAGTTCCCAGGCTCATAGTTCAAAACATCTCTACCATGCTTGTGCAGTATTACATAACCCTGCAAAGTATCAATGTTTGTGCTTAAAGTCATAAACATGTTAACGCGTTTGCACTATGCTGAATTAACATTTAATGCTAAAACTTGATGTAACCTTATGAAGTCACTCCTTGGCAAAATGCCTTCTTTGCCTGATGCCCTATAAAAAAAGGTGGGCATTGGTCAGTGAGTTGGGGAACCTTTACGTTGAATGCACAAGCTGGAATGCTGTGTGCCTTGACTGGCCCCATCAAGGCTTGGGAGGGGGGAATCTGTGTTTGCCTCAACCTGCCCCAATTGAGGCTTGAGGGGATTAAGGGAAACCCTTTAGGGTTGAATTCGGAAGTTGTGCCTGTCTCAATTGACCCCATTGAGATGTAGGGGTAGTTGCTCACCCCTCAATGGCCCCTGTGTGAAGGGTGATTAGGGAACACTGTAGGAGTTTGTGGTGTTTCCATTATCAGCAACTCCTAGAAAACTAGACCAAAATAAAGCTTATTACTAACCCCTTTGAAGCTGTCTTTCTTGTCTGACCAGATCAAGGGTGAACCTGTTAGAGGCTGGAGTCCAAACTCCTGTGCCTCCTGTGTGTTGTTTGTAACACTAAGGAAGCCTGATTTCTCCTCAATGACTCAAGGTTTACAATGGGAAATCTTCAATCAATCATTTCCTTCAGTGATTCATTCATTTAATAACAACTTACTACACACAGTATAAATAACGACAAAAGTTAAAGTATAGAGAGGGTATATATAATATAATATAAAAAACTTTAACTTGCCAATGTGAGAAGAGCCCCTGTCACATGAAGAGATGAGCACCATCTTTGGAGCAATGCTGGCTAGCACTCTGCTACTAGTTGACACTGACCCACAACTAGACAGCAGGGGCTAGTTAATTTTGCATGTGCACAAAAACGAAGCTGGTAAAGGTCATGAGAATGAGGCATTTTAAGGAATCCGTGAACCGAGAGAAGTGAGACTAAAGTGCCTTTCGACAGCCAGAAACTAGTACAGTAGTGAAAAGGTCCACCCTCTTCATTTACCTCTGGCCTGATGTGGCACAGAAGCCTATGGGCATCAGCTAGGAATGGCAACCCATTCAAACCTGGCCACCTAGCTGAAACTAGAAAGCAAAAAGGGACAATGTCCAAGACACTAAAGGAATGCAACCATCAGAAAGTTAACCCTATCAACAAGAGGGAAGCCCCTTAAGCTAATATACCAGGTAAGACAAGCAGAATTTATAGCAGTGGTTGGTGTGCAGGCCTGAGTGGGAGGGGAGTCAGCAACCTAGGCATGGCCAATGGGAATTTTTTTTTTTTTTTTTGTAATTGATGAGAAGAAGGAAGAAATGCTAAGGGAACAGGATTACTGGAAATTGGTAATACTAAAGAATAAACTGATTTCAAGTCTTGGAAAAATAATTACAAGAAATATCAAACTTGCAGAATTTTTCTTTTTAATGTCTGTTGTTTGCAACATAGAATGCATTTTTCCAGAAATGCATTAATTAAATCTGAGAGGTAATTAGGTTCTCTTTCCAAGCCAGCTCCCCAAAGCCATAAAGTATATTTCAACTACAACTAAGCAATGTCACTGACTTAATACGCCATGTTTCTGATGGATTTCCAAGTCAAGAATGCCTGTCCCCAAATTTATCTTTGACAAGAATGGATCAACTAGTATTACTATTGAAGGAGTGGACACTCCACCCAAAGGTCAGGAAGAGGAAGGCAAGTATTCCTGGACCCTAACAAAACTGGCTAACTCCAAATCTGTGTCAGAAAGCACATTGCCCCAGGGAAGCATAAGAGAGATTGGCTCTCTAAAGAAACAAAAGGCAAGGCTTCTGTAAGAGGCGGAGAGGGGGAGCCGACGATTCAGAGGGTCAGGCAATCCGGCTGGATAGACAGCTAGTCATCACAGCCCTCCTCAAAAGCAGGGGCCGTGCATCCCTGGTCCCTGGCACAGCATTTTCTAGAGAGTAGGTTTGATCAGCATTTTAAATGGAGGAAGAGCAGATATTACCACAGAAGTAACTCATTCCATTCCCTTGAGAATCCCTAAAAACCAATGATTAGACAATCACCTGTCTCCAGTAATGCCTAGGGCAGTGGTGCCTAGACACAAGAAAATGAGCCAACCAACTGTGGTGGTAATCAGGGCGGGGCTTTTTGCTGTCCTCTTAAGTGCCTTTACTGATTCTGGCCTTTGTTTAAATGGGGCAGGTAAAATGGGATCTTTTTGTCTTGGAATGTTTCTCAGCACTAAGACAACAAAATGGTAATCAGGGCAGGACTTTTTGTTGTCTTCTCCTTTGGAATGCTGTAGAACCTTTGATGAGTCTTGCCTTTCAAATGTAATGGCCAGCAAAATGGGATTTTTCACTATTCTTTGTTTGGGCTCACTCATGGAAGAAGTGTTGAAACTCCAGGCAAGCCAAGTAACTGTCCCTGTCCCCACCCCACCCCCCCCCACCCCACCCCACCCCCACCCCCCACCCCCACCCCTGCTCTGATAACCCAGACGGATATTGGTGCTTCTCTGGTAACTATGAATTATGATTTGAATCAGACAAGGTCTGTCTGCTGATGTTTGTAATTTCTGTTTGCATTTTGCTTTGAAGTTCAGGGGCTGATCCTTTCCCCCTGAACTAAATGAATGATATATGTATGTTTATTAAACTAAGACTGTTAACCCCTTAAAGTTACTTTCCTTAGAAAAGCAGATCAAAGAACCTGTGCAGGCAGCGTTCTTGTTGTTGGGCTTGTGTTGCTCTTTCACCCCCCACAGCAGCTGCTAGCCACATTGTTGCTACAATGACCAATACAAAAAGGCCAGCGAGGGCTCTAAGTGGCCTCCAAGGACTCGAGGCCACCTTTAGCAGGAATGAAATGGCATCCTTCTTCGGAACGCATCAGCTTTCTGCCATCTTTCCAGAAGAGCTTTAGCTCCTTGCAAATAATTCAATTCATTTTACACTTCTTGGGTTCTTCCTTTCATCCTATGGTACTTTCATCACAAGATTTGCTGTGATTAACATAGCAATAAGACTGATTTTCCAAAAATGCTGATCTGTTTTAGGTCAGAATAAACTTAAAAGTATTAAATAGCTATCTTACTTCTCAAAAGTGAGAATTAAGTTTTGAAGACGTAAATGACCTGCCCTGCTAGAATTCCATTTTTTTCTTCCCCTGGTCAGACCAGAAGACTAGCAGAGCCCTGGCAGGTGGATAAATATGAACTCATTCCAAAGAGACTCTCTACTCTAGCCAACAGTAATGTTGCCCAGAAGGCCTTTTCAAGACACCATTACTTTTCTTTGAGTCCACCAGAGAATTGTAGAAACTACTCTGTCTCCTACATGGTAATTACTCAGGAAAAGGATCTATTTCCCATTCAGATTTCTGGCACGAAAGCAGCAGAAGCAGATGAATTTTTAGAAGCCATCCCTTCTCCAGACTCATGCTACCCTAAGCTTTCCCAGATCTACAATTCCCTCCTATAAATACTGAAGCTCACTCCTTGCTTTCACAAAAGGCAACAAATACTTAAAAAGCCCTTTGCAGAAACCTATGATTCATTTATGCATTTGCTTGATTTCACTTAAGATTTTACCTTTATGGAGCTACAGCTCCATGAAAACAATGTTATGAAAATTAAGACGTTCAGTTCTTAGTAAACCTTAGCCTGGTTTCCCATTAGAACCTTGATGCTTAGAGGTTGTGGAGCCAGAAGGCCTGGACCTGAGTCTCAAGTGATAAAATGTTAACCAAGCAGAAGCCATTACACTCTCCTGAAACTCACTTGCCAACTGTGTAAAATGTAGGTAATACCGTTCTCGCTGCCTGGCTCACAAAGTTGGTGTAAGAAGGCACTTTGCAGACTCTAAGAAGGACCATGCAAGTCTGAGTAACTATTATGAGAAGCAAGGACAATTCAAACTGGAGGAAAATCCTAGGGGTTCTCTTTCACCCCTGCATCCAGGCAGCACCGAACCACTCTGGAGACTGCATGGGCTTCCATCCTGTTCTTACATGTGTTCAAGGAGAAAGTATCGTCTCTAACCACCCCTTCCCGGATGCCCTCCAACCACCTAGAAGGGTAGGCATTAGGCAGAACCAAAGAGCCCCCTACACCCGTAACTCCCTGAAGCCAATTCTATTACTTGTAAAAGCTCTGGGAGTCCAGAGGGCATGACTTTAGATGAGTCACTTAGACCAGTGAGATTCTCCCCTGGATCTCCAACACCAGCTGACACCTCCAAGTGCCTGATCAGAAAATCTAATTCCCTTTCCAAGCATTCATCTAAGAGGAACGCTCCCTGAATATGAATTTATTGTGACTTGGCATTTGCCAATTTCCTAAACTGCTGTTCAGGACGGAAGATTTACATTTTACTTTGAAAGGGCTTATATAGGATCATTTTTTGTTATCAACTAACCAAGTTTACCAAAAACAACAGTTTGCTACAGGTAGACCGATTCCCCTGAGGATAAGTGTCATTATCCTTGGGGCATCTATCAAAGTTGTACAGAAGAGACAGAGACTGAGAGATTGGGAGGAATTAAGTTCTCTGGCCAAATGAGGGCAAACACATGAGAAAAGGCCCCAGGTATGAAACATTAACAGTATTTTACTGGCAGCAAATGAGCTCCTCCAGGGTAGGGACTGTCTTTTGGCTTTCTTTGTATCCCTCACACTTAGTGCATCATGCCTGACTCATAGTAGGCACTTAATAAATGCTTGTTGACTTGTCCAAAAAATTCAGCAAAATCATTTCTCCCTACATACGGGTCAGCCAAATCCAGCCCACCACCTATTCTCGTACTGGGCTGCAAAGAATGGTTTTACATGCATAAATACAGTAAAACTTTATTCAAACATGCAAAAACAATTCTGAACATGTGGCCGTAGAAAAACAGGTTGCAGTAAGATGTGGGCCGTTAGAAAATACACAAGAAAATCAGAATCATCTGCCACCTGCCCAGTTTAAGGAACTGCTCAACCTATATGTGAAAGAGACAAAGAAAGATTGACCGGGGCGGGGCAGGGGGCAGTAAAGGAAAAAGAGGGACACAGAGAGAGAGCGTGCGTACATATATTTATTATTCACTCTGTGACAGTCACTGCGCTAAGTGACAGGGATACAGATTCAAGTAAACAAGGTAGTTCCTTCCCTACAGGACCTTACCCAGGAGGGAGGGAAAACAAAACAACAAAGAGGAGGGAGGCCGGGTTCATCAAGAGCAGGAGAGGGAAGGCCTGACCACAGTAGGTACTCAATAAAAACTTGACTTGATGACTTGATGGTCTGAGAGGGGCTGGGCTGGCAGGGCCGGATGACCAGAACCACGAACAATACGGCCCAAGCCGGCCCTGGAGGCCAAAGGGAGCTCTAGAAGCAGAGCAAATTCGAAGGGAGAAAGGGAGATGCAGGCTTAAGTGGATTGCAACTAATACAAAGCCTCATAAAAAAGGGAACAAGGTTGAGACAGAAAAAGCTGAGGCCTACGAAACAGCTTCACATAAAATCAAGACGCGATTAATTAAACAGAACAAATCTGTTTTCCTTCCAAAAGGGGCCTGGTCTTCAAAGATTCAAATTCGCTTAGTGCACCAGAAGCAGGCAAGGCCAAAAAGCAGGTTCCAGTCACTCAGCAAGGCCACTCACGCTCCCCCCATGTGATTCATGAGCGCCACCAAAAGTCTCCTTAGGAAACTGATAAGGATTGCAGTCTTGGGGGCTCACTAAGAAGACCGGAGTCAGGCTCCATCTATCAGTGCTCTTCATTTGGGGAGAGGGAAAAGAACTAGGCATGGAGGGGAGTCCACAGATTAGTTGGGAAAATGACAAAGAACATTTCTAAAACCCCAATCACATTTGGGCTCCTGATGGGAGGCAAGAAAAGTGCTTAAACTGGTCCGCCCCTCTCCACATCCACCTGGGTTAACCTAAGCAGTCACCATTCATTTTCACAATGCTCCTGAAAAATAGGCTGATAAAGGTTCTGGCGGCTCTCCTGACTAAAAAGCTTTGTAATAATTACACTTTATATTTGTTTAGCACACTGACCTTTCTGAAATGTTTTTACATTGGCATCTCATTCACTGACAATTTGGGGGTCCTTTAAATCATTTTCAAAACTTTTCCCAACGTCAAATTCCAAATTCACCAAGACAAAACATGGCAAATGGCCACTGGAACACTCCACAGAATGAGGCTCTTCTAAAGGAAGCCATACAGGGGGTGGGTTTCAAAGACACAGACCTGGGGCAAAAGCAACACATTGAAAGAAACCTCCAGAAACTGGCAGGGAAGGAAGTGATTGGTCCCTAGGATGGCCTGAGCACTAGCATGAACTCTGCAGGCAGACCCCCATTGAATGGAACACTCGAGGCCAGCAATGGCATCATACAGCCAATCAAATTAAAACAGGCCCAGTAATCCCGGCTCTGAGAAAAGTCTGACTATGCTCTGCAGTTGTTCGTGCCCTAGGCCAAAACTCCCTGCCCCAGCCACCACTCCCTCTCCCTCACCCTCAACCACATCTGCCCTATCCCTTTCATAGGCCCACCCCACACTGCTCCATCCTTCCAGTATGAGCACCTCCATTCAAATATTAACAGATTGTCCTTCATATCAGACCTGCCCAATCCTTCAAAAAGTTACTTTGCATGTATTTTGTATTTAGTTTTCTATGTACTTGAAGGGAGGGCCTATAGTCCCTGACACAGGGCCTGGCACATAGTAGACGCTTAATCTATGCTCATTTTCTTGCTGTCTGAATTCAGACAGGTTACTCAGAAGTATTTTGACAAAAACAGAAACGGCAAATCATGGTGTGAAGACTGGCTTTGTGCAGGTGACTAATGCCAGCCAATGCATCACTGCTATGATAACTGGAGGGCCCTAACAATTTTTCAGGGTGTCAAATTTTATTTGTAAGACTAGTAAGACAAAGGGAAGGCTCAGTGGCTAGAGTGCTGGCTAGAGTGCTGGCCCTGGAGTCAGGTGGATCTGAGTTCAAATCTGGCCTCAGACACTTGACACTTACTATGTGACCTTGGGTAAGTTACTTAACCCCGAATGCCAAACATACACACACACACATACACACACACACACACAAAGATAGTAAAACAGAAAGTCCTTTACATTCCCAATTGCAGTACCGAATCAGCTCTAAACATTATCCGGAAACAAAGCTCACACTGTCTTGGTGATGCTGTCCTGTCTCATGTGCCACACATTAAAGCAGCCACCCTTGGCTCAATCCGAGAAATAATCAGAAGCAAAGACCTTGTCTGGCTCCTCTGACCAATCTGGGATCTCCCCCTTGAGGCCGCTCCCTCCACTGGTGCACACTGAACACTCAACTTCTCAAACTCCCTGGTCCAATTCTGCTACACAGATGCTGTTCTCCATTCTCCTCTAAACCTCAATAAAAGACAAGATGAGTAAAGCATGGAACTCAAATTCTGTCGTTAAGTGAATTGCTGCACCAGCCCCTCAACCCACCCCACCCCATCCCCAAAATCACATCTGCTCATAAATGCCTATCCACTCAGAATGTTCAACAGGTCTGTGCACTGGGAAAACCTGGCCCCAAAAAGGTCCCTGGATAGATAGGGAGCTGTGGAAGAAAACCTGATCAAAGGGAACGAGCCTCTGGGGCCCCAAGGCAAGAAGCTGTTTCATTTTAATGATTCATCTTTTTAAAAGTCAGATAGGATGGAAAAGCTGCCAATGACAGAAAAGAAAATGGCCAACAGTCCTGGGGGGGAGCGGGGGGGGGGGGGGGGAGGAGTGCAGAATTCTTACTTTCCTGCCCAAACATTTAACAAAGGAAGACACTTAGACTAGAGTAGGAGGTCTGCCTTCCGGGAGGGAAATACCTTTAAACTGTCTGATCATGTTCTGGTGATTTTCGATGGCCTGTTGTAAGATCATACCGGGCTGATCCATCTTCCATCGCCACTCGGTACCCACAGGATTGGTGTGGTGCCTGCAGAGAGAGGACGCAAAATTTTTAAAGGTTCCCTCTACGATTCAGCAAGATGATGGTCAGGACTCCAATCCTGGCATGTTTGTCCCCCAAATCACAAGGGTCTCTCCCCGAGACATGTAGCCGGTTAGCCCAGCTGGCTACGACGAGTGTTTAATAAACAGGCATTTACCAGGTTCTTAGAGCCCAACACAAACCTGTGAACCTGCCAGGAGACAGGAGGGGGAAGATCCCCAATGCTGTGGTCGCACAAGCTAAGCAGCCGAGCCTAGAGCACTGAACTAGACTCAAGAGAAGCAGAATTCAGATCCGGCCCCAAGCACTTCCTAATCTGTCTGCCTAACCTTTCTCTGGTATTCTCATCTGTGAAATGGGGTTCATGATAGCACCTCCCACATAGGCTTGTGGTGAGGAGCAAGCAAGACAGTATGTGGAAAAGCACTTTGTAGACCCTGAAGTGCTACGTAAATTCTAGCATCCTTACGGTCTTAAGCAAGTCATCTACCCAGCCAGCAGTCCTCAGCTGTCTCTACTCGTACTACACACATACACCACATGCATGTATATACACATGCATACATACACATACCACACACGCACACACATACCACATGCATGCACACATATCATACACAGCTGCATACATATACCACACATGTGCACACAGATACATGCTACACGTGCATATACACATAATACACATACCATACACACATGTATATACGTGCCACACACATATCACATATACATGCACACATATACATACTATACACGCACACATACATACGTGCACACACAGTATGCATACGTGTACACACATAACATACACATATGTACAATACACGCCATACGTACATGTACACACACATACCCCATATGCACACATATACTACATACACTAACCTCCCTCTTCACATCACCAGGGTTAGCACAATCTCCATGCCCCACTTCCAAGTCAAAAACTGGCAATGTCCAGTAAAGAAACCCAGGACAACGGGCCCGGGGAAGGGAGAGCTACAACATCAGCTGATGGTTTGCACAGCCAAAAGTCACTTCTCTATCTGCTTTTGGGAATAGGAGGAGCTGGCTAAAAGTATTAAAGGATCAGGGTAAACTCAGCCCAAAAACCAGAAAAACAATTCAAAAAAAGGGTCCTCTTGAGTTACCACTTGTCAGCAAGAGACAGTGTACACTTGGTCCAACACACAGCTCAGCTCTCAAAGTTCATCAAATCACTAATTTTTAGACCAGAAGGAGCCTTAGTCATCTGGCCCAGGTCCCTTCATCACTCAATGAGCAGAGAGAGAGGCTGTGGCTCCCTGGCAAGGTCCTCCTGAGCCTCCACTCCACTCCCCTCCCTCCTCCGGAACCTCCACTCTCCCCGAGTCACCCAATCCTCCCAAGCTTCCACTCCCCTCCAGGCTCACTGCTCCAGGCTTCCAGACCTCCAAACCCGACTGGCTCATCCCAACCAGCACGGCAAACCCCTCAATTTGGAAGGCCCTCTGTGATGCCAGCCCTAACTCCCACCGCTGAGCTCATTCTGCAGCCTCGGGGCCCAAGGAGGCCTTCATCCCCTCCCCTCTCAACCCTATCCCCCACTTCTCAGCTTCCAAGAGAATGGAAGGCCTGTCGTTCTTTCTTCTTGTATTTATATTAGCACAGTGCCTGGTGATAAATGCTTATTTCCTTCCTTCCCAAAGACATTAAGGTTACTATCAAGGTAGCAAGTGTGAGAGCTAGGATTTGAACCCAGGAGCACTGCTCTTTCCCCCGCCCTAGACCATGCTGCCTCTCAAGGTAACCTAGACTCACAAGCTCACTGGATTACCTTTACGTCACTATTATTGTTGTTGTACCCTCACTGTTGTTCTTTCTGTGGTTATTAATTTCACCAAAGAGCTACAGGTTAGAAAATGAAATCCTAGTGCCGGAGTTAATATGACCACGTTAACAGAAAACCCATTCAAATTTGGGCAAGGCCAGAAATTGGATGCCATTATTCCACTAGCTCATATTAGCCTTTTCATCTAATCTTGACATTTTCTGGAGTTAATTAAAGATATCTATCAAGCACCTGGTTCACAAGGAGGCTTTACTGGAATAGACTGACACAATGCTATGCTCTAATACACCTCTGCAAAAGGCTACAGGCACCTAGGCCTAGGCGTGAGTACCAGTCTTCTCAGAGGCAGAGAAAAAGGAGAGAAAAAACAGCCCAAACCAATCTTTTATGTTGTGACCTTTTAGGTTAGAACATAAAAAATGTGAGCAGAATGGAAGGCAGTACCTCGCACATCAATGGCTGGAGGGGAAAATGTCTAATTAAAAAAGGGACAGACTTGAACATAAAACATAAAAAGACAGTTTTAATTACATATCAAAACTGCCTGGTACAAAAAAATCAATGCAGCTAGAAAAACAAAAGAAATACCGATTGGGCAAAAATGTGTGTGTGTGTGTGTGTGCGCGCGCGCACGCGTGCATGTATGTGTTTCATAGCAAATATCTGCTGAAGTCAAGACATGGGAAACTGATACCAATATGTAAGAACAAGAGCCATTCCCTACCAGAGATGAGGTCAAAGGATTGAAGAAAATATTTCAAAAGAAAAAGTGCAAGTAATCAATGAACATATGAAAGAAAATGTTTCAAATCACGATAATAACAACAATATAAATCTTTTAAAACTCCGATGCTTTACCTCCTATCTATCAGACTGGAAAAAAACTTAATAAGGCAAATAACGTGTTTTGGGGACAGGGAGAAAGCACATTAATCCACTAGTGATGGCATTTTAAATTGGTTCAACCATTCTGGAAAACAATTTAAACTTTACTAAAAAATTACTAGACTGTACACACCCTTTGTCTCAGAGATATTACTCTGAGGCACATATTACCAGGAGGTGAAAAACAGAGGGAAAGGTCCCAAGAACACAAAAATACTGAGAGCAGAACTTTTGTAATAGCAAAGAACTGAAAGGAAAATGGAGGTGGAAGGGAGGAAAAGAGGAAAGGACAGAAGGAGGGAAGGAGGGAGGAAGGAAGGAAGAGAGAGGAAGAGGAAGGGAGGAGAGAAAAAGGAAGGAAAGGAAAAGCTAGAGCGAGAAAGCAGACAGGACAGTTGTATTTTGCTCAGAGGCCTATAGAAGCCCAAACGACAGGAAGTCGGGGCTTCCAGCCTTGGTCTTCAGCTGTCACCTTCCCAAGAGCACCAACTAAGGGTCTGAAAGGAAGAAAGCTCAAGAACTGCTCATGATGAAACTCAGGCAAAAAGAAGGGACATATCCTGGACATCGTAGATCACTGACTGGTACATGATACAAAGCAAAAAAACAGGGACTGCTGCAGTCCCTGGTTTCAAGGCAACGGAGACTCAGATCATCATTTTTCCTGGGGTTATTATAAAAACTAGCAGCAGCAACAAGAAAGTATAACTGCAAAATATCAGCATCTGCCTTAAGGAGGAGGAATGAAAAAATTAAATTAACTTTTCTGGCCAAATAATCCAAACCCTTTACTAAAAGGGATTTATTGATCTAGGATCCTTAGCCATTCTCAGAAGTTGGATGCCCAGAGAAAATTACAATTCCCTGATAGCCTCCAATCCCTTTTCTGCCTTTTCAGACAGTTCATATAACAAGGAGCCCTGGGTCCTTGGGTCAGAATGGCCAGAGATGTCATTACCAAGTGGGCAACCAATCGAGGATGAGGATTCACCAGCAAAATTCCACTTGTTCTCTGAGAGCAGCATCTCGGACCTTGAGACTGGGCCTCAGTCAGACCTCAAGAGGCGGCCAGCTCAGCCAACACCGACATGGCTTTCTCCTACCATCAGGCCTGACTGAAACAATTCCCTATGGTGCTCCTACTTCACATCTTCTATACAAGAGCCCTTCAAATACCTGAAGAAAGCTCAAATTTTCTCCCCTTTGGTCTTCTCTTCTCCAGGATACAAATTCCCATTTATCTCCATAGATACTTCTCCTAACTCACAGACACCAGGTCGTTCATTGTTCTGGACTTTCTACATCTTATCAGTGTTTCTTCTACCCTGGGATATACAGCATTGAGTAGAATCCTCCAAATGTGATCTGTCCAGGACAAAATGGAGAGGGACCATCACCCCCTTATCCCTGGAAAAAATGTCTCTTCTAAAGTGGATGTTGGTTGCATTTCTTTCCTTCTTACTCTGCTTTCTCTGACTGGCCTTGAAGTCTTTTAACCACAGGACCTTCTACAATCAAACTGCAGCCTAACCATGTAACCCTCTCCCCATCCTGCACTGGTAAATTTGATTCCAGCTTGGCACAATGGAAATAGAATTGTCTCTGGAATCAAAGGACCTGGATTCAAATCCCACATCTAACCTCATGCAAGTTGCTCATCCTCCATGGACCTTAGTTTCCTCATCTGTAAAACGTAGGGTTGGACAAGATAGCCTTTGAGGTCCCTAAGACTTAAGTTTACTATTATTCAATGCTGACTTATTCAACTCAACCCAATGCCCTTCAGGAGTGGAGAACCTGCAGCCTTGAGGCCACATGTGGCCCTCTAGGTCCTCAAATGCAGCTCTTCTGAGTCTGTCAAAGGGCAGCTCTTAAGGACCTAGAGGGCCTCAAGGCCGCAGGTTCCCCACCCCTGTCCTAGCCTGTCAAGATCTTTCTGGAAGCCAGTTCTGATATTGAGTGAGTTACCTCTGTCTAATAGCTGTGTGACATCCGCAACTTGAGGAAGATACAATCTGTGCCTTTATCCAAGTCACAGACAAAACAGTCACCAAGATAAGGCCTAAGAAAGCATGTGAGGATGCGCCCCTGAAGACCTTCCCAACTAACAGTGAATCACTGATGACGACCATCTGAGGATGGACTTGCAACAACTTCTGAATCTTTCTAACTGTACTAAGCTTAGTCCATATCTCCCCATAATTCACATGACAGTCAGCAAACATGGAGCACCGGGGATGCAAAGAAAAAGAAAAACCAGCCCCTGCCCTCCAGGAGCTCACTTTCTGTTGGGGAGACAACATGTACATACATAGGCACAAACAACATCTCTACAGGAGGGAAGGCTCTACAGCAGCTGGTGGGGCCAGGGATTTGAGCTGAGTCTTGAAGAAATCCAGGGATACTACAAGCAGCCAGGGGGGATGGCCAGTACGAAGGTATGAGACAGGAAAGAAGAGCCCTAAGGGTGAGGAAGAGCATGCTTGGACCACAGAATAGGTGAAAAGGAATTATGAGTTAGAAGATTAACGAGACAGGAAGGAGCCAATTGGTTAAAAGTCAAATGGAGCCTACATTAGATCTGAGTTGTAATAGGAAGCCAGAAGAATTTACTGACTCAGGGGATAGGTGTAATATGGTCAGACCTATGATATACGAAAACCACTACAACAGTGATGTGGAGGAAGGGCTGCAATAGGGAGAGATTTGGGGCAGTGAGATCAATTAAGGGGGTATTTTGATGGAGCCAAGATGGCAGAACAGCAGGATCTTACATATGAGTTCTACCACATAATTCCTTCACTGAGATTTACAAAATGCACCAGGCTGAATTCTAATCAGGAAATCCAGGGAAAAAATCAGTGAGTCACTTTTCTTTTTTTTTTCCTTCTTTTTTTATATTTTTTTTATCTTTCACATTTTGTTATTTAATATTTTAGTTTTCAACATTGATTTCCACAAGATTTTGAGTTACGAATTTTCTCCTCATTTCCACCCTCCCCCCCATTCCAAGATGGCATATATTCTGATTGCCCCATTCCCCAGTCAGCCCTCCCTTCTGTCACCCCATGCTTCCCCATCCCCTATCCCTTTACTTTCTTGTAGAGAAGGATAGATTTCTATGCCCCATTCCCTATATATCTTATTTCCCAGTTGCAAGCAAAAACAATGGTTTTTTTTGAGCATCTGCTTTTAAAACTTTGAGTTTCAAATTCTCTCCCCTCTTCCCTTCCCATCCACCCTCCCTAAGAAGGCAAACAACTCAACACAGGCCACACATGTATCATTATGCAAAACACTTCCACAATAATCATGTTGTGAAACACTAACTATATTTCCCTCCTTCCTATCCTGCCCCCCTTTATTCAATTTTCTCCTTTGACTCTGTCCCTTTTCAAAAGTATTTTCTTTTGATTACCTCCTCCCCCTATCTGCCCTCCCTTCTATCATCCCCCCTTTTTTATCCCCCTTCCCCTACTTTCCTGTGGTGTAAGATACCCAATTGAGTGTGTATGTTATTCCCTCCTCAAGTAAAATCTGATGAGAGCAAGATTCACTCATTCCCCCTCACCTGGCCCCTCTTCCCTTCGAACAGAACTGCTTTTTCTTGCCGCTTTTATGTGAGGTAATTTACCCCATTCTATCTCTCCCTTTCTCCCTCTCTCAATATATTCTTCTCTCCCCTTAATTTGATTTTATTTTTTTACATGTCATCCCTTCATATTCAACTCAACCTGTGCCCTCTGTCTATATATAAATATGTGTATATATATATATGTATGTATGTATGTATGTATGTATATTCCCTTCATCTACCCTAATACTGAGGTCTAATGAATTACACAGACCATCTTTCCACATAGGAATGTAAACAAAACAGTTCAGCTTTAGTAAGTCCCTTATGATTTCTCTTTCTTGTTTACCTTTTCATACTTCCTTGATTCTTATGTTTCAAAGTCAAATTTTCTATTCAGCTCTGGCCTCACTGAGAAAGTTTGAAAGTCCTCTTTTTATTGAAAATCCATATTTTGCCTTGGAGCATTACACTCAATTTTGCTGGATAGGTGATTCTTGGTTTTAATCCTAGCTCCATTGACCTCCAGAATATCATATTCCAAGCCCTTCGATCCCTTAATGTAGAAGCCACTAGATCTTGTGTTATCCTGATTGTCTTTCCACAATACTCAAAATTGTTTCTTTCTGGCTGCTTGCAGTATTTTCTCCTTGACCTGGGAACTCCGAATTTGGCGACAATATTCCTAGGAGTTTTCTTTTGGGGATCTTTTTCAAGAGGAGATGGGTGGATTCTTTCAATTTCTATTTTACCCTCTGGTTCTAGAATATTAGGGCAGTTCTCCTTGATAATTTCTTGAAAAATGATGTCTAGGCTCTTTTTTTGATCATGGCTTTCAGGTAGTCCAATAATTTTTAAATTCTCTCTCCTGGATCTATTTTCCAGGCCAGTGGTTTTTCCAGAGAGATATTTCACATTGTCTTCCATTTTTTCATTTCTTTGGTTCTGTCTTATAATATCTTGATTTCTCATAAAGTCAGTAGCTTCCACTTGCTCCAATCTAATTTTTAAGCTAGTGTTTTCTTCAGTGGTCTTTTGGACCTCCTTTTCCATTTGGCTAATTCTGCCTTTCAAGGCATTCTTCTCCTCATTAGCTTTTTGGAGCTCTTTTGACATTTGAGTTTATCTATTTTTTTAAGGTGTTATT